>JAWNNP010000719.1:317500-850000 GCA_035044805.1 Leucophenga maculata | reverse complement strand
TAAAAATCTTCTTGACTTAATTAAGCCTTAAAGTACATAAGCCTACATAAACACGCTTGGGCAATTTTCATTGTTGAACGTTGTTATGCTGAGGTTGTTATTTCAATTAATCCCAATACTGGGTTGGGCAATGGCACGCACGGTTTATAGCGCTTATACGATCGATCGGTCGGTCAATAGTCGTTCATTCAGTCTAATTTCTTTTTTTTTTTCATTTTTTCACTTATTCATTGATCGACCATGATTTTGTTACTGTTATCAATAAAACGCGTATCGTTTTGATTTCCTTATTGCAAATTAAAGAATTCAAAATAACAAAAAAAAAAAATCGTTTTATTCGAATGCCACTACACCGAAGCACTAAATACACTACATACTACTTGTATTTAAATAGCATTTTTATATATAAAAAAGTTTTCAAGAAGTTTTTCTGTGCTAGCCACATAAAACTTCAGAAAAGAAAACTTGAATATAGCAGATTTATTTATTCAAAGTTGGTATAAGTCTCTGAGGTTGGAAAAAACTTTCAGTCTACCTATGAAAACTGAACAGTTTTGGCTTTATGCTAGAACGACCTTTCTATGAATGAAATTTAGCACTTGATATAGAACCACTTTCTATGTTAGAACTTCGCACGAGTTTCTCTTCAATTTTCATAAATTACCATTCGCTTCTTAGACATCATTCAAAGTTTTTTCCTAAAATTCAATATGTTTTTTTTTTTTCAATAAATTACAAAATGATCTATCCGCAGCGATTTCATGAAGCGCAATTTTATGCGGATGAGCAGAGGAACATACTACGCAATGTTTTCATCTCATTTCCAAAAAAAAAAAAAAATAAAAAACAAAAATTAAACAAAATTAAATTAAACAATTTATTTGTTCGAACTTGAATGAACTTGTGCCAGAAATTAATTGATCCAAAGAACGCTCAAGTCAATCCAATTCAATTATAATCTGGTTGACATCGTATAAAAAGTATATATACACATATATGTATATACATTCAAAATACATTGGGCAACTGCTACACAACTGAGCTTATTTTAAAGTCATTGGCATTGTTGTGACACTAAATGAGCTATCAGATTACTAGTTAGCCTTAATAGGGCTGCGATTATTAAGCATAGGCATTTTGATTATTCATTTGCGCATGAGAAACTTTGATATATTGCTAGAAAATACTAATTAGACATCGCGTGGAAACATGCAAATTTAGAGAAAACCATTTGAACTGTGCTCGGTATGTTATGCATGCATTTATAAGTCCTTACTTTTCTAGTCAGCACACAAAAATTCAACAGCAGAGTCACATGGCTTAGACCCGATCCAAATACACGCAATCAAATTGACGTGGAATGGGATCGCAGCACGCAATTGTCCGCTAAAACTCGTATTTCTTGGGTAATTTCTGAACAGCCATGAGCAAGCTGTGACAAAGCGAAAAATACCCCCTAAATTAGGGGTTGGGAGCCAACATTGTAAAAAATATAACTTCAGTGAACACAAAAAGCATCCTTAAGATAAGACACTTCTATGATGAACCCCGCAAACGATATAAATAACAAGATTTAAGAATTGGCACCTGGAATGTGCACACCCTCAATACGGTTGTTGCATATATCAGATTCTAGACTCACACACCTGTTGACGAGCGCCTAGCCGCGGTATGGATCAAGACTAAATATTTTAACAGAAGCATAATTTGTGCACACGCCCCGATGGAAGAGTAAACCGAATTCCACGAGCGCTTGGCGATTTCAACGCAAAATTGGAAAGGAAGGATACTTTTGGCTCTACTGTCGGAATATTTAGCCTTCACGACACTATCTCCAATAATGATGAGTGGCTAATTGATTTCGCTGCAGGTATGAACTTGGTAGTTAGCAGCATCGACAAGGCTACATGGCTGAGTCCAGATCAAATTCCACGCAACTAAATTGTTCATGTTTTGATTGACGGAAGGCAAGCATCAAGCGTGTTGAACGTGCGAACATTACGTGGTCCCAACATCGACTCGGATCACTATCTTGTCGCAGCCAAGATAAGCAATAAGCTCAGCGTAGTGCACGCCGGTAGTCTTAACAAGCAACGAAAGCTAGACGTCGGTCAGCTGCAATCACAACAGACCACCGAAGCCTTGTAATAGACACTCATCCGACTGCTCAGGGAAACTTCTCCGTCTTCTCAAGATATATGTGAGCAGTGTATACACATCCACCGCTGATTGGTTATAAAAAACCTGTGACTAACTCATGGTTTGATGAGAAGTGTCGCAACGCTACTGCAGAGAAGAACGTCTTCTATCATCGAATTCTGTAGCCGGAAAAGAGGAGAAATGCCTTTCCAGACGCTAGAAAAAATAGAACTATAACTAGATCAATTTAGCTATTCAAAAGCTAAACAATAAGAGATCGGCAGGCTCTGATGGGCTCCAGCTTAATTATTCAAGACCGGTGGCGGAGTGTTGGTTAGGAGTACGCACCAACTTTTATGCAAGATAGGGGCCGACTAGCGCATACCCAATGACTGGAATCTCAGTGTTCTTTATTCCATCTTTAAGAAAGAATGCGCCAACTTCCGAAGAATATAAGATTAAGTCACTGACGCCGTATACAGAGTCACTGATTGTACAATCAGTGTGGCTTCATACTGAGACCTGTGAGTTGAACAAAGGCACACAGCACCTATTTGTCGATTAGAAAGCTGCTTTTGACACACCGATTCGAACGAAGTTTTTCGACACCCGGCAAAGATTGTTCGTCTTTGCATGATGACGCAATCACATAAACAAACACAACAGTTGTCAAGGTAGGAAAGAAACTTTCCGAACCATTTGATACTAAAAGACGTTTCAGGCAGAGTTTGTCGTATTTCTGATGCAATACATCCTACGCCAGTGCCCTTACATATAGAATATGTCGGGATCGATCTTTCATATTTATATCAATGATACACTGGAACGGCGAGTCAGCAATGTGTTGTTGGAGCTTGAAAAACAGTCTGGGCTCATAGGTCTAAAGGTGTATGAGGACAAGACGAAGTACTTGGTGTTTTCTCCTATGTCGTCATGGCATCTTGGACGGTCTGTGACGTTGGATTTTTTCAAATTGGATCGGAAATAACCAACAACAACAATGTCAGCCTGGAGATTAGGCAAAGAATCACGCTTGCAAATAGATGCTATTTTGGGCAAATTAGAAGTAAAGTCCTCTCTCGAAAGACGAAAATCAAAATCTATAAGACGCTGATACTCACGGTCCTTTATTGAGTCAAACGAAACGGCGTTGGAAGTCTTTGAGAGGAAGATTCTACGCAGGATTATTTTGAGTCGGTGAACAGCGAGCTATATGAGCTTTTCGTTGAAGTTAACATAGTCCAGCGCATAAAATAAAGAAAGAGCTCCAGTAGGCATGGTTTACATGGGGGAAATAAAGGACGACCGGGAATGCCTTGGAATGACCAGCTATAGAGAGATCTCAGCATACTTGGCATTCAAAACCACTGGCGGTAGCACGCATAAGACTACAGCAGCTGGCGCGCCTTACTGAATGCGGCCAAAACCGATTGACGGTTGACTGAAAGAGCCCAAAGAGAACCAAAATCCCTTACAAAATTGTGATTCAGTCTAAAACGTGCTACTTTAAATATGATCCAAAAAGTGCCGAGTGGAAGTGTACAGACAAACCAAAACTTTCCATTTTACCGATAACACAAACATATTCCTCTGTCATTTCAGATGCAATAGCTTCACTTCCAGTAGTCCAAATATTATGATTTGTTTTTTTGAATGGCGTTCGGAATAGCATGTAAGTCATAGATCTGTTTAAATGGGGAGCTCACTTTCGAACGTTAATTATTTTTATTTAAAATGATTTAGTGTTAATCACCTACAAATGTATGTACATACACTGCCTATTATTCGGTTCATGTGAAGACTATTAAATCTTTTGATTCGCCGACTCAAACAATATCTCTTCTACTTTTTCGAAAATACATATAAATCATATTTTCGAAATTTATGACTTTTCACAGATTATTAGCGATGAATTATTGTCGTACGTAGCGCGGGAAATGTTCTATGCAAAACAAAGCCTATTTCAGATAATCACAGACAGACAGACAGTTAGAGAGAAAGACAGACAGACAGACAGGTGTAATGCGATTCACGCGCATTTTCAACTTTCAACAGTGACAGCCTAGCCTGTTGGGGTGCGTATACACTCGCAGTGTACGAGTATGCCTCATATTGTCGCTGCTTATAGTTAAATTAAATAGCTAAGCTACAAATGTTGCATGTTATTTGGGTAAGATTTATATGTACATACATATATATACATACATATATAGAAATATTTCATTCATGTGTATCTGTGCACAACATCTGCACTCCGTCTCCTGCTTAAAGATCTTGTCTACGTTAGTTTAGTTTCGTTATCGTCGTCGCCATCGCCATCGCGATCGCGATCGCGATCGCAAAGATTAAGCGCTTGGAACGTTTTGAAAATTGGGTAATTGCTTAGCATCGCTCAATTGATAACGAGCATTTCAATCAAAAAAGACTAACTACAATATACACTACACTATACTGCACTACATATGTACATACATGTCCAGATATAAAATACTTACAAACTTATGTTATATACGAGCACAAGAAACTGGGTTGACCGTGGTGCTGTTGCCGATGATTCTATGTGATGATAATACATTATAACATATCAAATATATGTGAGTATACAAGAATATATCATCATATTAGGGTGGGAGGTTGCTGAAATCAAAGAGAACTAAGTCTAAGTTACTTTTAGTTTTACGTTCAGCATAAGGTATAACGTGGCTGCAACGAATGATTCACGTAACGTTCGTCAAAAACTATTTTCGGAAAGCAGAGAAAAATATAATAAATTACCCAAATGGGGTCGTTTAAGCCGTCTTATAAGAGTTTCGATGGTTGAGCAAGCGTTCATTATAGCTGCTACAGTAGAAGCAAATGTGATCATTCATATGCGCAAAGTTAAGGTCTCCGTGATTTGAGTGCCAAGTACACACACATCTCTCCATATCCTGGTCATTCCAACGCTAGAAGTGTTCGGTCGTCTTCTATTTCGGCGTCCATCAATCAAATTTGGGCCCCCATGTAAACCATGCGTGCGGAACTCTTTACTCAATTCGAGTAAGGATTCCAGCCCATTGCAGCTGCTGGAATCTTATGCGCTGAATTATGTCAACATCATTGAATAGCTCATACAGCTCGCATTTAATACTCGCCGAGTCTAACAGCGCCCAAAATCCTGCGAAGAATCTTTCTCTCCCGTTTCATCATAGAACCGTGAGCGTCTTGTAGATTTTGATATGCATCTTTCGATACAGGGCTTTTCTTCTAATTGATTTGCTACGTTCAAAATAGCAGCTATTTGCAAACGTGATTCGCTGCCTTATCTTCAGGCTGACGTTGTTGTTGCTGGTTGTTTCGGGTCCAAGGTAGACAAGGTTTTCTACAACATTAAAGTTGAAATTCTCCATTGTCACAGACCGTCCAGGACGCAGACACGAAGAACTTCGTCTTGTCCTCATTCACCTTTAGATAGGACAGAGAAGACTGAGAATCCAGTCATTGGGTGTGCCTTCATAAAGCCATATCTAGCATAATAATTGGTAGATACTTCTAACCAACTATTCGCCGCCGTTCTTCAAAAACTCTACTGCTAGACCATCCGAACCTGCCGCATTATTATTTTTCAGCTATTAAATAACCGAATCGACCTCGTTATAGTCGGTGGCTCTACAATAGTGCCAGCATGAACTGGTGGTTCCGGTGTCATTTCTCTTTACGACCTCCAATTTGGTTACAAAATGAATCCTCTATATTCTCAATGATTCCTGAGCATCTATAACTCGATTTCTACCTTTGTCTGTACAGAAAGTTACTCCGTATTTAAGACCTTTGGTCAAACGCTTGACCTTTTGATAAAATTTTCGAGCATCATTTCTGTCATATAACCTATCAAGATCTTCAAACTCCCACCTTTGTTGCTCCTTTTTCTTGCGTCTGAAAATGCATTTCTACACTCTCTCACTCTCTATTGATATCTATCGCTATCTAACAGCACGCGTTGCTCCCGACTGCAGATTTCACTGATAGGAAGCGTTCTTCTCTGCAGTAGCATTGCGACACTCCTCGTCGTATTAAGAATAACCAATGATCTCCATGGCATGAAGCGAGTGTTATGTTTCCACTGCTCACATAAATCTTGAGAAGACAGTGAGGTTTTCCGGAACAATCAGGAGATTGCGTACCTTGGCTGCGACAAGATAGTGGTCCGAGTCAATGTTGAGACCACGTAACGTTCGCACGTCCAACACGCTCGATGCATGCCTTCCGTCAATCAGAACATGATCAATTTGGTTGCGTGTTTTTTTGATCAGGACTCAGCCATGTAGCTTTGTGGATGTTAAGATGTTGAAATCTGGTACTACTAACTACCATGTTCCAACCTGCGACGAAATCGATTAGCCTCTCTCCATTATTGGAGGTAGTGTCGTGAAGGCTAAATTTTCTGACGGTTGGGCCAAAGATTCCTTCCTTCCCAATCTTGGTGTCAAGCACGATTTTGACATCGTGTTTGGGACAGCGCTCGTACAGGCTTTCCAAGCGCTTATAGAACTCATCTTCAGCATCGTCGTCTTTCTCTTCCGTCGGGGCGTGCGCACAAATCAGGCTAATATAAAAATATTTAGCCTTGATGCGTATCACGGCTAGGCGCTCGTCAACAGGCGTGAACCTAGAGACGAGGCCACGTAGTTTCCTACTCACCACGAAACCACATCCAAATTCGTGCTTACTCGCATGGCAGCTGTAGTAGATGTCACAGGATGCTTTTTTAGAACAACCTTGTCCTATCCATCGGATTTCTTGGATTGCGGTGATGTCAGCCTTGCATTTTTCGAGGACATCAACCAGCTGGATATTTGCACCATCCCAATTAAGGGTGCGGACAGTCCAGGTGCATATCCGCAATGGAAGGTCAATATTGAGGATCGAGCGGACTTGAGTTCGGACCACTTTATAATCAGTATATATAAAATTTTTATAACGTAGACTGAAAAAATTAAAAATATTTAATTTATTTATTTTTTATTTGTTTTCTTTTTAAGCCTGTTAACATGAAATTTATGAAAACGTAAAACGATTAAAAAAATTAGTTCTTGAAACTTCTGTTGTTTTAAAAAATTTTCCCGTAAATTTAGAACAGTATACTGCAGCGCCTTTTTAATGGGGCAAGTGAAACTGCGCAGAAAGTAGTTGACTTTTTTTTATTATTTAATTTGATTTTCGTAGCCGTTAGTGCGGATCTTCATTTTAAATGCGTAGTACTCTGTGAAGTAGAATTAGAAGAAAAAAATAAATGTATAAAAATAAATGGTGACACGCCCAAACAAATAACAACAAACTTACTTCTTGTGCTTCTCGAGCTCCTTCAGCATAGTACACAGATAGTCAGTACTAATCGACTTGGGGCGCTCGATTGGCAGACAAAGAGCACGTGACCAGATAAGCTGCGCCAGCACGCCCATCGCGCGAGAAACACCGAAGAGCACAGTATAGAATTGCATCTCCTTCATACCGTAATGCTGCAATAAGACGCCAGAGTGTGCATCGACATTGGGATAAGGATTCGATACCTTGCCCAGTTTTTTTAGCAATGGTGGCACCACATTAAAAAGCTGTGAAACAAGCTTGAAGAGTGCATCGTTGGGCAAATACTTCTGCGCAAATTCACGTTGTGCGATGAAGCGTGGATCGGTTCTGCGTAGCACAGCATGGCCATAGCCGGGCACAATCTAAAATGAGAGAACACGTATATTTTGGTGTAGGTGGTAATTGTACAAGATTTTAATACCCTGAATGCGGTTTTGTGGTAAGTAGGAAACTAGGTAGCCTATAGCGTATAAAAATTTTCCAATCCACTCCTCCGTAAATCTGCTACTATACTATGTAATCATGTAAATTGTTCATACATACCTTGCCATTCTTTAGAACTGTGTGCACGTACTCCTCCAACTGCTTATCGGTCGGCTCATTGCCCAAAACTTTTTGCATTTCGAGCAGCCAGACCAATACCTCTTGATTAGCCAAGCCGTGCAACGGCCCAGCCAGTCCATTCAAGCCAGCCGAATAGGCCAAATACGGATCACTCAGTGCTGAACCAACCAGATGTGTTGCGTGCGCCGACACATTGCCGCCCTCATGATCACAGTGTATGGTCAAATAGAGGCGAAGCAACTCAACAAAATCAGGCTTGTCATCGTAGCCCAATAAACGCGCAAAATTCAAAGACCAGTCTGCATCACGATCCCAGAGTGCAGTTGGTTGCACACCGCCACGATAGACATTGTTGTAGATGCGTGCTGCCATGAGCGGCAGTTTTGCCAGCAAATCCACGCTGTCCTCGAAGGTGTGTTGCCACAGCGCCGTCTTGACAACGCCATCGTCGTAAGCCTTACGAAATTTGCTCTGATGACTGAGCGCAGTCACGCCAATCGAGAGCTGTGACATCGGATGCATGGTCGATGGCAGCGTGTCGAGCAGGCTCTCCACATACTTTGGCAATTCGGCACGATCAGCCAATTCGCAAGACAGCGTGTCGACCTGACTTTTTGACGGAACTTCACCAATAACCAGCAGCCAGAACATGCCCTCCGGCAAGGGTTGAAAGCTGTCCTTAGCCTTGGGTAGACGTTCGGATGCTTCACGTACGGTAAGACCACGAAAACGAATACCCTCATCAGGATCGAGTACGGAGGGCTCCCAGATGATTGTCATCAAGTCACGCATGCCACCGTACAGCTAAGCAAAACCGAAAGAAAAAAAAAAGAAAAAATAAATATTAAAAAGTGCAAATATGACACACTATGCGTGCGCTACACACCTGAGATACATTTATGTCACCCAATTTTGTCTTGCCATACTCAGCGCGAAAACGTTTGACACTTTCCAGTACCTCGGGAATTTTTTGCTGCAGTACTTGGCTCAGTGGTGGTTCGCCGCAGCGTGACACTGCGCGAATACTTTGCTTATTTGCCGAAATCTGCATGCAAAATAATACAGTTCAGAAAATTGTTTAATATACCCACGCGCACAATTTTCTACTCACCTGACTATTGAGATCAGCAGTGGCGCCCGGCGCAAGATGGATCGACTTGGCACCCAAAAGCGGTTGAACTACCAGCTGTGGTCCGTATGCAGGACGTGACGAACGTAGACGTATAAAAAACAAATGCTGAAAGAGAAATTTTTTAAACAACTAAACCTAATTTGAACAGGCTTGCTCTCCAGGAACTACCGGTTGCGCTCTTCAATAGATGTGATCTTACCTTAAAGCGATTGTACAGCGACATTTTTTCCAAAAAAATTCGAATGAGTTAGGAACAGAGTTCGTATGTAATATAAAAGTGCTTATCAGCTCGAAAAAAAATGGTTAAATTTTTCTCCCCACTGAATAATTTTACACCTATGCCGATGTGACGTGTGTGCGACGACGATGTTAAAAATTATGAAAGCAATGTCAAAGTGTACTATGAGAGTCCATGAAAAACTATGTAAACAAGATAAGTTTATGCCTAAAGTTTTCAAAATGTCAAAATTATCTAAATTTAAAAAAAAAAAAAAATTAGCGAGCGAAGTAGATGTAGCAACAATTGAATCTATTAGAAAGTTAGTATGTAGACTTCTTATGTCCAGAGGCAGTACACATATTTAAATTTATGGTCACTAGAAGGTACCGCGCTCATTAAATAAAACACATTTAAAAAAAAACATTTTTTTAAATGTGAATGGTTTTGAAATTGGCAGCTTCCATCTCAGAATTCTGCCTCAAATTCGACAATATCCTTAAGACAAGCTGCTACTCTTTACTTTTACTTTTGAAAAGGAGAGTTAGACGAGAGTATATATGTCAAAATAGGTAACTACAAAAGATAGACTAAACTTTTCGAAATGCTCAACATTCTGGCCACTGCTGCTCCAGTTGAGTCGTCCAATTATTCTCTCTGTAAGTTTATAAGTCGTTTTAAGAAGCAGACTATACCAAAAGTTGCAATCTAGGATCCACTAGGCGGTTGGTTCTATTATAGTCAGGAAAATGCAGAGGTAGATAGTTTGGAGAGTAGTTTGTACTGTTTGATCTGACATCAAACTTCACGAGGCGCAGTGAAGTGAAGATCTTTTGGATAGCAGAACGCTTAAAGTAGTCTCGAACAGAGCACTGTTATTTATCTGTCTTGATTTTTATTATGATCCCTCATTACTATGATTCCTAAGCCCGAGAAGTAGTATACCGATATTGACGCCTCCATCCCGCTCTGGGTAAAATAATGGAAAGTGTAGTTTTGAGCCGGATTCTCCAATTGGAAAACATTGCTCAGATATTCCCAAAGTAACAGTTTGGTTTTTGTAAAAGTCACAGCACTCCAGAGCAACTTCAATGTGTTGTCAGTCAACGTTACCTTGAAGCGATGGAACATAAGAAATATTCTATAACTACGTTCATGTATGTATATGCAGCAAGCTTTCAACAGGGTTACTGAGGTATTCTGAACAAGCTAAAGAGTCTTCTAGGTTCTCAGCTGTTTTTGTTGTTGATGTTGCAAAATCGGCAAAGAAATGCTTTTTCGCGAGACTAGTTCAATGTTACATTTGCAAGAAGAAGACATTCTTGCACTGGTGTAACGTGGCTTGGCTCCATTTTGCAGGATGTACGTGTCCTCAAATACCTCGACGTTATATTGCATAGGAGGCGTACGTTCGCGAGACACATCACAAAGATGCATCAAATGGTCTTGCCTAAAGCTAGAAAAATGGTTGAATGTGATAATTTTCAAATCCATGCTGTGTCCTATATAGAAGTGTGCGCTTCAGGTATAAGGAATAACCGTCAAGACCAACCGGAACAAAATCCGAATAGTCAGAATATTAGAAATTATGTGCAATATTCCATTGTACATACGAATCAGGAACATCGAAAGGGAACTTAAGTTCGCGTTGGAACGCCTTCCTACACAAATCTGTTAGCACGACGACTAAATGCGCAAAGACCAAATCCCACAGCCAGAAAAAGATCAATACAATAAAATCGTAAACGAAATTTATGTCTTTTTGTTTGTGCGCGTATCACTTAAAAGTTACCTATTGGATTAAAAATCGAAATACCGAAAGCTAAAAGTATTTAATGTGATTAACATTTAGCGTTTATTTCATCAAAATCGACCCGCAGAATCAAAAGATATTTATGCTAAAATATAAAATTAAATTTAAAATTTGCTATACACTAAGCTATTCAAATTGTTTGGTTGAATTTTTTGAACATATATGCTACTCAAACTGCAACGCAATCTTTCGCTCGGATAACTCGCCGATTCATCTTGACTGTTTACTCGAGACGCACTCAATATCGCTCACCATTACGAAATGTTTAACTATAAGACCGATTGAGAATCAATTCGAGACCACTTAAACACGCAGCTTAACAAACATAAACCACTTAATACAACCGACAATATTGAAAACTCTTTAATATATATTTTTAGAGAGTTTTAGCCTCCATCAAGTCGACGACTTATAGAACCAAAAAAGACTCCTTCGCGTGACATGTCAAATTGCGATCTCAACAGAAAATAAAAAGAATTACAGAAGGTCGAAAAATATCTTAATGAGCTCCAAAAAATACTAGACAAAACATCAAACTAGTTTAATAAATGGCCGATTACAAATTAAATAAATTTACATCATCCGCACACATGAACGGTGATTAAAAAGTAGTGACAGCGTAACCTCATCCAATTCCATCATTTTTTACGCTACTACTGACTAAACACCTTAAAGATTAAAAATAAAATTTAATTATACACACATTTAATAAGATATTTATTCTTTGTTTTTTTTTTACACAATTTAGATTTTGTAATTTATAGCAACTAATTATAACTTAAGACCAAAGCATATAGCTGTATTGTATATACATTTTAGATTGCATAGGAACTGATAATAAAAATAATCATATATTCTAAATTAATACATTCTTGTTGTGTTTCTCGTGAGCGAGTTTATCACGTAATCATTAAATCTTCAATACTAAACAAATTTCCACTTAATGAAATCTAAAGCACTGTAATTCCAAAAGCTGTTACAAAATTTTCTTTGAAAAGTGTTGCACAATTTTAGAACTAATTCACAAAATTCGAAAATAATATATGTAAATCATTTTTGCAAATATTTGAATTTTACTAAACAGTTAATTTAATTAACATGAATAATAGAAAATATCGCAAAATATATCGACTAGGATATTGTGTTGTTCGACTAAGCATAAAATATATCTCGGTATATATTTTGAGCTATAAATAATTTAGTAGTCACAAAGGCTGTCCATAACTCTCTCTCAAAAAAAAAAAAAAAAAACAAAATCAACAACAATTAATAACAATAACATAACAATATAAACAAAAACATATATAATAATAATGTTTCACTTAAAAAATAATAATAAACAAAAAGAATCGTTCCCATAGCCAACAAGGGCAGCCCCCCATTTATTGTGCCACAGCAAATCAGCAGCAACAACAACAAAGTTTTAAGTTAGCTTACACACTACAAAAAAATTATAAACAATTAATAATAAATAAAAAATTTACTTAGTGAAAAAAAAAATAATAAATAAATAAAGAAAATATTAATAAAAACTTACTTTTACAAATTTTCAACTTAAGATCTACAAATATATGTATTTCAATGGGCAAAATGCGAGCCCCGTTCTGCACACAGGACAGCGCATTCTAAACGAAAACGACTTTATTATGCATTTCTTGCAAAAAACATGGCCGCACTTTGTGGCCATTGGCTGTCGATTGCGCACCGATTGTAAGCAGATTGGACACTTGTAAGGTTCCTCGGCCATGCGTTCTTCATTTCTGCGTCGCATTTTTGACGGTGGTTCTGTTTTTATTTCGAATTGTTCATGATCAGAGTCGTCAGTTAAATCCACTACTACTGGACCTGTGTAGCTCGCAGCTGTGTGTGGTATGAAAAATGTTAGATAATACATATCAATTTAGTCTTTATGCACGTCACACAGTGTAGTAAATACTTAGTGTCAATATTTGAAACGCCTTAAAGTATGCACCTGAATATATTCGTGATCAGCTCAACAAAGCTACTCCGTCTGCCAGTTTGTTTCCGCTCTTTATCTTTGAGTTATTTTATTAAAAATGTTTTTTTTTAAATAATTTTTTTTTCAAAATTCATTCTCAACATATTATACCATTTAGATGCAACATTAAGTGGCATTAATAAAAGTTGATGGAGCATTTCGGATCTAAGCATAAACGTACTGAGAACATTTTCACTTAAATTTTAAATTTATAGAAACAACTTCGTGTGACTTAACAAAATTTTATTGATAAACTTTAAATGATGGCATGTTTCGCACCAGGACGAATTTTGCAGCATGAACAAAATGTTGTTGTAACATTTTAGAATAAAACAAATATAGAAATAGAGAAATATGTAGCACAACGATTTCAAAACAAAAAACCTAATATAAGTAAATATTAAATGATTAACTAGTTGTAAAGCCTTTATAACAATTCATATACAGACAGACGGACATGGATCGAACTGTCGAGCTGATCAGCAATGAACATCGCATATCTTTATGTGATCTTCGACGGTTCTTTAAAAGCATTTCAAATATGCACATTCTGTGTGACGAGTATAAATTTATATTAATTAGTTTTTTAACTTACCATTGCCTGATGTACGCAGACGCTCTTGGAGTGCAGCGCTGCTGGTACTGGCTGTAGCTTGTGGTGCTTCAGCACAACTTGAACGCAGTAGCATATAACCTTGAAGAGGTTGGTGATTCATTGGAACACTGTTGCCAACTTCGCCACCTGCATTGCAATCAAATTGGTACAAATTGTTTATATTGATAAAAAAAAAAAAAAAAAATACAAAATAATTAATTCCTAACATCACCTTACCACGCATGGTCTCGTCATTGCTCGAAATAAAATTATTTGACGTAAAGAAGTCGACTATTAAAGCACTTGCCTAGTACAGCTTGTTCTCCATTTTAATACCTGATTACCAGGCATGGCCATTTTCCAAATCGTAGGAAATGTGCGGAGATAATTTTTATGCCCAAGCTTAGTAAACCAGAAAATTAATTGGTTTCGTATCGCCCCATCAATTTGTTGACTACACTCTCGAAAATATTAGAACGAATATTTCTTCGGAGAGTAATTCCACAAATCAATATCAATTTGGGTTTCGAAGTAGACATGGGACTCCGGAACAGGTTCACAGAGTTGCGAAAGAAATAATTCAATGTTTTGAAATCAAGCAATATTGTTCTGCAGCATTCCTCAATTTGAAACAGGCCTTCGATCGCATATGGCGTAAAGGTCTATTTCATTAAATAAAGCAGCATTTATCAGCATCTTAATTTTTATTTATCAGATAGGATCCCCAGGAGCAACGATTCTATTCGATGTCTGAATATTCACTTATTCTGAATAGCGCTCAAATTTATGTAAATCTTAAAATACTAATTTCATTTAATATTGCATTTTTATGAATAACCCTGTATATTTACTTTGCTATTAGTTTGATCTCATACTTTATATTTTCTTGGAAATTAACTGCTAAGTGAAGCCGGCAACGACTTAGGCATACATATTCACAGTTGAAATAAATCCGAGCAATATTGTATTCTAATCGAAGCATTGCTTGTCTTCTTTCGATCCCCGCTCCACATATTCAACGCCACAACTACATTGTAGCGTCCCGGTAAAATCGCGGAATATTATTGTTAATTTCCTAGCGTAAACTAAAGCTTGAACAAATTGTGTTGGGCGCATAACTCTACACTCTATACACTTCAGATATGCCCACGCCAAACTGTGATGGAGGATGCAGCTAAATATAAAAACTACGCAAACGAACTCGCATTTAGATCGTAGAACCAGACTAAGTCTAGAAAAAAGTACGTATGGCATACCATTGTGAGGCACATCAGCAGTGTTTACCATCAATATTTTTCAGCGGTATCAAAATATCACTCTGAAAAAATCACCGGAGCCGCTTAGTACGTAACCAACATCAGAGAACTTACACAAAAATTTAGAAATACCAACCATTAGATAAAATACGGAAACAGAGAACAAATTACTTAGAAAGACTCAACTGTCAACTGTTTCAGAGTCTGTACTTAGAATTTTAAAATGTAATTTAAAAAAATACAATAGTAATTTAAATTTGAACATAGTTCTATTGTCGAACTGGTAGCAAATAAAATGTATGAAAAATACTGGTTATAAATCCTTCATACCAATTTACATACAGACTGCCAGACAGACGGACATGGCTTGAACTACTCATAACTGTCGAGCTGATCAGCAATGAAAGTCGTACATACTTTATGTGATCTTTGATGGTTCTTAAAAAGGCGTTTCCAATGTACAAATTCTGTATGACAAGTATAAATATATATTGATTACTTTTCAACTTACCATTGCCTGATGTACTTGCATTTAAACGCAGACGCTCTTGATGTGCAGCGCTGCTGGTACTGGCTGTAGCTTGAGGTACGTTGCCTGTATGATGGCCATTGCTAGTAGTGCCATTTGAATGACGATTTTCAACGATTTGATTTACTAGTTGTAGTCCAAAGATAACATTTATTTAATATATAGACTTATTTACTTATTAAACTTAAACTTACCATTTCCGATGTCCTCAGAATCTGTATTCTCAGGTTCAGAATCATTAGAAGTGCGCGTAGCAGTACTGGAACGCAGTCGCATATGACCTTGAACAGGTCGGTGATTCATTGGAACACTGTTCCCACCTGTGTTACAACAATCAAATTGTTACAAATTGTTTATATTGATTAAAATAAAAAATTGTATACAAATTGAATTCCTAACATTAACTTACCACGCATGGTCACGTCATTGTTGGTATTTGCATGACTAGTGCCATGTGCAGTGCGCATAGCACTGGAACGATGACGATTCTTCCAAGACTGTAACCAACGTTCAGCGCTGGTCTCTTCATTGCTTTCATCTTCGTCAGAAGAACTCGAAGCTCTATCTGGACGACCACGCATTTGTCGTGCCAATGACAAACGTCCGGCTCTGCCGCTATTGGCTAGAAAAGGAATAGGCGAATTTCGCAGTGTATTGCCTACACCTACAATAGCATTACGATTCATCATCAAATAATTTGCTAGTTATTAGCAACACCATTAAAAACAAAACAAATCTCTAACAGTAACTTACCACGCGTGGACACTTCGTCATTTCCCAGAACGGTAACAACTGTTGCAAAAGCATTTGGACGACGACGCATTAGCCGTGCCAATGACAAACGCACGGGCCTGCCGCTCATAGGTTCTGAAGGAACAGGTGGATTTTCAATGCGCTGTGTACTGCCTGCACCTACAATTACATTACGAATAATCATCAAATAAATTGCTAGTTATTAGCAACACCATTCAAAAAAAAAAGAAAAAACAATTATTTTCAAACAGTAACTTACCAGGCATGGGTAAGTTTGCATTCGCACGGTCGGAGGCGTCAGGTGTGTGCGCACTTGCACTTGGGCGCATACGCTTTTGGCCTGCCTGTGGCAAACGCTCATCTTGTGCACCAAGCAATGCTTGAAGGTCAACCTCCGGGAACTGTTCAATTGATATGTAGAAGAAAAAAAGATTCTACATATACAAGAATAAAATTTAAAAATTAAATTAATTATACTCACACCAGGACGTCGTACGCTCATTGTTAAGCCGGTTTTTCTTTGCGTTTAAGCTATGAAACTTATGCGTTGATTCGAATTACAATTTAATAAAAAATTGCGTTTATAACTTTCGCTGACACAAAACTATTATAACTTTTTCAATCAAAATTAATATCAAGAAAAACCTGACAAAAATTGAAGCGCGCGTCACCCTTTCCTTCAGTGTTGAAAAGCAGTGTCACTGTGACAAAACAGTTGAAATACCATCAATGAAGAATTGTATGCATGTACTAAAAATGCCGATGTACAATAAATTCAGAAATAAACAACAGAAATATACCATTCGTCAGTTATTTTGTTCGACCACTTTTCTTTCAAAATAAAGTTGTTACGAAGGAAACCAAGTGTCTAAAAACTTTTTAGTTACGCACCACAACACGTTTTGGCAAAGTCACAAGCAATAAATTACTCAATAAATTGAAAAACAATATACATTTTATTAAAAGATCTGTATTTTCAAACTAAAGCTACTTTATTCCAGTGAACTATGGCAACGCTAATGTGAACCTTTTTATCATTAAGTGGGCGTTATTCTAACTTAGTTTTCTTAAAAATGTTTCATCGAAATAGAGTTAGCTGATAAACACTTTCCAATGAGGAAGTTAGATTTATGGAAAATGAAACTTACACGACCACTTACTCGGTGGCCCGTTATGTTAACAAGAAATCAAGAGATCATTTTTTTTAGCAGACTTCAGATCAGATATAATTCACACTTTCTTAATGCCAAATATTGCAAAGCTACGGAGACATATGTTTCGATTTCAAGTACTTTTCTTAAAGAATTTCGTGGTGGCACTCAAAATCAGAAATTTTACATTTTCTCGTCTCCATGCCGTTAGATCTTCCTGAAATAAAAAAAAAGAAATAAAAGACAATTGTGCAGCGACACATTTCTACGCTTTATGTGGAGGCATGGCATTGTCCAACATGCAACATAGACCTATTAACCTCTGCTGTTAAAAATTTTCGAAAAAAATTTTAATTGAACGGCTCAATCCAATTTTAACTAGTAAACGTTTGGATTTCTTCCCAAACATTCAACTATAAGAGCAAATCTAGAAGACTAAAAGTTTGGCCAAATTTTACATCAAAACGTTTTTAGTACATACATGCTAAAAAATGTCAAACTTTATTTTAGTATTGCCAGATTTTACCTATAGACATTAGTGCTGACACTTTCCGAAATATAAATAGTGCCCATCGAATATACCTTAAGGTATGACGTATACAGATGTTATTGGCTAAAATATGTCGTGATAAGAAGAACAAGACAAGAGCTTCTGGTAGATGCAAAAAAAATTTTGCTTTATTCGGTACGGCGTTGGAAGTTTTTAAGGGGAAGATTCTCCGCAGGATTTTTTGGTCCTACTAGAGTCGGCGATGAGTTAAGGTTCCGTATGAACCGCGAAACGTATGAGCTATTCGATAAGGTTGACATAGTTCAGCGCATAAAATTCCAGCGGCTTCACTAGGCAGGTCACCTTAATCGAATGATTAGAGGACGACTGGGCACGGGTTCAAATTACCAGATATGGAGAGATCTCTATGTACTTGGCATTTAAAACTACTGGCGCCAGCGCACACACGCCTTTCTGAATGCGGACATTACCGAACGAAAGTTGTTCATTTAAGTTTCGTGGGAAGAGCTCTTTTATCCGTGACTGACTAAAAATTAATCAGCATCAGTCAGGAAAATCTTTCGCCGAGACAGGTCGTAGCCAAAATTAAATAGTGTGTTGCATTAAAATTTTTACAACTACAAATACAAAATTAATTTGAGTATGTTACCATCATCTGCCCCAAACCACATCATCCTGATCCGTAGTAACTCTACCACACTTATTGGAACGCAAACTCAAGATATATGAAGTCATGCTGTATATGAACCATGTTTTAAGTTAGGGTGGGCCACGCACGGATCATTCCACCTGATTCTCATCAACTGTCATGACAACCATTGTCGGTTTTTTTTTGTGTTTCTCCCGATATATACCGAATCGGGCTATTGCTCATATATATGTACATCTATATATTTTTTTGTAGCAACGGTGTAGAGCTTTCGGCGGTCGTTGATAGCTGTTTCCAAACACAATTTTTACAAATTGTGAAAAGCAGAATGTAACAATGTATTGATTCAGAAACGCGAAAATAATTTAAATAAGACGTAACAATAAATTTTATTAACATGAATTTAATTTGATTTCATTAAAATATCGCGAAATTTGTGTGTGTGTGTGTTGTAATCGCAAAGCTATCTCTCTCTCTCTCTCTCTAACTTAAAAAAATAATCAAAAACAATTAACAACAATAACATAAAAATATAAACAAAAACTTAAGCATAAAATTAAATCACAGCAATTAGCACCTACAGCAGCAGCAACAACAACAAGCTTAAGCTGACTTCAGTTCTTGAAAAAAAAAAAAACAAAATTAATAGAACCTAACTTTTACAAACTTCTAACCTAAAAATATATGTTTTAAATCGCCAAATGCGATACCCTTTCTGCACACAGGACAGCGCATATCATGACACATCGACAATAGCACGCACTCCTTGCAGAATAAATGACCGCACTTAGTAGCTATTGGCTTTCGTCTACGCACCGGTTGTATGCATATAGGGCACTTATAAGGTTCCTCGGACATGCGTTCATCATTTGTGCGTCGCATGTTTGACGGTGGTTCTGCGTTAAGTTCCACTTGTTCATGATCAGAGTCGTCAGTTAAATCCACTACTACGGGACCTGTGTAGCTCGCAGCTGTGTGTGGTATGAAAAATGTTAGATAATACATATCAATTTAGTCTTTATGCACGTCACACAGTGTAGTAAATACTTAGTGTCAATATTTGAAACGCCTTAAAGTATGCACCTGAATATATATTAATGATCAGCTCAACCAAGTTACTCCGTCTGCCAGTTTGTTTCCGCTCTTTATCTTTGAGTTATTTTATTAAAAATGTTTTTTTAAAATATTTTTTTTTTTAAATTCGTTCTCAACATATTATACCATTTAGATGCAACATTAAGTGGCATTAATAAAAGTTGATGGAGCATTTCGGATCTAAGCATAAACGTACTGAGAACATTTTCACTTAAATTTTAAATTTATAGAAACAACTTCGTGTGACTTAAAAAAATTTTATTGATAAACTTTAAATGATGGCATGTTTCGCACCAGGACGAATTTTGGAGCATGAACAAAATGTTGTTGTAACATTTTAGTATAAAACAAATAGAGAAATAGAGAAATATGTAGCACAACGATTTCAAAACAAAAAACCTAATATAAGTAAATATTAAATGATTAACTAGTTGTAAAGCCTTTATAACAATTCATATACAGACAGACGGACATGGATCGAACTGTCGAGCTGATCAGCAATGAACATCGCATATCTTTATGTGATCTTCGACGGTTCTTTAAAAGCATTTCAAATATGCACATTCTGTGTGACGAGTATAAATTTATATTAATTAGTTTTTTAACTTACCATTGCCTGATGTACGCAGACGCTCTTGGAGTGCAGCGCTGCTGGTACTGGCTGTAGCTTGTGGTGCTTCAGCACAACTTGAACGCAGTAGCATAAAACCTTGAAGAGGTTGGTGATTCATTGGAACACTGTTGCCAACTTCGCCACCTGCATTGCAATCAAATTGGTACAAATTGTTTATATTGATAAAAAAAAAAAAATACAAAATAATTAATTCCTAACATCACCTTACCACGCATGGTCTCGTCATTGCTCGAAATAAAATTATTTGACGTAAAGAAGTCGACTATTAAAGTACATGCCTAGTACAGCTTGTTCTCCATTTTAATACCTGATTACTAGGCATGGCCATTTTCCAAATCATTGGAAATGTGCGGAGATAATTTTTATGCCCAAGCTTAGTAAACCAGAAAATTAATTGGTTTCGTATCGCCCCATCAATTTGTTGACTACACTCTCGAAAATATTAGAACGAATATTTCTTCGGAGAGTAATTCCACAAATCAATATCAATTTGGGTTTCGAAGTAGACATGGGACTCCGGAACAGGTTCACAGAGTTGCGAAAGAAATAATTCAATGTTTTGAAATCAAGCAATATTGTTCTGCAGCATTCCTCAATTTGAAACAGGCCTTCGATCGCATATGGCGTAAAGGTCTATTTCATTAAATAAAGCAGCATTTATCAGCATCTTAATTTTTATTTATCAGATAGGATCCCCAGGAGCAACGATTCTATTCGATGTCTGAATATTCACTTATTCTGAATAGCGCTCAAATTTATGTAAATCTTAAAATACTAATTTCATTTAATATTGCATTTTTATGAATAACCCTGTATATTTACTTTGCTATTAGTTTGATCTCATACTTTATATTTTCTTGGAAATTAACTGCTAAGTGAAGCCGGCAACGACTTAGGCATACATATTCACAGTTGAAATAAATCAGAGCAATATTGTATTCTAATCGAAGCATTACTTGTCTTCTTTCGATCCCCGCTCCACATATTCAACGTCACAAGTACATTGTAGCGTCCCGGTAAAATCGCGGAATATTATTGTTAATTTCCTAGCGTAAACTAAAGCTTGAACAAATTGTGTTGGGCGCATAACTCTACACTCTATACACTTCAGATATGCCCACGCCAAACTGTGATGGAGGATGCAGCTAAATATAAAAACTACGCAAACGAACTCGCATTTAGATCGTAGAACCAGACTAAGTCTAGAAAAAAGTACGTATGGCATACCATTGTGAGGCACATCAGCAGTGTTTACCATCAATATTTTTCAGCGGTATCAAAATATCACTCTGAAAAAATCACCGGAGCCGCTTAGTACGTAACCAACATCAGAGAACTTACACAAAAATTTAGAAATACCAACCATTAGATAAAATACGGAAACAGAGAACAAATTACTTAGAAAGACTCAACTGTCAACTGTTTCAGAGTCTGTACTTAGAATTTTAAAATGTAATTTAAAAAAATACCATAGTAATTTAAATTTGAACATAGTTCTATTGTCGAACTGGTAGCAAATAAAATGTATGAAAAATACTGATTATAAATCCTTCATACCAATTTACATACAGACTGCCAGACAGACGGACATGGCTTGAACTACTCAAAACTGTCGAGCTGATCAGCAATGAAAGTCGTACATACTTTATGTGATCTTCGATGGTTCTTGAAAATCGTTTCCAATGTACAAATTCTGTATGACGAGTATAAATATATATTGATTACTTTTCAACTTACCATTGCCTGATGTATTTGCATTTAAACGCAGACGCTCTTGATGTGCAGCGCTGCTGGTACTGGCTGTAGCTTGAGCAGGTACGTTGCCTGTATGATGGCCATTGCTAGTAGTGCCATTTGAATGACGATTTTCAACGATTTGATTTACTAGTTGTAGTCCAAAGATAACATTTATTTAATATATAGACTTATTTACTTATTAAACTTAAACTTACCATTTCCGATGTCCTCAGAATCTGTATTCTCAGGTCCAGAATCATTAGAAGTGCGCGTAGCAGTACTGGAACGCAGTCGCATATGACCTTGAACAGGTCGGTGATTCATTGGAACACTGTTCCCACCTGTGTTACAACAATCAAATTGTTACAAATTGTTTATATTGATTAAAATAAAAAATAAAATACAAATTGAATTCCTAACATTAACTTACCACGCATGGTCACGTCATTGTTGGTATTTGAATGACTAGTGGCATCGGCAGTGCGCTTTGCACTTGAAAAAAGACGATTCTTCCAAGACTGGAACCAACGTTCAGCGCTGGTCTCTTCATTGTTATCATTGACATCAGCAGAACATTGGTTTGTATCGGGACGCTCAGCTCTGCCGCTACTGGCTAGTGAAGGAACCACTTGATATTCAGTACGCTGTGTGTTGCCAAAACCTTTAATTATTTTACGATTATCATTAAATAAAAAAAACAATAATTCTCTAACAGTAACTTACCACGCAGGTTCACTTCAATGTCATTCTCCAGACCGGTAGCAACTTCAGTACGACGACGCATTTGCCGTGCCGTTGGCAAAAGCCCAGCTCTGTCACTACTTGCATTCTCAAGGTCGAAGGCGTCAGGTCTGTGCGAACTTGCACTTGAGCGCAGACGCCTTTGGCCTGCTTGTAACAAACGCTCATCTTGTTGACCATGCAATGTTTGGAGATCATCCTCCGGTAGCTGTTCAATTGATATGTAGAAAGAAAAAAAAACATTCTACATACAAGAATATAGTTTTATAAGTTCTATACTTACACCAAAACGTCGTACGCTCATCGTTAGATTGTTTACCTTTTTTTCTTTTCGTTTAAGCTATGAAACTTATTAAGCGTTGATTCGATTTACAATTTACTGAAAAACGTCGAGCTTACACAATTCGTTTCAAACTTTAGCTGTCAGAAAACTGCAAATTGTCAATCAAAATTTGTTTCTTCAAAATGCTTATTCGTTTTTTTTCTTTTGCAAAATTGTTAAATTATGTAGGCGGCGAGATTTCTTTCAAAATGAAGTTAATACAAAAGCAATCTGAGGAATAAGTTTCATAGTTTCATAGAGCTACAGCTGTAGAATCGTACCGAACTGTTATTGAATTAAATTTTGAAATTAAAGTGATTAAACAGTCGTATGACATGTATGCTATTAGCAATCTGAAATTTCATTTGCGTTACTTGTTGCTGTTGTGTGTTTTCAATACTGATTCTGATCTGGAGAAATATATTTAGGCTTGGTATCAGTTGGAGCACAATTATGTTATGAAAGCGTAAAATGTAGTGTAAGCGCTAAGTTGAGATGCCTACAGCCTTAGCCACCTCCAATTATTTTAAATTTACGATTAAGATTTCAAAAGTAAATAGTTTAGCTTAAAATGTAGTATTGTAGTGTTAGCACCACTGGATATGGTTTATCTTTTATTAGGAATGTGGTTCAACCATTTGAGTCAAACACTAATTAGAGCAAGTTTCAAATTTCAATACTTCAAAAGTCTTTACTATGAGTTTTTGATGTTTAATACATATTTGGAAAAAAAAAAGCGAGCAGAGTAGGTCCTCAACTTTTTTTTCTTCAGTACCAAACTCGAATTGAATTTAGCCATGTTCGTATGCATGCAGTTGGAGAATATACAATTATTGCACAATAATTTAATTTGCATAGTTATGACGCGGTTTTTTATTTCTTCTATTTTTATTGAATTTATTAAGTAACTATGCATATGCAAACAAGAAAAAAAATACATATACAAAAAAAAAAAAAAAAAAATACGTGCGTTTCCAACTTTTGCTATAATTAAATTTATATAAGTTTGTATATAACTGCGTTTCATTCAACTAATTTATAAATCCACAATTATTTCGTCTTTTTACACTCAATGGTAAATTGATTTATTGCTTAGAGACTACACGACGAAAAAAAAAAACAAACGATTTTCTTTTCCTTTTTGTAAAATTATACTATGAATCATAGGTAATATAGAACAGAAATTTGATACATGGTGTACGTGTACGTACAACATACTCAAACATTTTTGCAGTGCGCAGATTAAAGTTTGGTTGGCAACGAGGCGTCTACTGCTTGTTGTAAAACTTAGGAACCAAAAAAACAAAGAAAATCTAAAAATTTTTAAAATTCTAGTTTAGTAACATTTATGCTAAACTTAATGCGACGTCAAAGCCGGCTGTTGCAACGCTGACAGTAGAAGTTGTTTGGTTTGTCTGGAGCAGAAATTTGGGATGTGTAGTAGGTAGGTATTGTTGACGATATATTCAACGAAAACGACGTTGCTTAATTCGCCATACCGATGCCTTGCTGGAAGCCCAAAGTCTGCTGTTGTTTCTTGACTTCATCTTGCATTTCAAGCGCCATCTTTTTGTACTTTTCAGCCTCCTTTTCGTTCTTTTCGATGCCATCACCACGCGCATACATCTGACTGAGATTTGCGCAGGCGTACATGTTACGCAGTTCACATGCTTTGTAAGCGAATTGAAATGCCTTTTTCATATCCTTTTTAATAATGAAGTCCGAGTCTTTCGGCGCTACTGCTGTGCTGCCAGTACCCTGCTGCTCGCGTGCGGCACCACCGCCAGCATTTGCAGCTCCTGGTGCAGCTGACGCCGGTTCGTCGGATTTCTTTTGAACGCCGGAGATGTGCATGCCTGAGAGATAAAAACATGCGGTTGCATTATTCATATCGCAGCTTTTTGTCAGAAACTCCAGACCCTATAATAAGAGTTTTTGTGAAACTTACATTAAAAAAAAATTCAACTTTAATACTACACATACCTTTGGTACATCGCGATCAACCTCTTTGGTCATGGAACGTGAGACAAGCATTAGGCCCGAGTGTAGGCAAGCATCCGGATCGTTTAATTTACAGCCTTTCTCATAGTATTGATAAGCTATACGTGGTTCACCCTTGCTGCCGCTCTTACCTTTACCAAGAAAACTGTAGTTGCCGTATTTGTGACAGGACTTTGCGTAACCATAATCATCACATGTCGATTTGTACACTTTAGCTGCTTTTTCGAAATCCTTTTTAATACCTTCTAGATAATCACCGAGCAGATGGCAAACTGTAAGTTAATAAAAAATCGGAATGAGGCACATCCGGCAAATTAGTTACAAAACAACCATTACAACAACAACAACAATGCGAAGAGCGTAAACCGAAAGCGGCTGATTTAGAGACAATTTAACATTGCGTTTTGTCTATGAGGTTAGAAATTATACACTAACGTACCTTCTGGTTTCTTCTCGGAGTAGCAGCCAAAGCGATACTCTACACCCAGTTTTTCAATATAATCCTTTACATCAGATTCCTTCTTCAAATCGTAGGCCATATTTACTCTCCTCTCTTTGACGTCGCGAACTCGATTTGTGTGTCGGTATCAAAATTATGACAACGAATGACCTGCTAAAACATACCAGCTGATGGGCAATCTGTAACGTAAATTTCTAAAAAATACCAGACAAGTTAGCAGTGCGCGCCAACTTTAAATTAATATTAATTTGTATGTTGATATCGTAAGCTGCACAAACAATAATAAAAGTAAAACAGTAAATGTTTAATTTTATATGCCATGAAAAATTAATTACAAAACGAGGTTTTACTGCAAAGTGCTTGCTTGAAAAAGTTCCTGAGATTGTTTATGAAAAAATGGCTCATTAATTTACTTATTTTTTTATTTTGTATATGAATCAATAGAAAATGACTGGTTTATATACTTATTAAATTTTATGTTATATAATGCTGTATTGGCATCGAATTTACATGTCTATTTCCAACTTCAACTTTATTCGACCAGTGGAATTTTGTTATAGTTGAGTTTTAAGTTTTGTAGCAAACAGAGAGACAGACACGGAAACTAATAAGAAAGTTCAAATAAAAATAAATGAATTTTTAATTAATTATATTTACTACTCCAAAAAAACTAATGCGATAGTTGGGCATGGCATTCGCTAGAACCAAGCTTTTATAAATTTGAAACGAATTTTTAAATTGTGGGCCCAGCAGCTATTAGAAGTTGAAATTTATGTGAACCGCTTGTCCCAAAGAAGCCACTTCATCATACTTAAAATTGATGCTGCACGTAATGAAAAAGTTTTTCGTACAATAACTTAAAAGTGGAATGTGGATTTGTATGGTGTTACACCCAAAAGTAAGTAAAGAAAGACATGGCTCGGTCGGTTCGTCTCAAAGAGCTGATCAAGAATATACACACACATGCGCTGATAATATAATTTGTGTAGTTTAGTAATAAATATGAATAATTAGATTCAAACTAGACTTTGTTTAAAGTTCGTTTAATCGAGTTTATGCCAAAAAACTCGAAATATGAATTAAAGCTAATTCGTTAATTTTACAGCTCTACCTTTTCCGGTACTACAAAAAGTTGTATTTTACAACACTACTTGCGCAGATTGTAAAATGAAAGAAAGAGATGCAGCGAAAACTTATCAGCTGTTTTATGTTATGTGATTTGTTTTGGTTCAGTTAGTTTTTGGTGTGTTTCTTGTTCCTTTCTGCTTCAATTGCTTCGTGATGCGTGTGTGGGGCAACTTATTGCGCTTTCGTTGCACACAACACAATGAATTCAGCACTAAGCAGAATTACGTGCCCAAGCACAATCCTGTTGTCAAAGAAGACATTAAACGACTGGAGGATTTTCTTCTATCCAAGCCGAATATTTTGGTGTTAACGGGTGCTGGTATCTCAACGGAATCGGGTACGTCGTGCGTTGGTCACTACTATTGAGTGGTGCCGCGCTGCACTGCATGAACATGAGCATGGAGCACTAACCTGTATATTGCATTTGCACACAGGCATACCGGACTACCGTTCCGCTGGCGTTGGGCTTTATGCACGCACCAATCACAAGCCCGTACTGCACATGGAATTTGTGAAATCTGCCGCAGTGCGACAACGCTATTGGGCGCGCAACTTTGTCGGCTGGCCGAATTTCTCTGGAACGCAACCAAATATTACACATCATGCGCTGGCGCGTTTCGAGCGAGAAGGACGTGTACAGGCGGTGGTCACACAAAATGTCGATCGACTGCATTCAAAGGCGGGCAGTCACAATGTCGTAGAACTGCATGGCAGTGGCTATGTTGTGAAGTGCCTAAGCTGTGATTATCGCGTCGAGCGACATGAATTTCAAGATATATTATCTACACTGAATCCGGAATTCCGCGATGCGCCTGACATGATTCGACCGGACGGTGATGTTGAAATCCCAATTGAGTATATTAACAATTTTCGCATACCGGCTTGTCCGCAATGCGATGGTTATCTCAAACCGGAAATTGTTTTCTTTGGTGACTGTGTGCCAAAGGATCGCATCAATCGAATTGCCGAAATGATCTACACGAGTGATGGACTGCTGGTGCTAGGCTCTAGTTTGCTAGTTTTTTCCGGCTATCGCATGATACTGCAGACGAAAGATCTAAATTTGCCGGTGGCCATTGTCAATATAGGTGAAACGCGCGCGGATCATCTGGCGGATTTGAAGTTGTCGGCCAAGTGTGGTGATGTAATACCACGACTGTTCGACTTCAAGAAGAGCGCCGCCAGCAGCAGTTAAACGTGTGGTATGCGTAAGGTACCAGTGTTTTTTTTTGTAAATGTTAAATAAAATTAGAATCATTTTAAGCTTCATTGATTCTTTAGACCATATGCAAAACACTTCGTGCACAATATCTTCGACAAATTTGTGGTGGAAAGGGAGGAGGATATCAGATTGTCTAGTGGCAGATATCAATTTAATTCTTTTGAAGACAGTATGTCGACTAAGGATTAGTGTGTTGCTACCACCATAATCGATTTGCTATTATTTTGTCCAGCAGTTTGGTAGGAGTTTAAGTATGTCAAGTATGTCTGACTGTAAAAGTCTGATTTTGGGTTTTTAATAATAGGAATGATTTTACTTACTTAAGTATTAAGTAATCTTTGTTTGAAGGACGAATGAAGGTGCTTTAGCATTGGGTAGGAAATTTAAGAAGTGCAAGACACGCTTTACACACAACCGACCTCGCATCCGTTGCCAATAAACGTTTTTTCGAACAAGAATTCTGTGGTAGAGCTGGTGTTTGCAAAACACGTCTAAGCTGAGTTCCAATATGGTTTTTTCAAAGAATTAAGCATTTTTGAATGTGGAGCATGATAATGGAAGTGGAAACAAAATTGACTTTTGAGATCGAAATGCATGTTTAAAAATATTGTTATTTGAACCTAAGGACACATGGAACCAGTTAAAAATATATGCTCCATAAAATTTTAAAGCTCAATTGAGGTACAGGTTATCTCAAAAATGAGCACATCCGACTGCAGCATTCATTCTTATATCTTTTTTTAAGCATTTTATTGGCATTCTAATAATACATACCGATTTCCAGTAAGAAGTTAATTTTTCAAATAAAACAACAAACACAAAATTAATTTAAGCTTCTATTCTTTGCTTCAAGCCAACCAAAAGTCATATATTTATTTATTTATTTATTTAATTGTAACTTAGAATTAATTCAGAATTACAATGTGTAAAAGAAGCCAGAGCAACGAAGGCCTTCAGGCAGCAAAAGTCATATAATTTAGACTAAATGTAGTAAATCTATCAAGAATATATAATAAATTTAAAGGGTCTCTGATGCAAAAGTTGAAACCATTTTTGCGTTAAATTGTTTATAAGTAACACCGCACAGAAAAGTTTAAAAATGTTCACTTTTTATGCAAATAATTCAAATTGTTTTGGCGTTACATTTTGAAGAAGTTCATTTCAATTACACACCAAAAAACGTCAAAACGACTCAAAAAGCGCCATTGGCAACATTGTCGCTGTGTCCAAAGAGCTCCATTGCTTCAGTCGTTTCTTTTAGCTCGTCTCGCCAACGTCGTCGACAGTCGCTGCGGCAGCACATTTTACACATAAAGCAAAAGCAAAGAGGTTAATTTCTTCGCTATCTCTCTCTCTCACACCTTGCTATTTGTGTGGCACGTTGTTTCTGTGCAAAAACATTTTACAAGTTTTAACAAATTTTGTTTTATATTAAACGCGCAAACAATTAATTACAAATAAAAGTAAGTAAACGCATAAATTTCGTTTCTAATTCCACACAGCGTTGACGAGTATTATGTAAGAACATGCTGGTCGTGAATTCACACACACACACACAGTTACCCGGTCGCCGGTCGATTGCTGCTGCTGCGGCGCCGGCGACTCTAGAAATTTCCATGCGCGCGACCGGCATATTTCACAACCAATATCAAATATTACTTTCAATTGTACAATTTATTGGTTGATAATGCTTAATGAAATCAAAATGCGTTTGATTTTGAAATCAACGCCCGGTAAGCTAATAGCGGCAACGACGTAGCGTCCGACATGTGTAGCGTGCGTTATATAAATGTTTTCTGGAAGAATCTTCAACACACATACGCATGCAAAAGCAATTGAAAAGTCTAAGGTCGTGGATGCGGTAGTGGGGTGTAGATATTCAATTATGTGCAACAGGGTCCTAGTGTTATCAGTTGTAAATTGTAAAAAAAAGAAAAAAAAAAAAGAAAACAGCGCCTCCAGTGTACTGTAAATAGAAGTGATTACATCAGACTTTTAAAGTTCATCCATCTGGCACTTCTTTTCACTCAGATAAGCAAATTGTTGCAGCCCAACGCAGAGTAGACAATGCCAGGAAAGCTTTGTACAGAACAATTGAAGCACACGTGTTCTCATGTCGCTCATATCAAATATGAAAGGGTGGGGGTATTATCAAATAGTTGAAATGTTTGTAACATAAATTTTATATACAAATATATGTATGTACTTACTCGTATATATAAATCTACATACACATTTTTTTCTTTATGCATTCGGTTTTTGTTTTTGTAAAATAAATCCTATTTCGCAATTCGCTGATTTATTTAAAATTTTTATCACAACCACAGATGTTCCGCCTACCCGTTTCGCTTGCTCGCACCTCCATTAGTCGTCAGCTGGCTATGCGCCACTACGCTAAGGATGTAAAATTCGGTGCAGAAGTGCGCGCTTTGATGTTGCAGGGCGTTGATGTACTTGCCGATGCTGTTGCTGTGACAATGGGTCCTAAAGGTCGTAATGTCATCATTGAACAGTCTTGGGGCTCGCCTAAGATCACCAAGGATGGTGTTACTGTCGCTAAATCGATTGAACTGAAGGATAAATTCCAAAATATTGGCGCTAAGTTGGTGCAAGATGTGGCCAACAATACAAATGAAGAAGCTGGTGATGGCACAACCACAGCCACCGTATTGGCTCGCGCTATTGCCAAAGAGGGATTTGAAAAAATCTCGAAAGGTGCAAATCCCGTTGAGATTCGTCGAGGCGTTATGGTTGCCGTTGATACGGTCAAGGACAACCTTAGGTCTATGTCACGTCCTGTGAGCACTCCCGAAGAGATTGCACAGGTTGCTACGATTTCAGCAAACGGCGATAAAGCTATTGGCGATTTGATCAGTGAGGCCATGAAGAAAGTTGGCCGCGATGGTGTCATCACCGTTAAGGATGGCAAGACACTGATCGATGAACTGGAGGTTATCGAGGGCATGAAATTCGATCGTGGCTACATTTCACCGTATTTCATTAACTCGTCGAAAGGTGCAAAGGTCGAATTCCAAGATGCATTAGTTCTGTTGTCTGAGAAGAAAATTTCATCGGTCCAGAGCATCATACCAGCACTTGAGTTGTCCAACGCACAGCGTAAGCCGTTGGTCATTATTGCCGAGGATATCGATGGTGAAGCATTGAGCACTTTGGTTGTAAATCGTTTGAAGATCGGACTGCAGGTAGCCGCTGTCAAGGCGCCTGGTTTCGGCGACAACAGAAAATCTACCTTAACCGATATGGCTATTGCTTCCGGAGGCATTGTGTTTGGCGATGATGCTGATTTAGTTAAACTCGAAGATGTACAACTAGGTGATTTGGGCAAAGTGGGCGAGGTAGTTATTACCAAGGACGATACATTGCTGCTGAAGGGCAAGGGCACCAAGGAGAATGTTGATCGTCGCGTCAATCAGATTAAGGATCAGATCTCCGAGACAACTTCTGAATACGAGAAGGAAAAACTGCAGGAACGTTTGGCTCGTCTAGCTTCCGGTGTTGCGCTACTGCGCGTTGGCGGCTCCAGCGAAGTGGAGGTTAATGAGAAAAAGGATCGCGTGCACGATGCGTTGAACGCAACACGCGCTGCTGTCGAAGAAGGTATTGTGCCCGGTGGTGGTACCGCTTTGTTGCGCTGCATTCCCAAATTGGACAGTTTGAAGGGACAGAACGAAGATCAGGTAAACAACGTGCTATAAATCTTTTTCATTTTTATATGCGGTTTTAATTGTATTTTTTTTAATCTTTTTCATATAGAACCTTGGCATTGAGATTGTTCGTCGTGCACTCCGCATGCCCACCATGACCATTGCTAAGAACGCTGGCGTCGATGGTGCAATGGTTGTCGCTAGGGTCGAAACAAAAGAGGGCGACTATGGCTACGATGCATTGAAAGGCGAATACGGTAATCTGATCGAGAAGGGTATCATTGATCCCACAAAGGTCGTACGTACCGCTATCACAGATGCCGCCGGCGTAGCTTCATTGTTGACCACAGCCGAGGCTGTTGTTACCGAACTGCCAAAGGAAGACGGACCTGCCGGTATGCCTGGCATGGGTGGAATGGGCGGTATGGGTGGAATGGGCGGCATGGGCGGTATGATGTAAATTACACATTGTATCCGCGCTACTAAAAACTAATCGCTTAACAACATCATCGTCACCAATATGGCTGCTTTGCTGCAAAGACAGTTCAACTCAACTAACCGTTTATCTCACTTCTGTGCTGCTTGACCGTAGCTGATTCGGCATCAGTGCATCTCTTAAGCACAGTGCCTTGTTGTTCATTTTAACACGCCCGTAGACATTCCTAATGGGCAATGATCACCTTGGCACTAGTATGTCTAAAGCAAACTGCGGCTGAACTGAACTTGTAGTCTACTGGTTGCGTCCTAGCTCTTCGTGCGCGTCATGTTCAATGTTTTTTTTACATAATTCCTTTAATTATAATTTTACATGTTATATATGTAAATGAGGTTACTCTAGTTGTAAAAATATAAATCACATAATTATTAAAGTTTAATGAAATACAAAATAAAATTGAAAAGAAAAAAATGATTTCTTGTATTATTACGTATAGGCATAAGGTAATGGTACTTCCACGCTGTCTTAGCTAGAGTACGTATAATCATCATTTTTTACCAGCAGATTTTTTTTTTTGATTGACTTCAATGGAAAACCTAGAAGAAGAGAGAAGAAGGTCCTGTCGGCCAAATAATTTTGTACTAACAAGAACAGCTGAGGCAGCAGTATATCCTTGAGTTTAAATAGGAGACATCATGCCACACTTCTTTAATGGCCAATCTTATATCAAAATAAGAGGCCAGCACATATTCTATTGCTTGATATTCGTCTAGGATGAAGTGTACCACCTTATTCAACTGTTACATAGGACTTACGGAATCCAAAATGAAAAGGTGTTATTTTTCTCTTTACCTTCTTGATCTCAAATATTCTTGTTAGGTGGTATCTCTCGAAGAATTTTACTACGTTTAAGAATAGACTGTTTGGTCTATTTGATTCCAATGACGACGGGCTCTTTCAAGCCTTGTGAATCGCACAAATCCTGACCTTTTCCTACATGTGTCCTAGTCTCAACACTGCGTTAAGAAAGATCACCGCTTTGGCTGGCAAAGCCTATATGTACCGTTTTTTTTTTTGGTTTGCTTAGCTGAACAGGGCTGTCAAGCGTCGCCTGGACAACGCGTTTTCTATTCATTTAGTCAAATGGATGGAAGCAGGCCTCTAGATCAACAACAAATACTTCCCCACGTTTCTTAGGGGACTTGGCCTAGAAACCAGCAGCCTTCCTGATCTAAAATGTTAAAGTCTCATGCTGATTGTACCTCTTAATTCGAGTTCATAAGGACTTTTTTTCTTACTAAGTCACAGAGACATGGGACTAACCCTTTCAGTGGTTCGAGATGGAATATTTTATAATAATTAACGTATGAAACACTAATTCTAAAGTTTGTAGCTAAATTAATAAAAACATAAGGATCACCAGACGGACATGTCTATATCGACTCGATTTTTTATGATGATAATTCAATATTCCTTTTTATTGCACTATGCTCAACATTATTAGTATTATATACAATTATCGAACAATTACAAATTGCAGGTATCTTAATTAAAGCTATAGGCTACCTTAATGATCTACTTCCTTGTTCTATATCTATATATTTATTACCATAAGATTATGGTCCACCCTGATTTTGATGTTGGTGCTGCTGTTTTGGTTTTAAATGGTATTGCTTATTTTTTTGATAGAATTGGCTCCTATTGCCATGCGTAGAGTGTTGTTGCTGATTCGGAGATTGCACAAGTTTTGAAAATGAATCAGTTTTTGATGTTTCACTAGTTGCCAAGGGCATCTGCTGCTGAACCATTTGTTGACGGAATGGATTGAAGATATAGGGCGCTGAGTTTTGCTGCTGATTTGATTTGACTTGCTCTTCTTTGTACTCATGGTTGGATTCATTTTTAGGGTATACACCATTTCCAGTAGGTACATTTTCGGTCTTGGCGCCGTGTAGCTTACCGGACTTCGTGTTCCAGTTAGTCTTTGCAGTTACTTTATGCTCTTGTTTTGGTTTATTTTTAGAATATAAATTATATCCTTGAGGAGAATTTGTGTTCCAGTTAGCCTTTCCAGTTTGTTTATGCTCTTGTTTTGCTATATTTCTAGGCTTTAAACCACTTTCACTAGGTACATTTTCGCCGGACTCTGTGTTCCAATTAGCCTTTCGAATTTGCTGTTGATGAGAATTTTTATAGTTCTGCATTTGCTGCTTCTGAACGTTAAAATTTTGTTGTTGAGTTTGATTTTGCTTCTGAGTAGGTAGATTTACGTTTCTGCTTGTAACGTTAGTTGGGCTTGCCCTCACTCGGTCAATGTTAGCCTCGAAGTATGCTTTAAGCTCCTCCTGAGAACGTTCTGATACCATTGGCACATACAATCTTTCAAGCTCAACAATCCTTCCCTCTTTTCTCAGAGTATTATTCAATGGTTGATGATGATTATTATTAAAGTTCTGCATTTGCTGGTTCTGAACGTTAAAATTTTGTTGTTGAGTTTGATTTTCCTTCTGAGTAGTTAGATTTACGTTTCTGTTTGTAACGTTAGTAGGGCTTACCCTCGCTCGCTCAATGCTAGCCTCGAAGTATGCTTGAAGCTCCTCCTGAGAACGTTCTGATACCATTGGCATATACAAACTTTCAAGCTGAGCAATCCTTCCCTCTTTTCTCGGAGTATCATTCAATGGTTGATAAGCATTGAATGACCTAACAGATACTAATGGCTTTGAAGTATTCAATGACTGAGCAGTATCCAATGGCTCAACAGCAGCCAAGTCTGGTTTCATAGCCTTTCTTGGGTTTTCTTCCCAGTGATCCAACAGATGCAACTTAAGCGAATTGAAGTACTTTGTCACATATTCACATTGATTGCACTTCAATGAAATATTCAGTGCTGCACTCAGTTGTTCAGGCGCTAGTGGATTGATACAACCGTGAGCTCTAAGTAAACCAAAAGCCATTTTGTGTGACAGAAAGATGGACGAGTGAAAGCTGATCCAATGGCGACGCAAACTCAGCGAGTGTGCAATGAAATCATTGGATATGACATGCATATGTAGTTGTTGGACCAAAGGATCAAGCTTAAATCCAATAAGAAAGTGATCGCAATTTTCTTTTTGCAATTCAATCACTTTTTGCGCCAACGTGCACATGTCGTCCAGCAGCGGCAAATGCGAATAATTGAGCTAGAAAAATAAAAACAGCTTAAGCGCGTACCGCATTACTATGTGTTTACTTACTGCAAAAACATTAGTTAAATCTGTTCGCGGCACCACTAAAAAGTGTTCCTTCGCCTTTGGACGTTTGTCACGCAGCACAACAGCTTGATCCGAGGATAGTACTACTTTCTTTTCATTTTGTAGGTCTAGTTTAAGCTCCACCAACCAACGCTCCTTTTCCTGCGCCATTCTTTACTACAATTATTTCTAAGCAGCAACAGTTAACACTGTCAACTTGACAGTAACCGACATGCCAAGTTTTGAAATGTACTAAAAAAGTCCAGCACCTAAAAAAAAAAGATTAATAATCATGCATGTGTGTATGTATGTAGTGTGATCAACTCATTTTTCTAATTGGTTTTTTTTCATTTAGGGCGAGCGTTACCGTCCATAGGGATGTTTTAAAAACTTCTTTAGAGTGTACCGCTTTTAACGATGAATTCATTTGGTGCCTTGTGTGGCTCTACTTCTTGTTTGACCTCTTGTAATGGTACGATTTGAACCTTTGTGGAACATTTTATTAGGATAAACGTAAGAGAGACCTGATTTAACAAGAACAAAAGATGTTTCATACAAGGACTCAGAATGATGGAGTAGATTTCTATCAGGCTACCGCTTCTAGTGGTCCGTCTCATACAAAAACTCAAAATGAGGAGTAGGTTGGTTTGCATGATAAGTGCCTATCCCAGTGATCTGAAGAAAAAGTATGAGAATCTAACCATTGAAGCTTGAAAGCAGATTTTTTTAATTGTGTCTTCGCCAAGTGGGTTTTTTGGAAGTCTTCTGCGTTTCTCATCCACAATGTTCGTACGACCACGTTTAAATTTAACTGCCCATCGATTGGCTGTTACGCTTTTATTATCATCGACACAGTATGAAATTGTGTTATCAGTTTGTAGCGCATTAAAAAGGACTAATTCGGTAAGATTTCAATACAACTGGTCTAATGAAATATAGGAACTACGAAGTGTTTCAACTATGCTTTATTTTATAAATATATATTTAATAAAAAACCCTAAATTACATAACACATACTTATAGTTACAATAAAAAAAAAAAAAATCATATTTATATATATATATATATATGTTTAATTTAACAACCCCAAATGCTTCCAGACCAGCAAACTGATGCACTAGGCAGGCAGACGGATGAAGTCAGCTCAGCTCGGCACTTTCACTCCTTCAGTAAACATATTCTGCTGCTGTAGTTTGGAATGCACGGTAGCTGCGCGCGTACTCTGTGTCTCTCTCTCATTCATTCATTTTTCTTCTTTCACGCTATCTCGCTTATTCTTGTGCACGCGTTACTCTCCTTTACTCACAATAGTGCTCTCTTTCGATTTAGTATACCCGGCGCTAAGTCCTGCACCTGCTGCATTGACAGCTAGCACTTCCGTTTCGGCGTGCGCCGCTTAACGCCTCCCTGTTTGTCAACCTTCTTGTTGCTGCCACCTTTTGCTATGGCCAACAGCTTGACTAATTTCTTATGCGAATCGCCCACGATCCAGCCGTGTTTCTGATATTGTTCGCTATCATCGAACTCCTCCTCTGGTTCGTGCTCATTTTCCGCACTACCACGTACCGCATTTGTTATACTGCCGCCAGCTGTACCAGCGACTTCGTCTTCATTGACGCGTCCAAATTCATCATCACTTGAGGATGACCAATAGTAGAGCTGTTTCTCTGTTGCCGGGCGTTTACGACGCGACGCCGGCGATTGACGATTCGCTTGGGATTTGCGTTTGGCCTTTGCCAAGTTTTTGTTGTTGCTGCTGCTATTGTTGTTATTATTGGAATTGGTGGTGGTAGTGGCAGTGGTGCTGCTGTTTGTATTGGCGCCAATGGCGTTCACGTTGCAAGCCCTGTTTGTGTTGGCGGCAGTGGCGTTCACGTTGCTAGCCCTGTTTGTATTGGCGACACTGTTATTGCGTCTAGCTATCTTCGTTGTCGGCTGCTGCTGCTCCATATTTAGTTTATCGTTTACTTTTGTATGTGCTGCGACTTCAGCCAGCGCTGCTGGCGGCTGTAGTGGTTGTGGTGGTGCTGGTGCCGCACGACTCTTTTTATTTGTGTTGCGTTGCTTTTGTCTGTTAGCATTATTACGTCGTGTTGGTTCAACAAAGCTCGTCGTCTGCACCTCGCTGTATGTAGCATTAGCCGCTAAATGTGGTGTTGGTGGCACCACATTAAGAACTGCGTCGTCGTTCTGCGTCGCTTTCGCCAATCCCGTCTGTGATATATTCACTGGAACCACCTTGTCGTCGTTGGTGCCAACTTTTGGTACCGGTTCAGTTAAGACTGCTTCCTTTTTCTTGCCCTTATTTGCCGCATTTGTTCTGACGGAGATTCGCGGCTGTGTCGTTGTTGTTGCAGCTGCTGCTGCCGTTACCAATGGTCCATCGTTGATGGTGCTTTTATTGTTGCGACGTTGTGGCTTGCTGCGTTCTATGCTGGTATCAACGTGTATTGTTGGTAACGGTTCCACCTGCACTGTTGGTTGACTACTGCTCGGCCTGGTGTCATTGAGTACGCTGTTGTCACGCACTTTGGACTTGCCACGTGACGACTTGGCTTGGTTGGGTGCAGTAGGCGCTGTCTGCAGTTGTGGTGTAGTAGCTGTCTTAGCTTTTAACTCCTTTGCTTTGCTAGCAGTGGTTGTAGTTGTACGTGCACCACCACGTATATTCTTGCGTCTTCCACTCGACTCCACGCTTGGTCCACGACTGCGGCTCATTTCGACTGTACTCGATTGCTGTTCTAGTTGCGGCTGCTGTTGAAGTTCGCCGAGATTTGTGCTTGTCTTGCGTTTGCGCCGTTTTTCTTGTTCTTCCTTTTCCTCAATTAAAGCTATGATATCCTTGGTTGAAAGGAACTCCTCGTACTCGTCGGAACTCCAGGTCTCTACCAGTTTTTTGGTACGATTTGTGGCACAGCGGCGCTTTGACTTACGTTGTCCTTCATCGATAAGCTTTTCGATCTCCTCGGGTGACATTCCCAGCTCTGATTGCAGTTTGGAAATATCTTTACGACCTCGCCCTGCTTGTGCCTTAGCTGGCGCAGTTTTCTTTGATACGGCTGTAAGTGTTGATTTTGGCGTCTTCGCAGCCTTACGTTGTTTTGCATTAGTTACCGGTTTTTTCTTTCCAGCTGCTGCTGCCTTTGTTTTGCGTGCTGTGTTTAGCGGCGGCAATGGTTGTGGTGGTGTTGGTGGTGGTGCTTTACGTGCCGCTGCGGTCACTAATGTTATTGTTGGCTGCAATGCTACAGCGTTGGTTATTACTGGCGCAGTAGTTAATGTAGGCGTTGCAGTTGTTGCAATTGAAGTATCATAATGTCGCTGTTTATCCAATTCCCTGACCTGCACTGTCGTAATTGGCGATTGGGCTAAAGGTAACGGCACTGGTGGCGAAGGCACCACCGCATCCTTTGTTGTATCGCGTTTCAGGCGTCCACTTTCACCGCGCAACTCGTCAAATAGCTGATCGAGATTTGCTTTAGGCTTTGGTGGCTGCTGCTGTTGATTGAGTAGCTGTTGTTGTTGTTGATGATGATGATGGTGGTGGTGGTGATGATGATGATGGTGGTGATGATGATCCTTCTGCACGCCAACGCTTTTTACCTTGCTTGTATTCGTTGACGCAATTCCAGGCGTGTTTGTTGTTGTTGTCCCACTTGCACCCACTACAACGGATGCACCACTAGGACCAGGTCCATTGCTCTTCGCCTTGGTGCTGGCATTCTTAAAAATACGGCCCATTATCAATGATTTGTTCTCAAACGTTTTAGCTGTGGCACGGCTTGAGCTGCTACTGCTGCCTCCGCTGCTACTATCGGACGATGAAGATGATGACGACGACGATGAAGACGATGACGCTGAGGACGATGTAGCATTATGGCGATCTACAGGCTTCTCAGTGTTGCTTAGTTTTACACTGTTTTCGTCATCACAGCTTAATGTCCCAAAGTCGTAGTCATCTCGATCTGAATAACTTGCCGTTGATAAACTATTGTTGTCATCTGCAGCCGTGAGAAGATTCAAGGCGGTTGTCTTCGGTTTCTGAAATTGTATTGGTGCCTTTTCCTCGAGCCCGATATTTTTAAAAGGCCTTTCGGGTATGACAATTTTAGTGGGTAATGAATTGCTAACGCCGCCCTGTTGCTGCTCGCCGGCGCTACCAATACCAACTGCTCCAGTGTCAACTGCTGGTTGGATGATACATGATGTATTCAGAATTGTCTTGGAAGACGTAGAGCTTTGATTTTCGTTTGTTTTATGCACAGCTGTGGTGGTTGCAGTGGCAGCGTTAGCGCCGCTATTAATACCAGCTATACACTGTGCATTGGCCATTGGCACACCGTGATTGTTGCTTAGAACTCCAGCATTTGACGCATGCACATAATCTCGCCGATTATTTGAATCGCTTTCCGTAGAACATGAGGCGATTGTAGGTTCAGACTGAATTGGAATAAATTCACGAGAGTTCGGTTTCTCCGTGCCAAGAGCGATATCCGCCAGTTCAGTCAGCTTGCAAACGGCTCGAGACTTTGACTCCAACTCACGTTGAATGGTTAAATCCATGTTGACGTTTTCATAACCCTTCATGGCGGCTTTAGTCTTGAAGCGTGACGTGGTCATATTGGTTACGGCGGAGAACTGTGAAATGGCCGAGTAGTTGGGTGATAGTCGTGTTCTATAAATGAGAAAATGTGTCAATGGAACATGTCCGAAATCTAATAGCCATAAATACTTACTGTTCGATAGCATTGTTGGTTGGTGTCGGTGTCGCAGACGGTGGTGGCTTGTTGTACGACTGCTGTAGGTGGTGCATAACAACTGGTGGATTTCGGAAGACAGTATTCGCCTGTGTATTATGTGAGATAGGCGTTTGCAGCTGCTGTTGCGGCGATAGTGGTTGCTGCTGTTGCGTATGAAGCTGTATCGATTTCTCAATTGGTTCTGGTGAATCAGGCGATTCAGGCGATTCCTGCGATATTTGCTTCTTGTGTAACGATGGAGCCAGTATAGTTGCTGGTCGCAGCACCGAAGGCGGTGCATTGCCATACGCATATGCATGTACCTTGTTTAATCGCGGATCCTCGCAGCGAGCTGACAAACTCATGTGTGGTGTTTCAGCGCCCTTCAGTATGTTGGCGCACTCAAAGAACAGCCGCTCATCGGGATTGAGATTAAGGCGCGAAGAAGTTGGTACCAGTTCACTGCTGTGGCTATCGCTCGAGTACTCAGCTTGTCGTTGATGCTGTTGCTGTTGACGCTGACGCATCTGAAGATTGTGTTGATGATGATCGTGCATGCGCAATGTTGCTTCCGTTATTAAGTGACTGGTTGAGGCCGGGGTTGCTAAATTACATGACGGTAACGGTACTGGCGGCGGTGAAGGCGAGGGTGAAGCTGGCGACAGTGGCGAAGGTTGGCGACGTCTAAGGTGAGCAGATTGTGACTGTTGCACCGGACTAGATACTGGCATAGTTATCGACGTAATATTAGGCGAATTCACTTCTGGCAGGACACTGGAAAGCTCATTGTGCGCTGTGGGTTTTGTAAAGGCACCTTGAGACGAGTGATGCGGTGATGCCTGTGGTGAAGCGTGCAAAAATGACTCCGGTGGTAAATGCTGATGTTGTTGGTTTTCAATTGTCGTAATTGCTTTTAAACTAGCAACAGTCGGTGTAGCAGTTGGCAGCTGTGCTATTTTTTTCTGCTCCTGACTCAATATGCCGCTCGAGCTGGCGCCTGCACCATTTGAACGTGACATTAAGTATTCCTGTTCCGACACCTTAGATACATGCGCCAACGTCATATTATGCTTGGCAAGTGAGTTTGCCGTGAAGAATGTTTTCTTGCACAACTCACATTCAAACTTCTCCGCCTCGGTCAGATCGCGTGTCGAGTTCGACCGCTTTTTCGGACGCCGTGTCAGTAAGATACTACGCCGCCGACGCCGGCGTCGACGTCCTCGACCAACATCCTGTGAGTAGCTCGTGTATACGCTCAGCTCATCGTCGAGGTCCATATCCATTACCTCGGTGTTTGTATTATCATCGCACATTGAACCGAAATTTGAATGATCATCGTTTAAATTCGGCGCACTGCGCACACTCATCGAGGTTGGCGGTCTGTAGTACTTGTCGTCGTCGTCCTCGTTTTCCAGCTCGAATTCATCATTAGCAAACACGAAATCCTCATTAGCTGTAGACATAATCTTTTCGTTGACGTTCTTCGCTATCTCTGTCAGGTAATTATCCTCCTCCATATCGCATATATCGTCCGAGCGAAGACGGCGTTCTTGTGGCGCGGCGGTATTAGTCTGTAATACTGGCGTGTTTTCCTCCTTGTGTATGTTCTTATTTAGACGCGGATCGCGGCTGTAAACTACAGGTGTTGCAGCTGCAGCAGGCGATGGTGTGGCTGCATGTGATGACGCTGTCGCTGCAGTTATCGCAGAAAAACTTTTTTCAGTGTTGTTAGATGTAGGAGCATCAGTTATAGACAAAATAATAGCTCGCTCGTCGACTGGCAATACTACATCGCTCACGATACTCTTCGGTGCTACTGCTGCGGCTTTTGGTCGCTTTTGCAGCTGTTCCTGTGCCGCAGTTGTCAGTATACTTGGACGTAGTATCGATGGCGTAGGTGCAGTTTTAGCTGCAGCTGCCAAAGCTTGATCATTTGTTTTGGTATTTTTAGACTTTGTTGTTTTTGAGTTAGAACTTTGCTTATTATTAGCCGCTGCGGCAGTTTTAGCTTCAAATTCCGACAGCTGTTTTTCGATGCCAATCGAAAATGATTCCAGCGTCGATTTGAGCTTGCTGATATTCTCATTTGCTAATGGCATCGATTTAGTGCTTCTGCCTCGTCGTTGATAGGTCGACTGTCGACGTTTCGGTCTACCGCGTGTTTCTTTCAACTCCAGCAGTGGTATATCGTCTCGATCGATTTCAGGCTCTGGCACAACCACCGGCGCTGGTGTCGGTATAGACGCACGTGTTTTTGCTGTCACAGTCGATTGTTTGCTACGTGCCTCAGATTTGTTACGTTTTGAAGCAGCAGATGCCGACGTTTCTAACTGCTTTTCATTTGCTGCAGTTGCGGCACTTCGCTTGGTGCTGGACATCAACAACATGCCGGTAAGCAACAAATCCTCGCTCTTCTCATACGCAAGATTTTCCAATTTTTTAAGATTATCACGTCGTGCATTATCGATTTTAAAGCTTTCCAACAACTGATCGGCCACAATGGCTGCCAGTTCGTTTTTGCGACGACGTCGTACTTTCTTTTTTTGATCTGGCTCGTTTGTAGCAACTGAGCTGGGTGCACTGACGGGTTCAGCAGCTACAGTGGCAACATCTGTTGGTTCTGGAGCAACAACGACGTTTGCATTGTTGTTATTGTTGCTGCTAGTAGTGCTAGTCATATTCCCCATCATATGAAGCTCGGACTGAGCGAGACTGTGAAAACCAGACGAAGTATTATTATTGTTGATATTACTGCTCTGGTCCTCACAAATAGCCGTACTAAGATTACTTTCCGGTGCAACAAGTGGTGGCCCCACAGTATCTGTAGTTAACACTGAACAGCTAGGCTCCACTGGCAGTTCTTCCGTTGCAGCTACAATTGTTGGCGAGGCCGTTCTATTCTTGGTTTCGTTCGAAGACGATGTTACAGCTGCTAACGTGTTCTTCTCCTTTGCTTTCCGCGCTGTGGTTTTCGACTGCAGTTGGGGTTCTTCCGTACTGGTTATTTCCAAAGATTTTGCGGACACAGCGTGCTGAAGCTGCATATTAGGCACTTCCAATTGCAACTCTTTTGGTTTGTCCAGGTCACATGAAACTGTCGTTGGTTGCTCCTTAACAATAGTTGGCTGCGTTTGCAACGGCACTGGTGCTACTACTTGCAAGTTTAGATGTGCAGTAGACGATTCCGACGTTGTCACATTGTTATTATTGCTTAGCGCTGAAGTTGGCACAGTGCTCTTATTGGTGCTTACCATTTGCTTAGGCGGCTGTGGTTGCTGTTCTTGTAACCAGATAGGTGCCACCATTTCACTTACAAGCAGTGCTGAACGACAATCAATGGTTTTGGATCGCGTGCGTTTCTTTGGTGTTAAATTACGGTTAGAAGGCAATGATTCCTGCTGTGGTAATGAAGATATTGGCTGTTGCTGTTGCATCGTTTGAATTGGAATAGTCTGTTGCACTGTTGGTAGTTTTTCGCTGGTTTTTATACTATCTTTAACGGCTGAGAAAAGCATTCCCGCTGTAGAAGATGTTGTAACAATGCAGTTATTGCGCGTTGTTGCTGAACTGAACAAGGAAGCTGTTGTTGGAGGATCAATAACATTTATAGGTGCTGGCGGGAGCTGCGGAGCTTGTTGAATTAATGTCGGAACCGTTGGTGGTACTGGTAGTGTTTGGTTAGGTGCAGGCTGCACTGATTTTTTCTCAATGGTTTGTGCTGCGTTGATATTTACCACTTCATCGTCATCATCGGGCAGACTGGCTTGTACTGCCATAATCACCGAATTGATAGCATCATCAATGTGGTTATTGATGACTTCATCCATTTTTGGACAGGACTTGTTTTGATTTTTTGCATTTGAATCAGAATTCTTGCTGCCAGTAGCACCACCGCCTGAACGTTTCTTCGGCGTAGCTTTTGTAGTTGGTGTTGTGACTGCTGGTGTGGTCGGCAAAGGCGGTAAAGGCCCTGGCAATTGTTGTGCTATTTGTGTTGCCTGTTGCGGTAAAGATGGTTGCCCAGCATTCGCCAAAACTACTGTCGGATCAACACTGACTACAGCAGCGGTAGGAACAGTGTTATTTGCCATTAACGGGGCTGCTGTTGATGCAGCAGTCGGTACAAAAGCCCCCGGATTGCGAACTTGTGGTATTTTCAGCAATTCCAAATTTGAATAAAAATGTTTGTTGAGCAGAATATCGGCAGCGGACAGTGGTAAGTCAACTGGTATTGGCAAACAAACAGTTTGGGGAAGTGGCGATGCTGCAGTTGATGAAGGCAACGACGATGCTACAGATGTGCTCGGTGACGGTAGCAGTGATGATGTTGGTGGTGGCGGTGGTGCTAAAGGTGCAACTATTGTCGACGACGACGACATAATATCACTTCTAACTAGAGGCAGCGGTACGTCTTGAGGTGGAGGAAGTTGCATTGTCGCTAGCGTTAATGTTGGCTGCTTTGTTAATGCGTCAACAGATGTTATGCCTCCAGTTAACCTATGAGTGCTTGCAACATTAGTTGAGGGTGTATGCTTACGTGTTGATTTCTTCGAGAGATCAAGCGGTTCCATTTCATCGAAAATGAGCATGTTGCGTGCCTCAAAACCACAAATCGTTTGTCGACGTGCAGGAATACCAATACGATGTGGTGTACAACTGATGCCACCGATTTGACCTGGTTTTTTGTTGGCACTCTTTGTGCTCGTTAGATTAAGCGGTTCCATGCTGAATTGCAACGTTTGTACATTACGCTGTGTGTGCGCCGTGGTTCCTATAGCAGCTGTTGGAATCGACGGTGGTATTGGTGGTGGTGGTAGTTGTACAACAGACGAATGCAACGCGGATATTGTTGCTGGACTTGAAAGTGACGATGCTGGCAAATTGGGCGTAGACGACGGCGATGCATTTGTGGCAGCAGATGGTGCCTGCACTAACATATGTGCTGGCAATGCATTTACTAGTGTTGCAGAACTAATTCCACTACCGTGCGCATTGTTAGCCAAATGTTGTTGCTGTGACGTAGTAGACAGAGCAGCGGTTCCTGCATTCGATCCTGGTAGCTGTAGATTTAATTGCGCCGAACTTGTTGCTGCTAGACTTGATCCTAGTATACCAGTTGAAGTCATTTTTGCAGACATAGGCACCGTTTCGTATGTTGGAAGCGGCATTGCTGGCATTCCAAGTTGTGCCGCTGCTATAGCCGCAGCGGCTGCTTGCATATTATCGACGGGTAAATAGAGCGGTAGTTTTGGTAACACATTCATGGGCAGTGTGACACCGGCGGGTACTACTCCAGAACCCGATCCGGTTGCAGCAGCTGCTACAGGCAGCTGTGGCATGGTCAACGACACAGTGACTGGCACTGTTGTTGTTGCCATAGGCGTTGTTGGCATTGAAGGAGGTACTTTGGTTGTTGTAGTGGTTATTGCTCTTGCTATTGCTTTTGTTGTTTTTATTGATGTTGATGATACGGGATGAGAAAATATGGTGGAAGTATTACTAACTATTGTATTCGTTGCTGCCTGTGCTGCTGCTGCTGACACCATTAATTGCGGTGCCACAGCCAGAACAGTTGAAGTTGGACTCAATGTGTTTGTTGTTTTTGTTGTTTCTACTGGCAGCGGTGGCGAAGCAAGTGTTGATGCTGCTGCAGCTAATAACAGTTGCTGCTTAGCTCCACGTTTGTTTGTAGCAGTGGAAGCTGTGGTTATTGTTGGCGCTGCCATCTGTTTGGCAGCTGCTTTTGTTGGTGGTCGTCGCCCAGTAGTTGTTGAAGTTGCAACTATAGTTGGCAGCAGCGCCGCTCCAGCTGTTGTTGCAGCCGGAGAAATCGCTGCTACTGCCTCAAGCACTGTTGTATTTCTAACTTTTGCAGTTATTCCGGACCGTTCCATATTGACTTCAGTGCCCTCCGTACCAGTCTCATTGACCACATCTGGCGGTTTTATAATACGCCTTGAAATCGTTTTACGTTTCGGTGTCTTCGGTGTGAATGTGGATGTTGGTGTTTCATGCAACTGTTGCGGTTGTTGCATTGGTTTTACATGGCTGCTATTATTTGTGCTGGAATCAAGCGTTAATAGTTTCTGTACAGGTAGCTGTGGGATGGCGCTTTTGTTACATGTACTAGCTGTCACAGTGCTACTGGCATTTTTTAGCTCAACGCTTTTGTTGGTGGTCATTTTGCAAATGTTAATGTGAGGCACGACACTTACAGCGTCGGTATTGATAGGAATGCTACTTCCGCCGGTACAGTTGATCACTGCGGCCGCAGGAGCAATCTGATTGCAGGTATTGCCGCTACTTTTGCTGTTTACGACTACTGGTTGCTCAGTCTTAAGTTTTTCCTCAAGTTTTCCCGTAAGCATGGCAATGCAATCACTGATTCGCTTACTACGTTTTACATTCGAGGCATTGGTATTTTTGTTGTTGCTACTACTTTTTGTCGATGTTTGTATGGCGGTAGATGGCGTAACAGTTGATATTGTTGCTAGTGTCAATTCAACTGTTTGTGGTGTGGCTGTGGCCAATGAGATAGCTGTTGTATTTGCCGGTGTTGTTGGCGGTGTTGGCATAAGACTCTTAGCGGGTGAAAGAGCAGTACTAATGTTAGCTGCAGTTTCTGTGTTAAGCTGCTCCGGTACCTTAGAGTCGACCAGAGCTGCAGCAGCAGCGGCTGCTGCTCGTCGTTCTCGTGGCGTTCTAGGTGATGTTGTCGTTGAGGATGCAGCGACTGCTGGCTCAGCTGTTTCAGGTTTTACTGGTGTTGTTGCAGTATTTGCTTTTGGAGATCGTTGGGTTGTCTTCTGTGCTGTATTGGAATTGGTGGTGGTGGTGGCAGTGTTCAATTTCGTCGGCGTTTTAGGTATTTCGTTGTCTCTGTCTTTATGCTCTTTGCTTGTACTGGTAGCGCGAGTAATTACCACTTCATTTATGGAAGACTTAGAGCTGTTATTGTTACTACTAGATGAGTTAACTGTATGCGTTTCTTTTGTCTTTACCGGTGTTGATGTGGCAGCATTTATTTTTGCTGTCGACGTTGTAGAGCCTGATGCGGAGGAAGTAGTACTTGCTTTCTTGCTGGAAGAAGTACGTCCTTTAACTAGATGCTTTTCATTCTCTAGTTGCTGTTGCTGCTTGCGTTTTTGTTGTTTGCGCGTGCTACTGGCTCGTGAAACGACTGCTGCTGCTGCTGCTACTGACGACGATGACTTATTTAACCGACGAGTGGGCGAAATTTGACGGGAACGTGTCTTGCGCAGCACATGTTGATTGTACATTTTGTTACGTGTACGCGTCACAACCAATTTCGTCTTCTTTTTTGCTTTTTTCTTAGTATCTGTGGGGAAGATTTTCTTGCATACACGTTTCGCCGGCAGATTTTCCAACATTTTACGTATAGATTCGGCTGAAAAAAGAAGACCAAAATAAATATATTCAAATGTAGTATAAAATAATACATGTCAAACTCACCGTCACTCGGCCGTTGTCTGGGTGGCGTCTTAGTCTTAGAAAAGTTAGACCCACTCTCTTCGGTGTCGTTCGGCGTCATCTGTGCGTCGCTTAACGTCGGCGCTGTTTCCGATTTGGTACTCTTCTTAGTCTTTCGCATGAGTGCGAAATGTTTGCAGGGGCGCCGCTTCTTGGAACCGCAATAGTAGCGATATTTACGCTTCTTTGCTAACGACCACACATAATCGCCGGAGCAATCAAGCATGTGACGATATAGATCGAGTACACCATTGCTTTTTCGGCCACATTTGGTGCAGCTAGCGCCGGCGCTGGGTAGTGCACTTTGCGCATGTTGGTCCTTTACCAGTGGTCCGCTGCTAGTGCCAGCCAAAACACCACTACTGCTGGTCGATGCTGAATTCGTGGTGCTGTTTGTTGCACTGCTACTGTTACTATTACTGCTGCTTCGTGGTATTGGTTCTTCCTGCTTTATTTGCAGTTTTGCGCGCGAACGTGCAGACGACGATGACGACGAATTGGAATTGCTGCTGCCACTGCTGCTGCTCACTGACGATTGCATGCTATGCGTCGGCGACTCACCGACAACGACGTTATTCAGTTCAAGAGTTGTTTTTGTATCCGTGGTCGTTGTGTCGCAATCATCCGTTGGAGTTGGTGTCGGTGTGTTTGCGGCACAAGAAGATGACGATGCAATTACAATGCTGGCAGCAGCAATGGGCTTATCGCCGTCGCTGCTACCAGCAATACGACCAAATGTGGTCCGATGCGCTGGGCTGGAGCTGTGCGACATTGATTGCAAGCTGTCCGAAGACTCGTCTTCAACAGCACGCTCCTGTTTATGCCAGTAAGTGCTGCCGGCACCAGCGCTTCCAGCCAATATAGCACCATAAGCACCGCTGCGATTTTGTGCATCGTAGCGACAAAGCGCACGTTTTGGTATGAACAGATGCTTGAGCAGATTGCCAGCCAATAACTCACGACCTACCACCTCGTAATGTGTTGCATAGATATGTGAGTGACGAAACATTTTGTGCTCCTCAAGTGATTTAAGTTTTTCAAACTTAGCGCCACAACATATACACAGATAGCAACGCGGCCGCGCCCACTCGCCGCTGAGCACGACACGATGTGGGGTCTGTGTCATGCCTGTACGGGGCTGCAGCTGTAACAGCGAGAGAAAACTCTCGTCAGCGAAAGTCTGTGTCATCAGATCGCCCATGGAATCCGATTCATCACACTTGGGCGCTAGCTCACCAAACTCATCGTTCTCGAACTTGATTATTGCCTGCTCGTTTTGCTCGAGTATGATGTGTGGCAGTAGGCGCATATCGAGTATGAAGTTCAGTTGTTCCATCAAACGTTGTTTTTCCATACGCAAACGCTCCTGCGCTTGTGGATCGTTAACCGCTAACGCCGAATTTGTTGTTGTTGAGCCCTGACGTTCAGACGCTGGTGGTGATTCAGGAGATGTCTGTTCGTATAGTAAATGTTTATGCAACTCAAATCTTTGGCGCATTGTTAATTGCGTCCACATGTCCAGCTTGGCGAGATCTCGCAAGCCCAGCTGCGGCTGTTTAATTTTCTTAATGATTTTACCGCCCTCATTAAAGAATTTGAACTTCTTTACATAATCCCATTTCCACTTCCACGAATGTTTCGTATGTGGACGGCGTGTTTTTACGCCAAGTGGTGTTGCTGTATAAACTTCAGGGACACTGACAGCAACATCACCATATTGCTCAGCTGTCAGCAGCGTGGGAAAAGCAGTAGCGGATGGCAGCCTTGTGGCAGCATGCAATTCTGTGTCCAACGCTGCATTGGCTGCGGCACTACAGCTGCTACTATTCGTCTGGAGATGACGGTATGTTGCTGCAGAAGCGTGCGACTGCATTTGGTATTTAAACTTTGTTTGCAGCAATGAAGAGCATGAGGCGGTAACGACGGTTGAATCATTTGCCGTATGTATTTTCCCATCGAGATGGTGTAGCATATTATTACGCACATTTGCAACAACTTCCTTGTAAAAGTTATCATCGAAAACACACACAGCTGTGGAAGACGTTGACGACGAAGCCGCTAATGTGGAATTTGTTGCTGTTAGCGAATCCGTTCGGCTTGGTAATCGAAAGTGTATCTCCGCTCCAGAGCCCTCAACAGCAACACCGGCAGTTTGGTTCTGCTGCTGCCGGCTGGAGGCACGTATGCTGCTACGTTGTTTAGACGCAGCATTTGTTGTGGTTGTGGTTGTAGATACCGACGGCAATAACTCTAAGTCCTGCTGCTGTTGGTGGCTGTTCTGTGCGTCCGGCGCATTTGATTTGTTATTTAGCAGCATACCAGAGATCACACAGTTGGCTGAAGCTTCGCGGTGCCGTCGCGCGCCACGATTGCGGTTTTTTGGCAGTCGATTTTGTGTCAGACCAAGACGTGAGAGTATTGGCTCATCGCCACCAATAGTCAACGATATTGTTGGCGTTGGCGTTGACGCTGGTACAGACGCAGACAATTTTTGCGCGCGCAATTTTGATAAACGTTCCGCGTTGCGACCACTATTGGGTACAGCAGTCTCCTTAACTAATGACTTTGTGCTACTCTCAAACTCGTTAAATTTCTTCTCCTTCTGTTCTAAATCATAGTGTTCATTGTTTTCGTTGATATCTTCGTGTACAGCTGCACCACAATTGTTATGCTCATTCGTTTCGATGATATCCAGTATGGACCGCGATATATTATGCTCGTTTTGCATATGCTTCTCTAACTTTGTGTTGCTCTGAAAACGCAACTCACACGGTTGGCAACCAAAATACTTATCGGCATGGCACTCAATCAAATGCGTAAAAAGCGCAGGCAGTTCCTTAGCCGGTAGACAGATTTTTAACTGCGCTGCCGCATTAGGCGTTGTTGGTGGCGATATCTGTTGCTTAAATCTGCTACCACCACCACCAGCACTACTACACAATGTGCAACCGGGAAAATGATTATTACTCTGCTGTTGTTGCACATTACGACCACTGCAGCGTCGTCTGCGTTCCTTGCGTTCTGTATGAAACTTCTCGACATGTTTCATTTGCAGCTTGTTCGACGTGAACTTTTTATCACAATACAAACATAAAATATGGTTTACTGTTGCCTGTACAGATTCTAGCTGCTGCTCCAATTCCAATTCATGCTTCTGATCATTTTCTGGCAACTCAGACTTCACATCATTGGTAGCATCAACGTGATGTTGCTGCTTCAACAGCTGCTGTTGATACGTAAGCACATTCAGCTTCTCAACTATGCGCGGCAATCGATCTAATGGCAAACTACAAACTATTGATACTGTACGAGTTGCAACAGTGCTGGCTGTGGTTGTTGCGGCGGTAGCAAGACTAAATACCGCCGTACGATCTGCTACTGTTGAGCACACACGCTGCTGCTGCTGTTGGTGCCTCTCAATATATATATTCTCCTTCGCACCTTGTTCTTGTTGCTGTTGCAGCACAACGCTTTGAAAGTTCTTTTTCTTTCTTGGCGTTGTATGCTTCTGCATAGCCGTACGCGTTGTTGCTGCTCCGCCTGCTCCTCCACATACAGATCCTTCAGCTGCTGTGGTCGCTGTGTTCGTTGTTGTCTTAATACTTGCATTGCTGCCGCTGCTGTTGCCGCTACCAATGCTATGATGTGCCTTTTTACCATTCGGACTGGAATTGGTGCTGCTGCTGTTGTTTGTCGTCGTCGAAGTTGTTGTGCTCAGTTCATCGGACAATTTGAAACCCTCAGAGCTGCTTCGGAGTCCAAATCGTGACATTTTCATTTACCGAATATCGTTGTTTCAATTTGTTTTTTTTTTTTCGTTGATTTTGTAGTTGCAGTTTTTAAATTTCAATCTGTAAAGAAAAAAAGAAACATAAAATAGCATCAGTATTGAGTTTTAGCATGGATAAAGTAAGAAACATATCTCGTAAAACATAATACAACTTCTTTGGAAAATTCTCTAAATTTTGTTTTGAAAACAAAGAAAGCAAAATTCAGCATTGGGAAATTTGAAATTGGACTCTAAAAAGTAAGATTTTTATATAAAGTTTAGATTCTATAATTTGTTTCGAAGGCTCAAACGAATTCTTAAAAACGGAATAGTAAACTGCTGTAATTAAAGTTAAAAAGTGAATTAAAAAGAAAAAATGAAATAAATGCATTCTCCCTAAGTGGAAGTCTCATCTAGCTGCAGCATCAGTACAGCTGGGTTTAAGTCAGTGCTTTTTACAAAATTGAAAGTTGGTTTGTGGTTTTTATAAAAAAAAAAACTCCAACACTTCCTATAGACAACCAAACCATTCTCACTTTTCCAATGGATCTTACTTCTCAAGATCCCATTAACATGTATACCAAAAAACATCCCTGTACCTCAAATGAATGTTCGGATATGACGAATTTTGTTTATCGCTCATAGGTTGGACGAGGCATAGCTCCTTTGATATCAACCAAACTCATAATGTGATACAGCATATATCCATTCTCGAGTTCATGTGGTCGGCGTGCCTCATACTGTATACTTGTTCCGGGAAAAACTATTTAAAATATCAATAAATTTGTATTGCCAATTCAATCTTAAATTTTTTAATTTCTTAAAGAAATAGAGTACGGTCTTCGGATCGCAGTACTATGTGGACTATATTCCGATTGAATTTAGCGAATTTTATAAAAAATATCAAAACTATTGAGTTCACCCTCATTGTTGATTTGTTTAAAACGGGTTGGGTATTCCATAGAAGCTACGCTTCAACGAAAATAAACATGCAGTGAAAGATGATTTAATAAAAAAAATATTGCATTTTCTGGTGAGAAATTCATCGCATGTTTGTCACTGCATTTGATAGTGTTAAAGTGTTTCCTAATCCTGCAAGAGCATCACTGTCCTGTGCTATAATGGTGACAAAATCATCCAGAATGCTCCACCTAGATGTCACCGCAGTGGCTCAGTTACATTGTCTACCACCAAGCAGTATCGTCACAGCATTTACAAGATGCCGGCTGTGTACACCCAACTTTTGGCATCGGTAACACATCTACACAGCACCCAACTGTCGACCTGCGACAGTTCTGGATCTGCTTTCAGTCCGCCGTGGCTAATTCCTTCGCAAATATTGCCTGCTTTCGATGGCAATATATCGTGGGACAGCTGATTGTTCAAACTATCTAAGCGGAAGGGCGTTAAGCCGAAAATTATTTAGATACACAGGAATACTGTCACACGTTCCGCTAAAGCTTTTAAATTTGAAAAGTGTCGTTTGCAGATTTTTGTTGTAGATGACAAGAGAATCACTCAGAGAGCCTGCTAATTGCTGATCGACAACTAAATCAACTAATTGGAATTCAGAAAACACCATTTCATCGAACTGAGCAAAGCAGCACCGATTAATGAGTAAAGCCATTTGTGCCGCAATACATCGGAAAATTGTGGCCACTGTACTACCTGATAGACGTCGTCGAAGGTTTCCATTTCCCACATTACCGAATTTGCGCCTCTATTTACAGTAAGAAACTGCGATTATCACCGTTAGTTCAGCGAACCGTTTGCCGGTGGAAACAACATTTACGCACATCTCCGGATAGTGTATCTGTCGTACGCAAACTTCTTGACATTGTCTGTAGCCTTCTTCATTAGCTCAGCATTCGCGTCAGCATCTGCACAACCTTGTCAGCTACATTTCATTTCACCGATCGCAGCGATAAGCATTGCCAATCTGCAGTTGAGCGTATTTACTTTTCGTGAAAAGTTTAGCTCATTCGGGCACCACAAGAACAAAAGCATTCGCTTCGAAGGAGCAAGTGTGGTCCTTCGAATTAACAACAACTGGCATCAGCACGCGAAAAATTTCATAGACTGGTATGCGTTTCTACGAAGAAGCAGAACCAATATGCAACGGCTATATTAACTGCAGCTTATCGTGATATAGTTTACCCTATAAATGCAATTTAAATAATGTAAAACGATTTTTACAGTGTTGGACAACACTAATGAAAACTGCTGATATTGCTATGGTGAATACTGTGGAGACTTTTGAATTCTTCGTACAGAATCGCATGCAGCATGGTGAGTTAAAAATGCAATACATATGCTTAACTGTGGATTTAAACCAAACTTTAGCATATGGATCAGCTGTTTAAAGTTTATAAAAAAAAAATATTGAGATATAGAAATGGTGAATATGATAGAATTAATAGGTCACCAGGAAAAAGTTGAATTGTTTGTGATTCATCAATAGTTTAGCTACAGTTTTGACTACCGTGGACCATGGCGCGCAAAACAAAAGGACATTTTTATTTGTAGTTTTTGGTAGATTCTAAATATTATTCTGGTGTTTGCTACTTCCAATTGCTGACTTTGTTGCGGTTTGTTGTTTTTGAATTAATGTATTTTTATGGATTTCTATTTTTTTAAATATTATCATTGTGCAATCCGTTTCTATATAAACTAAAAGTATGCCAAATTTCATACTCCTCCGTCCGCGCAATTTTCATAAAAAGGGGTACAAAGTTATTGCTTCACGTATTAATATATAGAAGACAGCGTCATGCGTTAGGTACCAGTTGAAAAGAAACAGAATATTTGTTTTACCAACCATGCCAGTAAAAAAAAAAAAAGATCCTACAAACTTTAAGAGCTAGAAGATACTTCAAGCGTTCCAATTTAGATTCTACTTTTTCACACACAGCACGTTTATATGAAACTTTCACCCCGCAAACTAATCAGGAATAGCCTCTTACAGTTTTTCCAAACCGGAAAACCATTTGTTCTCTTATTTATTTTTATTAATTTAATTAATTTTAATTAATTTATTTATTTCTAAATTAAGCTTCATTAAACTAAAATTAGTTGTTCTTAAATTAAAAAAAATAGGTTTTTTTAATCTTAAAAAAATTTACATAAATCATGGTGCATTGTATTTTGAAGTCGTTGACTCACGACAGATATTTGTATAATAAATTGCATTAATATTCTTTTCCCTGGAGCACTTATTGACCGATTTTGATGTTTCTTTACTGCTGAAGTAATATTTCGCCACAAGTAGTTTTCATTTTAGGGATTATCGTCGTATATAATAGACCACCAAATATGTTCACCAGTGTCCTTCATATTGAAATTGAAGAAAATGATGGCAGTGACGAATGAGATGATCCGTGTCCATAAACAGGGACAGTTGAAGTTTGTTTCGACCATTATTTACTAAAATATTTGCGTACTTTTGTAGAATGATATCATTGTTATTGCTCTTGCAAATGAGTTCTGGATTGATCGAAGGTTACATGTCAGTGATGTTGCGATATGTTTCCACCAAATGCTGAAATTTTCATCTGTGCCTGGAGTTAAGCATGATAATGGAGAAGTTGTTGAGCTGTACTTAATATTAAAGTTTTTACAGTCATCATTAGAGATAAATAATTGCATGAACTGAGGTGGTTTAAAAATGGTCAATGGTCGGTGATTAAGAGCATGAATTTTCTAATGTACTGTTATAAATTTTGGTAGAAACATTTCATTCAAAATATTAAGACAAGCCTATATTTCTTAAATTGGTTGTACTTTTAAAGATGCTTGTGAATGTGAGGTACGTATATACATACATATGTGAGTGAAAAAAAAATTATTATGGCTATATCCGAAATAGTGCTGTCTTAAAATGTTCAAGCTTAGTTAATAAATGATTTTTAATTTTTTAAGGTTTTAGAAAGCTCTATAAAGTATATATATTCTTGAACCATGATAAGTCTGAAATAACGAGATTTTATAAACTATTTTCAAGCCATCGAATTAAGTACCTCCTTTGCGTTTATAAGAAACTTTGCTTAGGTTTTTCTACTCAATGGCCAGCTTAATAGAAAAATGTTCTTAGCTCTATATAAATTGAGCGAGTTATAATTATAATAAGCGTGAAGAGCTCTTAGTAGAGGTCTAAATATCTACTATTCCGTCTGTATCTTTTGGGACATGTTTATATAGATTCGATTTTGGTAATAGTTAAGCATTTATATGTTATATTTTATAGGTTATTTAACCCTTGTTTGATTTGAGAAAAACAATAAATTAGTTCAACTGTTTTAGAAAGAGAGTTTGTCGTTTTTCTAGACATAAGCAAGCTTCCATCCATGCGTCATCCGTTGTTACTATGCCCAGAATATACATTTGACAGTTTATCAAGCTGCAACTTGCTAATAATAGCCACTTATTCAGTACAACAAATATATTTCAATAAAACAAAGAAAATTATCTATACGAGTACATAGTACATATAATAAAAATCGTAGACAAATTTTTGTTTGTGCACGCATCACGCCTCAACCGCTTAACCAATTTGTATGAATTTTGGTATAAAAATAGATGGAACGTTGTAGAAGAACATAGGCTACTTATTGTTAAAATCGTAGAGAGCGATGCGCTACCCCCCATATTAGTGGTTTACAAGATTTGTTATATCTTTGCATACATTTGATGTGCAGAGATGAAATTTGGTATACATGTTAATGGAATCGGGAGAAGTATTCCTATTAAGTTTGGTCAAAATCGGAGATGGCAATGCATTGCCCCCCCCATATAAGTGATATACAAAAATGGTTATATCTCTGCATTCATTTGAGGTACAGAGGTAAAATTTGGTATACATGTTAGTAGGATCGGGAGAAGTAACTTTACTTAAAATAGTACAATAGAAACTGTATAATGTATATATAAAGACCATATTTTTTAAAATCAGTCCACTACATATTATAGGTGAGCATTAATAAATATTTCAGCATATCCCAGAGAACTTGGCTTCAAAATCTACACAGTTAAAGTTATATTTCTATAATTTAATTTTAATATACCTAAGCAAATAATGCACAATGATAAAATAATAAGTTTAATTATTTGGGTCTTGAGTTAATAATGATGAGTTATGAATGAGCGCCTTTGGCAGTTTGTGTCCCTTGGTTGCAAGATTAATAACTATACTAAAGATTGCCTCAAACATGTCGAATTTCTTTCCAGATAAAATGTGTTTTTGCGGGTAGTTCTTCTTCATTACTTTAATACAAAAACACAAAAAGTGTGAAAGAGGGTCATCGAAAAATAGTGGAAGTTTACGGCGACCATGTTCTATCGTGTTGGAGGTGGTTTGGTCGATTTAAAAGTGATGATATGATACTCGAAGACGAAGAATTGATATCATTGCTTTATGTGGACCAATGCGAAACGCTTAAGGAGTTGTTAGGACCATTGGAAGTGAATGAGTCGAAAGTCAGCAAACACCTAGAAGCTATGGTTTAAAAGCAAATAAACTGGGTGCGAGGTAGAAAGGTAATTTTACGCTTATACATAGCATCTGAAACGCCAAAAAAGAATGAGGTTTTTGCATTGCATTGTGTCTCGCGATGAAAAAATCTATTACACGCCCAAAAGTCATGGCTTTTGCTCGGACAGCCACCAAAATAATTCCGAATATTCATAGTATTAAAGCATATGCTCTGTATTTGGTGGGTATACAAAGAATTTTACAGCATTACATCGCTAGACCATATATTCTAAATGAGTCTAGACCTACTTCGGAAGTCTTACCTCACGCGCTGTATTCTTCAGACATCGCTTTTTTCGAAAACTACTTGTTCCGGCGATGAACACTACTTTGAACAATAAAATATATATTTCTAACAATTTCAAAAATCAAAAACGACGGGTAAGTAAGTATTTTGGCTACCAGCAATACTTCTATGTACCTAAATGAGCCTAGAACTTCGATCGATTTATTTTCTAATTAGAAAAAACCACAGAATGAACGCATTTTCGCTCATTCGTCTCTGATCAACCGGAAATAAAGAACAAGCCTTTCCGTGAAAGTCGGTTACGTAGACTTCTTTGGTATTTGAAAAAAGCATTTTGTGTCATATTATCTTTGAACTACTTGTGCTAAGTAAGTTTCACATTTTATCTCGAATACATCTTGGATATATAGGGTAGTCGATATAACGGTTTCGTTTCAAATTAGAATTTTTAAATATTCACAAGTATTTCATGATCAAATAATGGAAAGAACGTCCGTATTACATTTCCGACTGTTTATTTCGCGTATCTTTTGATTTCTGTCTGTTTGAATGGTAAATCTAATGTATAGCACGCTTCAAATTGAGCGTAGTCTAATGATAGTTGGTATAGTTATTAATGGAACCTTTTTTTAAAACTTTTTCCAATTAGAAACCAGTTAACAGAACCAAATATTATTAGGTAGTCTGAAGTATCTTCCAGGCAGGGATAAGGTTTCCAGCTACAGCCCTCTCCACTCTATTACTACTAAACTTAATTTGAAAGGGATTTTAATTTTGGTTAAGTTCTATCAATACACTCAGAGGAAAGAACCAAGACTGCAGCAGAAGCGAGCGAAACTTTGTTTCACAAAATGCAGATCTATCTTCAACAATAATTGAACATATGTACGAGTATAGTCCGGTCCATAATAATAACAAGTCTTGCAAATAAATGCATGGTCTCTCGGTACAGCGAAGTTGTTTTTTGTCGCAGTTGCTGCCAATGATTTTGCTGTTATTGTTGCTGCTGCTGCTGCGTATTATACAACAATTTTTCTTTTATTTAACTAAACTAATTCAAAAGATAGAGACAAAAAAAACTTAATGTACGGGGAACAAAAAAAAAAGGAAAGATAGAAATGCAAAAAACTTCAGCAAGGCACTTACCCGTCGTCGTTGTTGGTTTTTTTTATGTGTCTGTACGACTGTGTGTTTGTGTGAATGTGTAGTTGTTGGTTTTATTTTGTTTTTTTTTTTTTAAATTTTATTTTGTTTCTATGTGTGTGTGTAAGTTGGTATGGCGCGAGCGTTTGTATTTGTATCTGTGTGAATATGATTTATGCTTGTTTGTTTGTTGTTTTGTATGTTTGTGAATGAAGGCTAAGAGGTAATATTCGAATTGGACACAGGTTTTTTCAACATCTTCAATAGCATCAACATCATGTTGCTCCTTGTTTCGTCTTGGTTTGTTTGTTGCCGATTGTATGTTTTTTTTGTTTAGCGTTTGAGGCAGCAATTCCGGTAATTGCGTTCACGGCTGTAATTCCGGCTGATGTGTAACGCAGTATTCCGGAACGTATCCGTGTTATATGTGCGTTTTTTATTACTGGCTGCCTGCATGCAGTTGGTGTCGCCGCTGCTGTTGTTGTTGTTGTTGTTGGTTACACACAAATTTGGTTTCGTTTTCTTTTTTGTCTGTTTTTGCTTCTTCTTTCTTGCCTTCGTCTTTTTTTTTTGTTCTTTCGTTTGCCCGTTCGCTCTTTCTCTCTCTTTTTTACACACTATTATTTTGTTAAGACTTCTGCTGTTTTTGTTGCTTTACTTGTACATACGTTTATTGCACTTGTTTCTTTTGTTTTTATTTTATTTTTTATTTTGCACTTTCGCGTGTTTTTCCTATTGTATTTTCACGCATTATGTTTAATTTAAAATTGTTTTTTTTTTCACTTACATTTTGCTATTTCTCTCTCTCTCGCTCTTGCTTTAAATAATTTTGTGTTTATGCACTTCTTGCTTTTTTTGATTGTGTTATGCATCCGCGAGGTTCGATTAAACAAACAAAAAAAAAAAACACTTTTCTTCACTACCGCGTTCTTGTTTTATTACTATTATTACTTTTTATGCTATATTTTTTCGTTCGTTTCTTCGTTTACTTCAATCCACCCTAACAAACTGCGTTAGGAGGTATCTAATGTTTAGCCCAAATCGATGCGTACATTGTGGCAGCAGCAGCGGCAACAGAAACAGTGGCAGCAGCGGCAAAGGCAACAACGACGACGTTGGCAGCGTCAGCGGCAGCAAAGCACGAACAACGAAGAAGGATATACGACAACGGCAACGATGACGACGAACTGTGCAACAACAACGACACGATGGGCACGACAATTACAACAACGGATACGGATACTGCAGTGTAAGCAGCAGATACTATTGCGAGGGTGCAGGCGACAGCGACGCAAGCGGATACGACAATGCTTTCGTTTCTACTGCTTTTGCTGCTAATGATGGTGGTGGTGGTGATGTTTTTGTTCTTGTTGGCGCTGTTAGTGGTGGTGGTGGCGGTAGTAGCGGCGATTGTTTTATTCGTTGTAGCGCCTATAATGGCGGTGGTATTATTATTTGTCTTGTTGCTAGTACTTTTCTGGCTGTTGAAGTTTAAGAAAAAAAACAAAACATAGTACAATGATAAACGATTTTGCTTATTCATATGCAACATCAATGACAGCGGCTGCGACAACGGCACCAACGAATTCGGGACAAACATTTCCACTGCACTCTGCCTTCATATTTTAAATCTCATACACACATTGTACAAAATCCCTACGCGTTGCTCTGTTCTCATAACTAGTGATGTTGTTGTTGTTGCATATGCGTTTTTTTTACAAATTTTTTGCTTTTCCGTTCACTTTAAAATAATTTTATTGATATTTGCCGCACTTTTTCACACACAATCAAAACATTTCAAATTGGTTTTTCTTATGTGCAGTTTTTTCACACTGCTTTAATGTAATTTTCCTATATTTTTCTTTTTCTTGTATTTATATGTGTGCCCCGTCCCGTACTAAATAGGTGCAATCGACGAAGATGGCGTTTCGATTATTTTTAAGTTTATCGAAGTTATCATTTCGATGATTTGGCATTTTCAAACTAGGTTACACTGAAATCGTTTCGCTTATAATTACTGAAGTACACAATTGAAGAAAATAATATTTATCACAAATTTAGAAATAATTGCAGAAGTGGAAAATATTGAAAATATAATATCAAACTACATGAAAATACTTAACTATTTCATTAAGCTAAGTACTCAATATATATTTTAAAGAAATTTGCTATATACTAAAAATGACAAATATTTAAGGAAAAAATACCAATTCTAACGGATAATTGATATTTGTTTCATGGACTTTAAATTTTATTGCAAAGTAATTTAAATACTTAAGTATTTAAATCAATTGAAAAAAAATTTAACCGAAGTAGTAAAAGTTCAGCAAATGAAAATTTGTGCATAGAAAATGATAAGTTATAGATCATTGTAAGTATTTTGTATTGAACAGTTTAAAGTTCTCTCATATGGGTTTGTGCACAGGCACCTCATACTTCAGATCCGTATAGAGTTTTACTGATATGATAATTAAATGAAAACCTACATATCTCACATGAGATTCCTCTGCTATTGAATTGGATCTCATTATTTGGTAGAAAACATGGCTGGCTGTTACCTTCTCGTACCTAAAACTAAACCAAAATAAAAGTCCAAACATTTCGTGATGATTTTTAATCTACTGACATATAAAAAAGCAGATGCATTATTTAAGGCTATGTCTGATAAGTTTCAGAAACTAGAAAAATATTTTAGTGACATGAAATGTGTGAAAGGTTTTAAGCCCGAAGTAATTTTCTGTAAGGATAAAAATGGAAATCTGTTTACAGATGCTCAAAAATCTTTGAGATTATGAAGGAGTCATAATTTTCTAACCTACTTGGAGGCGATGAAGCGCACAATTCCACCGATAGAGAAATGATACCGGAACCACCAATAATGATGGTAGAGCCGGACGATACCGAGGTCAATTCGGTTATTAAAAAGCTGAAAAATAACAAAGCGGCAGCCTCTGATAGGCTGCCAGTTATTCAAGACCGGCGGCGAAGACTTGGTTAGGAGTAATCACCAACTTTTATGCAAGATATGGTCTGGTGAACAAACACCCAATGATTGAAATCTCAGTGCTCTTTATTTTATCTTTTTGAATGTAGACCCTAGTGTTTACGCCAACTACCGCTGTATAAGTCTCCTTTCCATCGGATATAAGATTCTGACGCTTATTTTGTGCAATAGGCTGAAGTCCTATACGGATTCACTGATAGGAATGACGAAAATCAAGATCTGCAAGACGCTGACACTCCCGGTCCTACTCTCTGGTGCAGGACCGTGATTGAGTCAGATGGAACGGCGCTGGAAGTATTAGAAAGAAAAATTCTTCGTACGATTCTTGCATCTATCTGAGTCGGCGACGAGTTTAGGTTCCGTATGAACCGCGAGCTGTATGAACTACTCGTATTAAGGTTGACATAGTCCAGTGCATAAAATTCCAGCAACTGTACGATAGTGCTCCAGCACGCATGGCTTACATAGGGGCCCAAACTAAATTGCTGTACGACGTAAAAGAGGACGACAGTGCGACAGTGTGCAAAAGAGCGCAGAAGCTGGTACACCTTCCTAAATGCGGCATTGACCGAACGACGGTAAGGATGTCAAACAAATGATGGTTCAACCGTCGTACAATTCTGAATTGACACCCAATGACTTCTTTTTGTTGCCGCACAACAAAAACCAACCAAGAACGACAAACCGTTCAAAATGCAAATAGACTGCTGCAACTTTAATATGTAAATGGTTATTGCTATTAATTTATTCTGTTATTGTTGCCGGAGTATTTTTTACTTACATAATTTATGTTGCCGTATTACTTCTTTTTCAAAATTGATTTTGGGCGATTTAGCACTTTCTTCCATCTGGATTTTTCTATATGGCTTCATTGCGGCATGCAGCCGACGTACTACTTCTCCGCGGTTTTCACCAGTAATCAGCCCAGAGTCAATGTCAATGCATTTTTCACGAATGCATTGCTTCGAATGTTGGATCCATGTTTTCAATTTTTCCGCGTAATAAATTCGAAAGTTCAGTTACTTTACAATTTTTTTTACTTTAAAAATGATTTTTAAGAATTTGAATTTTTAAACGTAACAATACAACAAAAAATTAGCTAAAATTTACCAATAACTACTAAAATATACCAGTTTTTATTGAATTTTTGTATAGCAATTGCGTACTACAGTTTAGACGCATTAATCTATGCGTGTGAGCAGTGCAACTGCATTAATACTGTGCGCTTGCATATACTAAAGCAGCACATATATAGTATACCTATGCATGTTATACAGTACGTTTTTGCATGCTTTTTATTATCGTCGTTTCAGTCGGCTGCAACGGTTGTCGGCTGCGAGAGCGCGGGTTTTTTATTCTTTAAGCTGCTGAGGCGCGTATTTACTTTGCGAATTGTTGTTGTTTGTATCGTTAAATGTGTTGTGGGAGTTTGTTTTACTATTAATTTTTTTTTGCTCCTTTCATGCGACAACAAAAACAAATCGCAATAACAACAACAAAAACGTTTGAATAAATCAGTGTAGCTACAAAATTTTGGCTAATTTGTTTATAAATGTTTTTTTAAATAACGTTAAAAACAAAAAGGAAACGCAACCTGCAAAAAAAAAAAAAAAAAATAAATAAATAAATAAAAAGATAAATGCGCTACGTTTATGAGAAGAAGTGCATAAATTTGTAATACATATATTAATAAAATTTATTTAATTTTCGCGTGTTTATGAGCAAAATTTGTGTTTCTTTTTGTTAGTTTGTGTCTGTGTGTGCGTATGAATTTGCGCCAAAGGGTGTGTTCCTTTTAAGATTTATTGTTGTTGTCCTTAATTTTTTTTGTTGTGTTTTTTTTTTTTTGATAAATTTCTCGAAAAAGTGCTAAAACAAAAAGTTCATTAAACCGGCATACATTGGCATAAAAGTATAAAGTTGAATAAACTCTACGAAGAGATTCCAAGTTACATCCATCCACATGTAGCATCAGCAGGCAGCGCTATCAAAGGTAAGCAATTCTAATATTCAACTTATTCTTCTTTCATGTTGTTCAGCTGGGATGCTGCGCCCGGCAACTCCCCGCTCTCACTCACTCTTTCACACTATCACTATGCCATACTCTTCGTTACAAGAACTCAGCATAATTCTAACGTGCTGGAACAGGAAGGGTCGTATTAGGCGTATGTATTGGGATATCGGTCGTCGGGGGTTGTTGTTTATGCTGTGCATAAATTCGGGTACCCTTGCTCCGCTTTGCGTTTGCGTTTTCGTTATGGGAAAAATCAATAAAAATAAGTTGTGTGCTCCGTCGAGAAAAAGGAATATAAAACATCAGCAGCCGGAATCCCAGCTGTAATACAACCGCATGCGTGCGGGTGTGTGGGCGTGCAAAATGCTCCGGAAGTCGTTCGAGTGTTGGCGACCAAAATAACCAAGCAAACGTTTGAATTTGGTGCTAATTAACAACCCTGTATTTGATAAGGTTTGAAGCGCCAAAACAAAACATTAAAGCAGAGAACCAGCAGCATCCAACAGTAATACTTCCGGCATTCATTGCAAACCGTAAACAATTCTTAAACGGAATAGAAATTTATGAAACCGGCTTTTGAATTATTTATTATTATTTTTTTTTTTTTTTAATAGGTCACTGTTTAGCTTAGATAAACTGTTAATCTGTTCCATAATACAAGAAGCCGATTTGAGTACATTTTTAAAGAGACTGATAGGAATACCATAAATAAAAATCATATTATTGCCAGATATCTGGTACTGTCCAAATCTGGCTTAATTTCTATATACTTTATACGAGGGGCACTATTTATATTTCGGTAATTGCAAATAGAATAACAAACATTTTTAAATGAAAACGGCTTCATTGTTTTTACAAATATTCTTCATGAATATTTATGCAGTTTCGCATTCGCTCAAAACAATTTTCGAAGCACTTTCTCGATTCCGATTGAGGTACCTTCAAAACATGGCTTGTGAACGCATCAATAGCTTCTTCGGGCGTTCTACGTTCACCACGCAGTTTTTTTTTTTTTGATGTTTGGGAATGAAAAGAAATCTTTTGATAAATTACGGCGGTACGACATCAATTCGATATTTTGAGTGCTCGGAAACTCTCTTGTGTAAGCCGACTGGGTGATTGGAATTTCTCCGAAGAAGTGTAAATAAATGATCGTGTACCATTCAGAATTGACTGTCCTACGTTGCTCATGGGGAACAGTAACCACATGACCCGTTTTTGTTGTATTTGGCTCCCACTCGGTCGATTGCTGTTTTGTTTCCGGCTCATACGCATATATCCATGATTCGTCACCTGTGACGATCTAATAAATTATGCAGAATTCAACGCGAACAAACCTTTTTTACGGAAGTTGTTCATGCAAAGTCTTATACACGCTGGTGGTACTAATGCTTAGGAATGCCTCAATCTTACGGACCTTAACGGAATTCGTCGCTGAGCGAACTACGACCACAATTGAATTCACCTTATCAGCGATATACAATAGTTTTTTGATGGTCCTTCATCGCCATACAAAGAATTGAGTTCATCGACACACGTCGAAATTTGTGAAAAATAATCCAACGAAAACCTTCACTTGAAATATCAACTTGATTTTTTCAAAATTTTAGTCAGATTTTACCTATTGACATTAGTGTTGCTTGCGACTTCCGAAATTATAAATAGTGCCCTTCGTAAATATTTTTAGTGTCTAAATAGTTTTTAGTTTAAAACCCATAGAGATTGATTACAAAGCCAAATAAAAAATTTTCTGATCTGAGACCAGAACATTTGAATCGCTGAATCTCAAACTGAGATCTATTTACTCAAATTACATCAGAATCTTCAGATATAGAACTGATGCACTCACCTGGGCAGCACAACATAAGTTATACTTCACTGTCAGGCTGACACATAGCAATGTTACCGTTGCAAGAGGGGTTACTACCGCTGTATTGTTCGGCAGTAAGAAAGGCGGCAAGTGAGTCCGTTTGCATGGCGCACTCTGGCGATTCATTCCGATCTTTAGCGAAGAGATCGATAAAACAGACAGTTTTCGCAGAACGACAAATCCGCCCGCCGGCTGAGTCAAGATAATGGACTTTGACATAAAACCAGGGGTTTTCTCCGGAACGAACTTCACTGTCACATGTTTCATGCACAAAATATCCCAAAAAAATGGATGACATGTGCCAATCGATATGCCCACATTCTCAGTAACATTCCTAAAAACAATTTTCTTTACTTCTTCAACGTTTTCCAGGGCATGCATCGTATCATATCAGCTTGTATCACTTGTAAACCTTTTTTTTTTACTCAAAGTAAACTCGCCCATTCAATATTTTAAGTACTTTGGAACATTTAAATTTATTTTTACGCACTTAATTTAATACAGATTATTTGAGGTTTTGAACCCAGGTGTTGCTTTTTTCTAAAAATAGTTTAATCACAAGCACCCCAAAATATACTATTGAATTGTAAAGACACCTTCAACCTATAAATCTATATTCTTACGCTTATTCCACGTATTGGCGTTTTCCGACATTTTTAAGACGTTTCCAAATATTTCGGTGTTCGAGATATACCTCAAGATATTTGAATCAAACGAACTTCGCAAAATTACGTGCAAAATTACTCCGGAATTTGCTAGAAATGCCATATTTGATTAATCCTCATAAAATATTCTATTTAGGTACAGTTTGGTGCACTAGAAGGGGTGGCCTTCATACAAATCTGTCCCCCCTTCAGTGTTTCTGTATGGAAAATGTATGTTGTTGTTATTATAAATTCAGCTAGAAACTCTAAACTCTAAATTTGGTGTATTTTGTATGAATTCTAAAATATATTCTATTGGGCTCCAAAACGGACTTGTAAAAAAGGTGGTCCCCTGTACAAAAAGTCAAGTCAATATGGATATATCCGTCTGTCTAGTAACGAACAACAAGAAGTCTATAAAATATGGAGCTTATAAGTTTGGATGTTTACTATTCACCTTTCAGATGGGTTGTATTTAATCAACGTTCCGAACCCTTTCTATAAGGGTGGTAGCCATAAAAGTCTGCACCTCTTTTTTGAGTTTTTAAATAAATAAATGACCGATTTTTTGTTATTTAAAATAAATGTCAAATTTGAATTCTAATGAAAAAATCCATATAGATCCATATCGGTGCTCTAGAAGGGCCTTAGTTGCCCTTGACAAAACTCTTAAACAATAAACTATTCTTAAGCGCTTTAAGTAAACAATCTAATTGGAATTGTTTTGTTTGAATGAATACACTTCAATGTAAGATATAATCTTTACTTAAGCGAGTGTAATACTAAAAGTTTGTGAAGTATGTTTGGGTTGATTCAGCAAAATATTCTTTTGTATCTTGTTCTATCTATGTTTTGTTGATTTGGAATAAGCTTTAAATTTGGCTTCTCATATTTCTTCTAAAGACGTTGGTACGGCTATTAGATTAGCAGCTGATATCGACGATAAGATCCAATCTTTCATCTATTCAGTTAAATGAGGGCAAGTCTCAACCATCAAACATTTTATTGCATTTATTGAATTTTTGATTCATCTAGAGAGATACATTCAAAGATCTTATATCTTTTCTATGGAACATAGATGTTCTGCTAATAATGACCTTTTCAATTTAAAGATAAACACCTTAAAAATTTTTCTGAACCCCATTTAAAACGCACCTGTGCTTATTACTAGGAAATACAAGGTTCCACGAAGCTTTTTTGGTATTAATATACAACGGAAGTTTGAACCTCCAAATAAACCTGTTCGTCTGTCTATCCGTATCTCCACTAGTAACTAAAAAGTAGAAACAACAGAAAATATTACAAATGTAGTACAAATTTTTAAAGAAGATTCGTTTACCAAATACATACAGCGTAACCTCCTTATTTAGTTATGCGCGCATTGTTAACAAGCTTTTGGCTTATTAAAAAAAATGTATGTTTCTTGTGAGCAACTAATTTTTCTCATTTTTGGGCATTTTTTATTTACGCATGATTGCATCCAGTCGCGTGTACGAAATTCCTTCTGTGACTCATTTAATTTTGACCCTCTTTGCTGCTGAACATTCTTCTTAGATACTACTTATGCGGGTGGGCTAGCATTTAGCTTTTAAGCTTTATATTTATTTTGTTTTTGCTGAGTCATCACAGCTGCTGCTGCTGCTGCTGGTTGTCTGTTGCTCTCTGAGATTTGCTGCTCTACAAAACCTCATATATGTCCTTGACATTCTGCCTGCCAAACCAACAACATCTTGCAGATAAAAATCTTTCATTTCATTTGTAGAAAAGTTCATTTTTACGCGCCTCTTTTTTTCCATGCGCTAAGCTGAGCTGAGCTAGTTTTCAGCGTCTCGAAAACCATTTGGCGCCAGTATGACATAATTCTGAAGTTTGTGCAGCTCTTCATTTTATTATAGCTTGTTGGTTGGACTTCTTTGTAGTCCGATTGGCGCCGCCACTTTATGATGAGCTCATTGTTGTGCACATACATATCTACGTACGTTTTGGTTTTGTATTGTATCTAGCAGCGGCTTTAATCCTTTGCTTTGCTTTAAGATTGCAATCGGTTTTAGGTATTTTCTTTGCTGCTTTTTAATTCAAGTCAAGTCAAGTCATTAAACTCCGAAGCTCACACGAACTTGACATTGAATTCTTGACCAAACGATTACGCTGACAAAGCGAAAAAAAAAAATGGGTATCTAAATATAAGAAGTCGGCGCTTGCTTCATTAAAGCATGCAATTCTCACGTACCACAAGCATTGCTGGCTTTTAGATACGCTACAACATTGGCTACATCTTGAGCTACATTGGGAAGAAGTGGGACTCGTTTTTATACGCTTTTTATTAAATTTATCTACTTAACGGCATCTCTCATGTCCCTTTTTGCCCAACTTTGTTAAAAATTTAATTTGAAAGTTTCCACATTTATTAAAGACAGATGACAATAGAATAATATCATAATTTTGACCTAATATCTTGAGCAGGAATATATAGTAAAAATAGAGGAACAATAACTTATTACAGCTACGACTATTCGAACAGTAAATTTTGTCCTTCTTTATAAAAAAAAAAAGAATATATACATATATTCTTTGAAGTTTTATGGACTACGTTTTGAAGTTATGATATAAAAGATATAGCTTAAACGTTTTCTACATCCATTTTTTAAATTTTCTCCACTAAAAAATTAAATCTTTTTGTTTTTTATTTGCTTAAAAAAAATTTAAAAAATTAGTAAAGAAATAAATAGAAAATTTATTAAATATAAAAGCTACAAAGTGTTTTAACTTTAAAATTAAAAAAAATATATATTTTTAAGATTTCTTCATTAAGTTCAAAAAATTCTGAGAATTATGTTTGCAAATATCAAAAGCAATTTGTTTTTTAAATTCAAAAATTTTTTAAACTTTTTCAAGAAAAACTTAGAAAAAATGTTAAAAAATTTTTTAAAACTATTTGAATACAAAAAACTTTGAAAAAATTGTAAATTAAAAAATTTTAGTAAAAATTTTACATTTTTCAATATTGGATTGAAAAATTTGGTAAAAGAACTTTTTAAAATGTTCAAAAAATTATTAAGAAAAAAAAGTAAGTAAAAAAAAAGTTTGTCCCAATATTTTAATAAAAAATTTAAATTCAAAAAGTTTACAAAACAATTTGAAACAAATTTTATTTTTTAATTCAATAATATAAAGTTCAAAAATTCAGAAAAAAATAATTAAAAACTTGTTACGAAAAATTTTTGAAAAAAAATTTCATTCAAATTTAAAAAAAAAAAAAATTAAAAAAAAATTTTCAAACAATTGGAAAACAACAAATTTTAATTTGAAATTTTTTTTTTTCAAAATTTCTAAACAATAATAATTTAAAGAAAATGTTATAAAAATATTTTAAATTCAAACAAAAAACAAAATTGAAAAATATTTACAAAAATTTTAAAACAATTTGAGTTTAAAATTTAATTTCTATTCAATGTAGCCGAAGGCCTTATTAGCCAGCGGTTCCATTTCTTTATTCAGTCTTAAGACTACTTAATTCTGTTATTTATAATAAATAAATAAATAAATTTCTATTCAATATTAAAAATTTTTAACAAAAATTTTGAGTTTGAAAATTTAGAAAAAAAGTATATATCAAAAAATGTTTAGTTCCACAATGTTGATCATACTTTAAGTTAATTAATTTTGGAAAATTATATAATTTTAGAAGCTCTTCAAAACAATATGAATTTTAATAAAATTTAATAAAAAGAATTAAATTTAAAAATTTTGGAAAAGTTTTCAATCATATAAAGTTCAAAAATTCTGAAAATTAATTAAAAACATAAAAATATTAAATAAAAAAAATAATAATTTAAACATTTTAGATAAATTGTTTAATCAATAAAAAAGTTTTCAAAACATTTTTTTTAATTCATATATTTTAAAATAATTTTTAAAACAATTTTAAAACTTTTGAATAAAATTTAAATTAAAAATTTGTTGAAAAAATTTAAAAACAATTGAGTTGAAATATTTTAAAAACGTTTTAAATTAACAAATTTAAAAAAAATTTTAATATAAAATTTGTTAATTTAAAACGTTTTTAAAATATTTCAACTCAATTGTTGAAAATTTTAATATAAAATTTTTTTTTTAAAACAATTTGAGTATAAAACTTTTTAAAATATTTTAGATTTAATTATGGCAAAAACTTTTTTCAAAACAATTTGAATGTAAAAATTTTGAAAACAATAATTTTAGAAAATTTTTTATCAAATAATTTGATTTAAAACATTGAGAAACATTTAAAAAAAATTATATTGAAACATTTTTTAAAAAATTTCAAAGTAATTTAAGTTTAAAAATTTAAAATTTTATAATAATGAGTAAATAAAAAAAAAAAATTTAATATTAAAATTTCAAAAAAAAAATTTAAATAAAATAAGTTTTTAATGCCATAATGTTGCTTAAACTTAAAATTGATTAATTTTAGAAAAATATTAAAAACAATTTGAATTTAAAAATTTTGAAAACATTTTAAAGTCAAACATTCTGAACAAAGTTTTGCAATGATTTGAAATAATTTGAATTTCAGAATTTTGAGATAAATAATTTTGTATTATAAAATTCTGTAAAATTTTTTCTTTAACTTTTTAAATTTTTTTTTTGAAAATTACAAAAATAAAATTCGTACAGAATTTTTGAAAACATTGAACAATTTTTAATTGAATAATTTTTAGAAAATAGTACTAAAAATTTGAATTTTTTCTCGTTCTGTATGGATGTTTTTGTACGTTACAACGCACCTCTCTGATTTTGAGTACACGCATTATTTTTTTCGCTGGAGTATCACCGTATATATTTGTCCGTCGGTCCTTGACTGTTTGGTGGTTGTTGCCTATTATTTTCTGGATTCTTTCAGTTTTTCGAAAGAGCACCCACAGTTCTTCCCAGTTTTGGTCTTAACTTTTCAAATAAAAGTCATCACCCTCATTTTGGGTTTTCTAATGAAAAATTTGATTTAAAACGGTTTCCAAAGCGGTTCCACAATTATATTTAATTTTTAATAATATTTCTTTAAGCAAAATCCAATTCTTATAAGAAAAAACCCTTCATATTCAATTCACTTCACTGCAATATAATGCCTTACACTTTTTTTTTGCTACCCATAAATTCTTTTAATCGGATATTGCCACACACACACACGCGCTTCAATTTGTTGTTTTATAGTTTCGTGACACCAAGCAACTACAAATCATGTTGGCAATTGAATTTTCAATTGGTTTATAGCGTGCAAAGCTGTCATTACAACCGTTTAAAGTGTGCTTTTCGTATAGTTAAGGAGAGAACGAAAAAAAAAAAGGGAAAAGAAAAGAAAACAAAACAAAAGAGGCAGGCATTTATGTCCATGTGTATCTTGCATACTAAATGTATATTGTATCTGATCAAGGAACGCGGTTTTCTCAATGATGTGTTGCTCCTGTATTCGGTTGTAGTTGTTGTTCTTTTTTTTTTTTTTCTTATTGCATTCTGTGCTGAACATTGTCCTTTTGTGAGTTGTTTGCCTTGTCGGGGTCGGCTGAATTGTCGGATTTGCGAAAGATATGTAGTTACTACCTACCTATATATGTATGTATATACGCTGTGGTATTGTTGCGTCTCTCTTTTTAATGGTGTTGTTGTTGTTGTTGTTGTTGAGTCACGCGCCTGCGCATTGAAATTCGTTAACTGCGCAACTGGATTTCTTTTTTTTTTTTCTGCCACTAAAGTACTTTTTTTTTGAAGAACAGTGCATTTCATAATTATTGTAGAGCATTATATTTTATTAAAATCGGTTGAATATTTTTGGGGTAACAAACTATACTAACCGAAACTTTAACAGAAGCCTATTTTCTGTTAAAGTTTCGGATAGTACTCTTTACTTTAGATAGCAGCAGCAGAATTATTTTGGTTAGGTAGCATTAGCTATGACGTTTGAGAAAGAAATGCAGTTCTTCTGTTGCATCTCCACGTATCCTTGAAGCCATCCAGGAAATGCTGCAAAATCTCCACGAAAACAGTTTCATCCGTATATCACTGTGATGGGTGCAACTGCAGCCGGCAAATATTCAGTGTTCAGTTTATACAAAGACGGTCCTAGGATCATTTCGAACTTTGACCATAAAAAGAAGTAAGTACTCAGCAGTAGGTGTTGAGCCGGTTCAAAACCGCGCAGTGTCACCTGAAGCCAAATTGTTGGTCAGAAACAACACTTTGCACATATGGAACTACCATTATATGCCATCTTTCCAAATAAGTTACTACGCTTTACCAGGTTTTGCAAACCACCATGTCAAGTATTGAAACCGAATGATAATATTATAAAGTAACACAAAAACCTCACACACAATAAAAAGTGTGATAAGCAGCATTTGCCTCTACAAAAGCTACCGCAGGGTTCTCCAAGTTGGCTTTGAATTTAATCTTCATCTACAGATGATAAGTTTCTCAATATGTCTTTCGTACTATGATAAATCGTTTGATTATAACGCTTTGAGTACTTTCTAAAAACGAACACTTTTCGTGCCGTGTTTTTTGTTTTTATAGCAGCTTCTTGAACCATGATACAGCTTCTTTGGCTGATAATAATCTTCTGTGAAGATAAATCTATGGTGTTAGACCAATTTTCACGTGGAATCGTCAACTTTTTGTAGCTTGCTTTCACCCAAAAAAAAATTTTCCTAAAATTTAGGAATCATTACCTAAAAATTTTTTTTTTACCTAAAACAGGAATTTAAGGTAAAATTTTGCCTAAAAATGAATTTCAAGGAAAAAGTTTCCTAATATTTTAGGTAAATTTAGGTCATAAAATTAATTTTTAGGCAAAATTTTACCTTAAATTCCTGTTTTAGGTAAACAAAATTTTTTTAGGTAATGATTCCCAAATTTTAGGAAAATTTTTTTTTGGGTGTTGCTTCACTTGAAGCTAAAAATTTCGGTAACTAAACTGTACATATTTTCGAGACGTACAGATCTTAAGTTTCTTGCACCATAGCCATGCATATATTAGATTCTACTAATAAAAGACTACCTTCTGAAAACTTCTCTAATAGTGATTCAAAAATTTTGTATAATAATTTTCTTTATCGATAATAGATGTGCTGTGGCATTCAAAGCGTCTATCGTCATTAACATAATTTCGGCCTTCTGTAAAGAGCTTGCACCACTAACCACTTTTGCTCAAAATAGACTCAACAAATACCACAGTTACTATTTGTTGTTTATGTTGGAGCACTTAATTTTATTTTTCACCCTAAATTCACTACAGATTCTTTGATCCATTTTTTTTTTAAATCTCTCACTCTTTACTTAGTTTATGTTTAAAAAATTTTCTGTTGTTCTTCGTTCAGATAGAAACGCCAAATTTTAGTAAAATTTTTCATAAAGTTTCAATTTGGACCACTAAAAGGTGTAGCGCCCATACAAATTTTCAAGACGAACATCAAATACTTGGACGAACATCAAATACTATAAGAAATAGAGCCTTTTATATTCAGATATTTAGTTAACTAGTGTTCCTATCTAAGCTTTTTGTATAAAAATATTGGTTTTTCTAGTTATTTTAGCTAATTCTTTTAAAATGTTCTATATAGATCCAAATGGGTTCACTAGAAAGGTTAGCCTCCACACAAATCTATTCCTATTTGGTATACATGTTAAGAGGATCAAGAGAAGTCAACCTGTTGAGTTTGGTCAAAATTGGAGGGTGTGATACCCCATCCCACATACAAGCGATAATCAAAATTTGTCATATCTTTGCATTCATACAAGGTACAGAGATGAAATTCGGTATACATGTAAGGAGGATCAAGATAAGTCAACATGTTACGTTTGGTCAAAATCGGAGGGGGCGTTGCCCCACCCCCCATATAAGCGATAATCAAAATTTGTCATATCTTTGCATTCATTTAAGGTACAGAGATGAAAGAGGATAGGGAGAAGTCAACCTGGTAAGTTTGGTCAAAATCGGAGATGGTGATACTACAACACCCCCCCCACCCCTCCCCCCCCTATATTTTCAGAACTAAGACAAAACAATAAAGTCATAAGTTTTGCCATTTTTATCGACATTTACGGCTGACGAAGTCGCGGGTAAAAGCTAGAATATATATATTCCCATACAATTTTAAGTTCCAATGAAGGTACAGAGTATCTCGAAGTCGAGCACACTCTTCAATATTCTTCTTATTTCTTCTTTTTTGAAACATATGCAGAGTAACAAACACCCACTCATACACCTTCCAAGCTTGTCGTGAGATACTTCCATCCTCAGTTGTAGTCAAACAGAAAGAAAATATTATATAAAAAAGCTTCATTTGTAATTTTCATTCGATATTCGTTCTGTTTGTTGCTTATACTTTCTCGTGTACCAAATATCTTCATTAAGAATATAATGAAGCTCATATTCTGTGTGTATAATGCTTTGCCTGCGCTCGAAGCTTATATTTGCTATGAAATGCGACACATCCTACGCAATGTTTCCTTTATTTCTGTAGGATTTATTTTTATGAAATATGTAGTTTTTTATTTATAAATATTATAACGAAAGGGCTTCATACTAAGTATGACATGAATGTATTATATTTTTTTGACTATGCAATAATCAGAAATGATGCTCTATAATAATATTATTTCTATATAAATTGTACAGAAGTAGACTGCGCTATAGACTGTGCTCTTGGGAACTCCCTTTTTCTTTTTGGAAGTTTTTTATTATGCATAAAAGCATCAATGAAAAAGAGAAACACCATATGCAACCTATTAAAAAATGCTGTTTTTATTGAAGTGCATGACAATGTATATAAAAATAATTGAGCTTCTTAAATTCATTACATTTTAGGCGCGTGTTTTATTTATTTCACGCTTCAAGTGATTCACTTTTTCTAATACTTGACGGAAGTACGCCAATTTACTCTAATTTTTGAGCTGCTGCTCCCTTTTTCAAAAGTCAATTGCATTCAACTTCTTTAATGTCTTTTGTCTGTCTTTGGCGCCATAAATATATATTTTTTATATTTGATTGTTTACATAATTTTGTGTTTTTTTTTTGTTTTTTTTGTTTTTTTTGTTTTTTTTTTTTTTATATTGACTATAATATTATATTTTGGACACGTTCCCATGCATTTATGCCAATAAGACTTATTCATATCTAAGCTTTGGATTGTTTTTCTTTCTATTCAGCTGTTGAACACTTGAACTTCTTTTTCGGTATAGAGCAAACGTTGCAAATTATTGAATTTCTAGCGAAATTTGAAGAATAATATAGAAAAGAAAAACATCTGGAGGCAAAATCTTTTTTTTACACTGAAAAAAATATGCATCTACGAAATTGTTTTGTCTTAGGGTCTATTACTAAAGATATCAAACAGTTGAAAATGTATTAAGCTGTACCCGGCACGCTTTTTTGTGCTCAGTAAATATTGATATAAATATGTATGTATGTATGTATGTATGTTCTTTATAGATAGCTAAACCCTTCCCAATTTTTGAACTTACATGACGAATTATTTTAGTGCTTTTGCTTCATCTCTGTAGCTTAAATGGATGCAAAGATATGACAAATTTTGAATATCGCTTATATGGGGGGTGGGGTATCACACCCTCCGATTTTGACCAAACTTAACAAGATGACTTCTACTTATCCTCTCAATATGTATACCAAATTTCATCTCTGTACCTTATATGAATGCAAAGATATGACAAATTTTGAATATCGCTTATATGGGGGGTGGGGTATCACACCCTCCGATTTTGACCAAACTTAACAAGATGACTTCTACTTATCCTCTCAATATGTATACCAAATTTCATCTCTGTACCTTATATGAATGCAAAGATATGACAAATTTTGATTATCGCTTATATGGGGGGTGGGGTATCACACCCTCCGATTTTGACCAAACTTAACAAGATGACTTCTACTTATCCTCTCAATATGTATACCAAATTTCATCTCTGTACCTTATATGAATGCAAAGATATGACAAATTTTGAATATCGCTTATATGGGGGGTGGGGTATCACACCCTCCGATTTTGACCAAACTTAACAAGATGACTTCTACTTATCCTCTCAATATGTATACCAAATTTCATCTCTGTACCTTATATGAATGCAAAGATATGACAAATTTTGAATATCGCTTATATGGGGGGTGGGGTATCACACCCTCCGATTTTGACCAAACTTAACAAGATGACTTCTACTTATCCTCTCAATATGTATACCAAATTTCATCTCTGTACCTTATATGAATGCAAAGATATGACAAATTTTGATTATCGCTTATATGGGGGGTGGGGTATCACACCCTCCGATTTTGACCAAACTTAACAAGATGACTTCTACTTATCCTCTCAATATGTATACCAAATTTCATCTCTGTACCTTATATGAATGCAAAGATATGACAAATTTTGATTATCGCTTATATGGGGGGTGGGGTATCACACCCTCCGATTTTGACCAAACTTAACAAGATGACTTCTACTTATCCTCTCAATATGTATACCAAATTTCATCTCTGTACCTTATATGAATGCAAAGATATGACAAATTTTGATTATCGCTTATATGGGGGGTGGGGTATCACACCCTCCGATTTTGACCAAACTTAACAAGATGACTTCTACTTATCCTCTCAATATGTATACCAAATTTCATCTCTGTACCTTATATGAATGCAAAGATATGACAAATTTTGATTATCGCTTATATGGGGGGTGGGGTATCACACCCTCCGATTTTGACCAAACTTAACAAGATGACTTCTACTTATCCTCTCAATATGTATACCAAATTTCATCTCTGTACCTTATATGAATGCAAAGATATGACAAATTTTGAATATCGCTTATATGGGGGGTGGGGTATCACACCCTCCGATTTTGACCAAACTTAACAAGATGACTTCTACTTATCCTCTCAATATGTATACCAAATTTCATCTCTGTACCTTATATGAATGCAAAGATATGACAAATTTTGATTATCGCTTATATGGGGGGTGGGGTATCACACCCTCCGATTTTGACCAAACTTAACAAGATGACTTCTACTTATCCTCTCAATATGTATACCAAATTTCATCTCTGTACCTTATATGAATGCAAAGATATGACAAATTTTGATTATCGCTTATATGGGGGGTGGGGTATCACACCCTCCGATTTTGACCAAACTTAACAAGATGACTTCTACTTATCCTCTCAATATGTATACCAAATTTCATCTCTGTACCTTATATGAATGCAAAGATATGACAAATTTTGATTATCGCTTATATGGGGGGTGGGGTATCACACCCTCCGATTTTGACCAAACTTAACAAGATGACTTCTACTTATCCTCTCAATATGTATACCAAATTTCATCTCTGTACCTTATATGAATGCAAAGATATGACAAATTTTGATTATCGCTTATATGGGGGGTGGGGTATCACACCCTCCGATTTTGACCAAACTTAACAAGATGACTTCTACTTATCCTCTCAATATGTATACCAAATTTCATCTCTGTACCTTATATGAATGCAAAGATATGACAAATTTTGAATATCGCTTATATGGGGGGTGGGGTATCACACCCTCCGATTTTGACCAAACTTAACAAGATGACTTCTACTTATCCTCTCAATATGTATACCAAATTTCATCTCTGTACCTTATATGAATGCAAAGATATGACAAATTTTGATTATCGCTTATATGGGGGGTGGGGTATCACACCCTCCGATTTTGACCAAACTTAACAAGATGACTTCTACTTATCCTCTCAATATGTATACCAAATTTCATCTCTGTACCTTATATGAATGCAAAGATATGACAAATTTTGAATATCGCTTATATGGGGGGTGGGGTATCACACCCTCCGATTTTGACCAAACTTAACAAGATGACTTCTACTTATCCTCTCAATATGTATACCAAATTTCATCTCTGTACCTTATATGAATGCAAAGATATGACAAATTTTGATTATCGCTTATATGGGGGGTGGGGTATCACACCCTCCGATTTTGACCAAACTTAACAAGATGACTTCTACTTATCCTCTCAATATGTATACCAAATTTCATCTCTGTACCTTATATGAATGCAAAGATATGACAAATTTTAATTATCGCTTATATGGGGGGTGGGGTATCACACCCTCCGATTTTGACCAAACTTAACAAGATGACTTCTACTTATCCTCTCAATATGTATACCAAATTTCATCTCTGTACCTTATATGAATGCAAAGATATGACAAATTTTGATTATCTCTTATATGCCGGGTGGGGCTTTGCCCCCTCCGATTTTGTCTAAACTTAACAGGTTGTCTTCTCCTCATTCTCTTAATATGTACACCAAATTTCATCTCTGTACCTTAAATGGATGCAAAGATATGACAAATTTTAAATATCGCTTATATGGGGTATGGGGCAACGCCCCCTCCGATCTTGTCAAAACGTAGCCTATGTTCTTTTCCATCATCCCATCTATCTCTATATCAAAATTCAGACGAATTGGTTGAGCGGTTTAGTCGTAAGAGAGGAACATCCATACATACATCCATACATACAAACTTTCTCATTTATAATATTAGTAGGAAGTAGGAAGTAGGATTAGTAGGATAGATAGATATATATACAACATTTATTTTTATATATTGTATATAGTTAGATAAACTGATTTCTGAATTGAATGATAATTAATGAAAATAAACGAGAAAATCTGCTCCAATAAAAAACCTTTCAAAATATACTTTTTGTTCGGAGGAGTTAAATCCACAGAACAGCAAGCTTTGATGGATATGCATATTATATAATCATAGACTTGTAATTTTTTTTGTCTGTTTGTATGTGCGTGTATCACGCCAATGCCACATATTGCATTCAAAATCGAATTACTGAGAGTTAAGAAGCTTTATTGTGAGTAACATTTAGCGTTTCTTACATCAAAATTTAACTAAATTTCTAAGCTTAAAATTGGCTAAACACTAACGCTATTCAAACTGTTTGCCAGCGCATTTCAAACCTATGACATTTGTGCCACTTATTCTATCAACCGAACACCATGAACTTTTGGGAAGTTGTTGAGTACACTCCGGTGAAATTTTCTGGCATAGTACATCTATCCTACTATATGTTTTACATCGCGATCGTGAATTTTTACCAGTTTTTTTTTATAGCCACTATAATTCATATTTTATATAAGAATCCTATCCATCTTCGGTGCAATATTTAGTAAGGTTTTGGTGTATGGAGGTGCGTGATTGTGATGAGCAGTAGTCTGAGATTGTTAGCTTAAAATGCAAAGGAGGAAAAGTGTACTGGGAAGTTGATTGTTATGTGGATATTATGAAGAGGAAAGTGGCTGCTGGAAGAGGTAATGTGATGGGAAGAAAACTGTAACTGATCAGACTCAGTTTTCTTGATTATTCCTTCTAAGATCACAGTAACGTGTGAGAGTAAGCTGGTCTCAAATAAAAATATGCGTGTCTATCAAGTCAAAGCAGTTCATCTGAACGTCTCTCTGTTTTTCTGGCTGTGTGTGTGTGTGTGTGTGTGCATAAGAACTTATATAAAGTATCTCACAATCAGTTTATATTGAATCTTTCGAAAATCCGATAAGGAGTGACTGGCACTAGAGGTACTCTCTGTACAAATGAAGAACACATTTTTAACGTTTTTTTTAATAAAATCGTTTTGATAGCAGCTTGTTGAAACGTATGATAGAAATTAGATCGACCTAACCTATAGCCGTTCACTATATTAGAACGATCCATAACCGATTTTCATAGTTTCATATGAGAAAGAATTTTATAAGAAGCACTTTTAATTTTTATAGGCAAGGTCACGTTGTTGCCAATGGCTCGACATAATTTGAAATCTTTGATATAAGAACTTCCGTCGAAAGCGTATCTGAAACTGTACCGCTTTGAGTATAAATATACCCTGCGCTGGTGCAACAAGTGTATACTGTGTGCAAATCTATACATAATAAAAAAAAAACCCCATGAACTATATAAATTTTTTTTTGAGTTTTGGAAATCGAGTCTATATAGCTATGTTTGTTGCAGACTATAAGCGAGAGAGAAATTCCAAATTCAGTCTTCAGATAGCTAGCCTTCAATGAGGGTGGAAATCCTCCCTCCGTAAGCGAAAAAGGCAGGTTTTTTTTCCGTTTTTGTATGAAAAACAATTTTGTTTTTATAAGCTAAATAAACCAAATTTGACGAAGCTTTCATCAATCCTAAAAAAGTATGACATCTACGTCTAAATACGTTTAAAGGCTATAACTCCCATATAAATATGTCCACTCTGTTTGGTTTTTTATATATAAAAAAAAATTGTGTTGCTTTTAGTTTAGCTGGGTTCACTTAGGCATTTATACCACATACAAATTTAAGGTTCAAGGTCCCTTGCTAAAGAGTATATAGCAGAAACCATACAATTCGACCCTATCTTTTTTTGTTTTATACCAAATTTAGTGTAGTCCATCTCAAAACTAATAAAAAATTCCATAAAGGTTCAAATTGGACCACTTAAAGTTGTAATCCTCAGTTGGTATTCTGCCTGTTGTTATTGTGTTGTAACTTTGAACATAACCCATCTTGAACAAACTTTTACTACCTGAAAACCAATTTCCTGCCAAAATGTGTAAGATAACTGTAAATTTATTGCCGCCTACTACGACCTGCCAATGATTTTAATTATTTTTTGTACAATTTTGGGTCAATTCTATCTAGAAAGTGCAAGTGTCCACAAGGATTTGAACAAAAGACGTTCCGTATTTTTCAATATGGCGACAACCAGACTCCATATTGTGAAAAAACATAAAGTCGACGAACTACCATTAGGTCTAACATTGGGTATTCTTGGATATATATTTAAAATTCATCTTAAGGTAAGATCTTATCATTGTTCGTTTTGAATGACCATGATAATGATCTATAACGATTTAAAGTTGTTTAGCTATCATTCATACGTTCTCTCTCTTTCATTCAATAATATGTTATAATTCTCATTTAGTTCTTGCTTACACCAGTAGTTCGTTAATGTGCTACACAACTTCAAACTCAAAGCTTACCAAATTAAAATGCAGTCTTATACCACCAACAAAAATAATCTTCTTTAATTTGATTTAACAGGTTTTAATTGATTTGCACTTTTAGAGCGAAGTATGCCACACTAATTGCTGTAAAATAAAATTTGAAGATGCGACTATCGAACGAGTTGAGTGTTTCTATTAGAAAGTGCTTTAGAAAGCCCTTAGGCGCAATTACTCGGTCATAGTCGAAGTATTAGCATTTAAATTCAACAGAGCCTTATTAAAGTTATGTAGTAATCAAATCTACATGTAACTGCTATAATTTTTTTTTTCAAGTTAAACCTCATTCAGTCCGTCACTCGGTCAGTCTCTCCGTCCGTCTGTCAATCATTGATGAAGCTATAGTTTATTGCTCCAGTTTATTAAACAAATCTGCACAATAATGCCGAACAAAGGGACAGCGAAAATAAATTACTTTATAGAATTTATATAACCATATGACGGTACATCGACTGCGGAAACTATTTCAAATATTAATTATGGTTCTTAGCATGTAACACATTTCATAGCAAAGCAGACAAAAGAAATTTAGAACCTTTAACCTATAGAACACAACAGGTATTTACTTTATATAAAAAACAGCTGCTACTACATTGCGTGTCTTACTCGATTTAAGTCTTTCGCATATTTTTATAAAACACAATACAAAAAAAAAAAAAAATACAAAAAAAAAGAATACTTGTATCTTTATAGATACATACTCACTTCATTGTATCTTCAGCGTGTGTAAATTTAATTAATAGTGCTAAGTAAACAACAATAACAACAACAATAACTCGGATACCAATAAGTAATAAAAAAAAAAAAAAAAATTTTAAAATAAAAGAATTCAAAGTGCGCGGAAATCATGTATTTTCTGCTTTCTATAGAACAGATTTATTCTTTGAAATATTTATTATTTATTTAAGAAAAGGGTATATTAGGTTTTTGCAAATGTATGCAACAGGCGACAAGGCGAGAAGAAGTGCATACATATACTCTAGATCAACATAATAAGGCAAACCTGTATGAAAGATGAAATTTAGCAGTCCGAAAAAAAACCTTTAAAAAGTATATATAGGCTGTCATATTTCCGCTTGCAATAAAACTTTGTAATATTTCATCAATCCCAATAAAAAATGCCATTATATCAAGTTTAGATCTATAAAAATATAATTCTCATATAAATTTATGGTCGAAATAAAGAATATTCGACATTGCACAGAGTATCTCAAAGTTGAGATACTTTTTCTTGTTTTAATTTTTACATTTTAACATTTTCGAGAAAGTTTCATTTTAGCGCAAATAATTTAGTAACTGACTGAGCGGAGTCGGACAGATTATATTCCGTATTTAGGACAAATAATGATATATGCATCTCGTAAAGGAAACATTGTTTAAAGGCGTAGCATAATACAAAAGTTTGCAAAACCTCTTTGGATCTTAATATGCCAAACATAAGCACGAATTTTTGCGCTCAATTTTCGGCAAATCGCGATATTTATGTCGATCTTTAATATTCCAAATAATGTGATTAGTGGTATCTAAAATTTGTTTTTGAAAGCTATCCAACAACAAGTCGGCTATTTCAATTATTTCAAATATAAACTTTGATTAGATCCTGAGACTTTGTGACGGTAAAAATTTAAACAGAACATCAATAAACATCATACTTTGGGGCTTTTGGGATCCTTCATTTTGAATTTTGACTTTAAACTCGTAAACAGCGATCCCGAAAACCATTAAGTATGATGTTTTATTGAAATGTACTGAATTTTAATTTATTATGTTCTGTTTAAATTTTTTTCTTGCATCCCACACTTTCTGTAAGAGAACCGTTTGGATTAGGACTCATTTTAAAAGGCATAGTTCAGCCTTTACTTTCTGCGAAGTTTGTAGAACGTCAGGGTCTAGCTGTACAATTTTTCAAAAATGACAAAAGACGTTGTTTTTTCGTGTTCAGCTCGAAAAATCCATTCGAAAAACCTATTCGTCCGTTCAACCTGATTAGATAACATGGTCTTATCTTAATATAATCTTATAACAAAAACTCTCCAATTTGTTTTTAGGTAAAATAACCTATTGGTTTTGTGCAAATGTATATAACAGGTAGAAATAATGGTCTCAAAGTCAGGAGCGATAGAAAAGTCGATATAGCCATGTCCGTCTGTCCGTCCGTAAGAACAAAAGGATCTCGGAAACGGTAATTGATAGAAATTTCGTTATTTTTGCATTCGATTTCGCCGGAATTTAATTTTTGCCCCGCCCCCTTCCCCATAAAATCCCCATCAAGGCTAAAAATTTCGTCGTCACAAAAATCTAAGCCAAAATCCCCAAACTTCATCAAAATCAGAAAATAAATGACTATTTTATAAGCAATAAAATTTGATCGATCTATGATGTTTCCGTCGTTCCTTTTCTTTTCATACATAATAAATGTCTTATAAGGCACTCATTCATACAATAAGAAGTGGGAGGAGCAAAATAATAATCTCAAACTAGTTGGAGCATGATTGTCACCCCTACAAAAAACTTGGATCTTGGCCCAAAGATACTTTTGTATTGTGTTTGCTTCTATATGGAATACATTCGATGATGTGTATCTTCTAATGACATAAAATGGTTCCTCATTATCCATAATATTAGACGATCGAGCTCCTTAGTAAGTATGTTGTTGTTGGTATTAGCGTGTTAAATCCCTTCAACTCCCTTCGCCGCCTGCCTATTCAATAGAAGCGCAATATCACAGTTCTTATAGCCTCAATTGGTATTAAACTGTGATTATGGCGCACAGTTGTGCGTGAGAAATACTGAAGTATTTATTTTTATATATCATTCCTAAGTTAATACACTCTGATGTTGGTGATTTATCTGTATACCACTTTATTGTGTGTAGGTTTAGTATGTAAGAACTCTGTGACGTTCAGGATTTCTTGAAGTTTCCACCAAAGAAACTCAACTTTTGACATATCGTCTCTTTGGGATTTCCTTTCATACACTTAAAGTGTTGAGTGCACCTAGAGCCTGGAACCAAAGACACTTTCCTAAGATACTCCTGCTCCGAAGCAGGAACTTTAACCATAGAAGGAAGGTGACATTAGTACGTCGTAAGCAGAAGGTACTGACTCTGAAGAGCAATTTTTCATAACAAATAACCAGCTGAGCCGAAAATATGCTGAACGACTTATTCTGGAGTATTTTGGCTTTGTCTGAAGCCCAACTGATGGTTCAAAATTATAATCTGAAGAATCTAAAAGTAGGTAGCAAACTTATTGATCTTTATTCGGAATCATCACAACGAATTTCCATTCAGAAGGAAAGTGTTGAATTCGAGAACATCACTCCCATCTTTGGTGGGTTGCACGTTCATTTAATACAATCTATCTAAAGAGGGAATAGGAAACAATTTATATCTAATTTTGAAGATCCTATCTTCTATAGTTTCCAATTTTTTTTTTGTTCATAGCCAGACAGACGGATATTTCCATATTGACTTGACTTTTAGTAGAGTTGCCAACCCTTTAAGTGGTGCGATTTGAACCCTAAGAGAATATTTTATTTAGATTGATGAAAAATGCTGAATTAAGAGCAACTACAAAGTTTTTTTTCATACAAAAAGGTGGAACAGATTTTTATAGAGGCTCAAATTTTGATGCTGATCAAGTGTATATACATATATACTTTATAGGCTTCTCGCCTCCTACTGCCTGCTGCATTTATTTCTTTAAACTTAATATACTGTAAAAACTTCTTCTTCAACATTTTAAATGGTACAAAAATATTTCTATAAATTTTAAATATTTTTTTAAATTATAGGCGAACATCAAAACTTCTCTCATCTTACCCAATAATGCTTAACTTGCTTGCATCTTTCTTTGCATACAACTCACTGTCAACACTAGCTTTTTTTCAAAATTATTTTTAACATCGACTCGTACACCCTAATACAATCTCCACACGCATCTTCAGCGTAGACTGATGAAGTCCAATCAAAACGGGAGCGAGTATGTATGTACTTCATTTGAGTTATTGTCGCGCTGGTTCTCGTTTTTGTTTTACATTTGTTTAGAATTTAAATTGTCATCCGTTTAATGCGCTCAAGTGATTTATTAATTGCGCAACATACATTTCAATCCATGCATCCATCGTCAAAGTGGTGAAGCACACAGACACACTCCGACACTCGTTTCTTTCGTCGTTAATTCTCCAGATTGTATGAAAAATTCTTTTGCGGTTTTTGTGGCATTTGCACGATTCCTAAGCAGCTATAGCTACAATATCCCATATCCATTTCGCTTTTAAGCTGTTATCATCGTCGTCAAATGTCGTAGCAAATGTTCCACGTTCTTTACGTTCCTTTCGTTCGTCGTCCTCCCTTTAAATGATTATTTGCTGGTTAGTTGTTTTAATCCGAACTGAAGCCCCTTAAATCGTTGGAGCTGACTATGCAGATATTGAGTACACTTGGCTTTTATTTCACATTTCATTTAGAAACACACGCGCCACATGGTTTTTTAAGAAATTAGCCGAAATAGAGACTCGGCGTTGTACAGAAATTGTTAAGAATGTCTGATGGACTGTTGGGTATTGGAATATAGCATTATGCTTCATCAGCTGGTGAAGTGAAGTCCATATTGTATGTTTGTCTGTCTATATGTGTAAATAGTTGAGCTCAAAACACTGGCTTGAGGTAGTCCAGCACAAATTGGTCGTGTCGCCTTTCACCACAACAGTGTGCAAATATGAAATACTTTACCGCGAGGCAGTTGTTAGGTGAGCCCAGACGCTCAAGCCACACACGATCAAATGCTTGACGCACATTGAAGACAACAACAGAAATGTACCACTTTTCTTCAAAAACTTTGAGTGTGTGATAATACTCTGTGGGCTTGCAATGGTGTGATATATTGGCATTTGAAACCTGATTATGAGGAATGATACTTCCTTCCTTTAATTTCAAATATTTTTTGAGAATGTAGGGGCCAGATTCTCCCTGACCTTTGCGTTTAACAGTTTCATACAACCATCGCGATTAAAGCTTTCTTTCACAATGGTGCAAGATGTCAGATGCGCTGTGTAAAGTTATATAAAAGTATCAAGAAAAGTTCCTAAAAGGTCCTAACTTAAAGCTTTTCGCGGTTTTATAGCCTTGATTTGATTTTTATCCTCCTCATATGTAGGAAGAGAACGTTTTTCAGATTGACAAATAGAACGACACCAATCAATATTCTCCATTTGAATATGTACATTACGTAACTATTGGCTTTTGATCTTCTTCTTCAACATGTAATACCAGTGAGGTATTTTTTGAGAAGTGTTCTATGAGGAACATTGGGTGATATTGTATATTTGGGATATTTAGGATATAAATTCATTAAAGTTTTATGTCCAATAAGACCATTTGAACCGACTTGAGCGACTGAAGTATGTAACACGCAGAAGGAGGTGAGAGAATATATATGTATCCCTTGATCAGCATCAAAAATCGATCCAATAAGTCTGTCTGGCTGTCCGTTTGAAAATCAAGAACTTGTAGGCTATAATAGATAGTCTTAAAATTTTAATATGAATGTGCTTACTCCCCCTACTTAAGGTGGGTTGAGACTTACCATACAAATATAGTTCTCTTTCGGAGTTTTTTTTTTATTAATATTTTTTATTAATAAATTTGATAAAAATTCTTAATTTGGTCTACTTTTTGGTAAATTCTATAAAAAAAAAAAAATATTTTATTTAGTTACAGTTTGGTCCACTAGTAGGGTTGGCCCCATACAAATCTGTTCCACTTTACTGGGTCTTTGTATAAAAAAAGTATTGTATCAACTAGAAATGCCGAATTTGGTGTATTTTGTGTCAAAAAAAAAAAAAAATTCCCATTATGTAGCTAAATCAGACCACTTAAAGAGGTGGTCCTCCTACAAAAAGTCAAGTCAATATTGACATGTCCGTCTGTCTGGTTATAAACAACAAGAAGACTAAATATGGAGCTTATAAGTTGTGATATTTAATGTTTCCTATTACCCCTTCAGATAGGTTTTATATAATGAACGTTCCAAGCCTTCTCTAAAGTGGTAGTACTCATAAAAAGGGTAGCAGCACTCGTTTCTAAGTTTTTGAATGAACAATTTTTTTTCAAAGTTATTTAAGTTAAAAAATTACACATTTTTGGGTATCTTACTTTAATTGTAATGAAATATTACATATATGGGACCACTACAAGCGGCAGCCCTCATATAAATCTGCTTCCACCCTTGCGTTTTTTTTTTTCAAGATATTAATTTTTGTAGTTGAGTTTAGCTTGAAACCACAAAATTAAACTATTTTTACTAAAATGTCCAACACGGATCCAGATCCAGGGAAATATCTTAAACGAAGATATGCGTCGATTATAGCAGTAATGATTTCAAGTACTTTTTGTCGCTTCCGTCCAATCTTAGAGACTTCCCTTTTTTTTTTTTTTTTTAAAGAGCAGTTTAAGAAGTTTTTATATATTAACTGTTATCAGGTCTTACTGCTACTTGGATTATAGTTTGCAGTATGGTTAGTTGAGACAGAAAGTGTGCAGCAAAACCCTCACCTTTTACATCGGAAGTTTTATGCAGCATTGAGCACTTCTTCAGCATGGAAATCATTGTGAATTAATTCTTTTATTTTTCAAAAATAAATTCCATTTGGATACTTTTTTGAAACTTCCTGATTAACTGAAGACTCGTACGAACAGACATCATTTAATTTTTATAAATGAATAAAATTGAATTAAACAATTTCTATATCAATTGATTAATTGTTTTTCTTTTATTTTTTCAGACTCGATGAATGGATTCACTTTGTTTTGAGTGAATGGAATTACTTAGTTTGGAGTAAGTATCTCTGCATTGATTTGAGGTTAAATTTTTTCAGCAGCAATTTTTATTTATTTAAATTTTGCCTGCGGTGTTTTTTGTTGGAGGTGTGTTTTTTTAATAAAATTTTAGCGTGATTCTTGTTATTTAATTTTTGAACGCAGGTTAATTTAAAGTCAGTCGTTACGCATTGAGTCACTCTTTGTTATGACATCAGCCTGATTCTTTAATATTAAAACTTGAACGTCGTTGAAAACGAAAAGCGTTGTTTTTTATTTTATTTTTTTATCAGCAGAATTATTTATAGATTTTTATTTTTTACAAATCTAGAAAATATTACTATTAAATAAAATATGTTCCAATCATACTTCCGGCTTGAAATTCACACCATACAGTGCACACACTTTTGTGCATGCAGAAGAGTCTGTTCAAGCAAGGTCTTTTACTATCCAAATTGATGTTTATGCCAAAAGATGATGGCCAAAAAAGCTATACCATCAAGACACCATCTATAAATTAGGTTAGGATCTGTTATTTGATTCAGCAAAAATGTAGCTCTTTGTGTTTATTTCTTATTTCCGACCTGAAGAACGAGATTTGGGTCGAATTAAGAGGTCACCACTGAATCATATATGGTATTCCTCAAATTCTTAAATCTGTCTCTTTTTTGTTTTTTTTTTTTTTTAAACTTATTTTAATTAGTTTAGTTTGAAACGACAAATTTTTTATATTACAAGCTAATACTAATAAAATATATCACACGATTTCAGTTACGAATTTAAGTTTCAATGAGTATACAGGGTATCTCGAAGTTGTGCACATATCACTGCACCATCATTTCTTCTTGTTACTACACATTTTTTACAGCAATTACTTTGTATTTGTATGCATTAAAGTTCATCCAGACGCCCAAAACCAAAAACATCTGCTTTGACATGGTTGACATCGCTTCAATAAGAGATCTTTATGTGCAGGCATATATCTCCACAACGTTAAAAGCTAAAATTAGTTGTAAATGTTCTTGAACACAATGCTTAATATGCGTTTTATAGGCGCTCGTTTTTCTTGGCGACATATGTAGGAAAAAGAAGTTTTTCGCTCCCACGAGAAAAATAAAAAGACACGTGCCACAATTTGCTTTTATCGACATGTACTAAACTTTACATTATTCCGGATCTCCTGTCTGACTGCCTGCCTCTGTCTGCCTGTCTGTCTGTCTATCTCATCACAATATATCGTCTATATATTATCTCTATTTTTGAAAATGTTGACAGCTTTGCGCTGATCATTCAATACGTACATCGAATGTTACTCAAAATCACCATGTTAGCTCGAATTTCTGTTGTGAAAATTTTCACCATAAACGCCGGCGTTGTGTGTTGTGATGCGATGCATGGATAGATAGATGGATGGATGGATGGATACAAGAAGATACAAGATACTGCGAACAAAGATACTAAAAGCAAGAGTGAGATGTAGACTATAAATAAACAATAGTTTGTTATTGCCTGCCTGTCTGTCTGTCTGCCTGCCTGCTTGCCACTCTCTTGATTTTTAAACTTGGATTTCTTTGATTTTCGCCTTTGTTGGTCAATGACGGCGTCGATTCTGCGTTCGGCCAATCGTTTTGCATTGTGGTAATGTAAAAATCGAGTTGCACACACATAAAATGCCAATAATTTTGCATCTTTGGTCTGTGTATACAACTGGGCAAACAACAAAATTTGTTTAAACGTGCTCATGAACGTGCGCGGTGAGTGGGTTAGCTTTTAAGCGATCTTGTATCTATAGCACCTTGATGTACATAAGATACTTTTTAGTTGCAGCTGCGAAGTGTGTGAAAAAATTCAAAGGTTTATTAGAAATATCAAGTACATACATAGATAATGATTGGCTGCGTAAATTGCATAAAATATGAAGTGGTTAGTTGTTGATCTTTAAGTTTAGGAAAAACAGTTAGACTTGTATTATGTAATATGTGGTTTGGCCAAACGTTCCGTTCGATATGCGATCCTACGTTCGTTGCTAATTTGCGCACTTTTTTTTTCGGTGAGCATTATGTCTTCATTAAGTATGTCTTTTGGGCTGAACTTGTCAGAAATAGTTGTACGACCACTTTTAAATATGTTAAACCTATATCTTCCGGTAATCATAGATGGTGAAATGTACCTCTAGAATGCATCTCCATCCAAAAAACAGAACACTTAGAAACATTTGTAATATAACTGGTTACCAAATAAAAACAAGTCTGAAATGAATTTTGTCGTCGTTCTCAGACCCACTGCCTACTTATGTCTTTTGGGCTGAACTTGTCAGAAATAGTTGTACGACCACTTTTAAATATGTTAAACCTATATCTTCCGGTAATCATAGATGGTGAAATGTACCTCTAGAATGCATCTCCATCCAAAAAACAGAACACTTAGAAACATTTGTAATATAACTGGTTACCAAATAAAAACAAGTCTGAAATGAATTTTGTCGTCGTTCTCAGACCCACTGCCTACTTATGTATTTTTGTATGAAAAACTTCTTTATTTCTATCAATATCAGTTCAGAAGTCGAAATAGTGGCTTCCTATTAACGCCCGCTTCACATTCACATTTTATCCTCATATTTTAGGGTAGCTCCCATACAAACCAATCCCCTACTTATATATTTTTGTATGAAAAACTTTTTTATTTCTGTCCATAACAACTTTAAAGTCGATATGTTGACTTCTCATGAACTCCAGCTTCACATAAATATACTAATAGTCGTGGCTCCTCATATTTTAGGATAGCCTTCATACCATCCAACCGCCTACTTATGTATTTTTGTAATTAAAAACTATTTTTTTTAAGTCCATAGCAGCTTTAAAGTCGATATGCTTCACATACATATACTAACAGTCGTCTCTCCTCGTATTTTAGGGTAGCCCCCATACAAACCCATCACCTACTTATGTATTTTTGTTTAAAAAACTTCATTGTTTAAGTCCATAACAGCTTTAACTTCGATATATTGACTTCTTATGAACGCCAGCTTCACATACATTTACTAATAATAGTGTCTCCTTATATTTTAGGGTAGCCTTCATACAAACCCACCGCCTACTTATGTATTTTTGTTTAAAAAACTTTATTGTTTTAGTCCATAACAGCTTTAACTTCGATATATTGACTTCTTATGAACGCCAGCTTCACATACATTTGCTAATAATAGTGTCTCCTTATATTTTAGGGTAGCCTCCATACAAACCCGCCGCCCATTTATGAGTTTTTGTAAGAAAAATTCAATATCCGCTTGAATGTGGATATGGTGGCTTCTTCACATACTTATAGGTGTGTCGCTTCACATTTTGGTATAGTCCCCAGACAAACCCACCATCAACTTATGTGTTTCTTTACAAAAAACATCTTTCTTATCTTTATTATCAGTTTAAAAGTCGATGTGGTGGCTTCTTATAGACGACTAATGCACATTATTGGGGGTGTCTCTCCACATTTTGGGGTAGCCACCATTCAAACTCACTGCACACTTAGCGAGAACATCTTTGTATGGAGAACATCTTTGTATGTGTTCGATAGACGGTCCCAGTAATGTGTTCGTTCGGTTTGAGCAATTCATAATCCACGAATGCAAGCTGATCTCAACGAATACACAAAGAGCTTAGCTGTAGATGTTCGTTTTTAAGTTGCATTTTTTGGATCGGTTTTTCATCACCAGTGACTATGTGACTTCTGTACCATAGAAAGTCCTTTCGCTTCTGCCTCATCTAATATTCATCCAATAATGCTTCTGATTTCGTGCCTTCGCCGATATTTGAAGGTTATTTTGTAAACAGTTATTCAAACTCATTTTAATGACGTCTTACAACTGAAAACTTATACCATGACTTAATGATGGTCCGTTCAAGCGTTGGAACACTATTTGAATTCTTTAAAAGACGAGTCGATATCGACATGTCTGTCTGTCTGGCTGTTCATACGAACAAAGAGAACTTGGAGACTATAAAAAAAAGAGCCCTTAAAATTCTATATTTTGATTCTCTTATTAATTCTTCAGATAACTTGTTTTCAACAATCCTCCCTCCCTAAGTGATGGATGGCACCAACCATATAAAGGAACATTAAAGAGTAAGCCTTCATGCAAATCTGTCTGTTCGTCTGTCTTGCTATCAGTATGGACATCAAGAACTTGGAGACTATAAAAATTAGATATTCTCCTATTCACATATCGAAACATTAGAATAGATAGTCACCATAAAAATATGTTCTCCTTATTGAGTTTTTTTGATCATTTAAGCTTGAAACGACAAATCCGTTGTACTTTAAACTAAACCCAATAAAATGTACCACAAGTATTAGTATTAAGATAGAAATATATTGCCCAGATGAAATTAAGTTACAATAGGAGTACAGTATATCACACTCTTGTTCTAGCATATAATAATCATTAAGTTATTTGGGAAATTAAATTTATGATCTTTAAGCCATTTGATTTTTGATCTTCCAGCTAATTGAATGATATTTGTGAACATCTTTTAAGCATTTGAGCCATTTGATCAATTAATTTCGAACCATTTTAGTGTAGATCAGAAACATCATTCGATCAGCTGTCGACATATCTATGCCGCCTTCACATACACACACACACACACACACATGCGATATGTTGCGCTATTTTTAGCGAACTCCTTCCTTCAGGCTGCTGCTGGCTTTAACCCTATGTAGATTTGAAGACTCTGCCAGCTGCTAATAGATCGTAGCAATAATTTAATGGACGCCCTATGTAACATGATGTCGAATCTGCAGCGGATGATGTCTCGTCGTCATTGAAACCATTGACGACGAAAACGAAGATTCTGAGGTTGATGATACTCAGACGTTTGTATGTATGTGTGCAATGCCTTTTAGGCAGCAAATAGAAAGACAATCTTTTCCTGACGTGCCCGCCTTTTTCTGTATATGTCTGTGTGTTGTGTATCCATGTTTATTTTTATCTTTTTTATATGGAGTACTATGCCATTTCCGAAGTCTTGCTATAAAGTTAGTCAGTCAGCCAGTCAGCCAGTCAGCCAGTCACCCAGCCAGCCAGCCAGCCAGCCAGCCTGCCTGCCTACTCACATATGGCGTACGTACGCCTGGTTTTACTCTCGTGTCTGTCAGTCGTTCTGTCGTACGGTTGCTATTCCCATATCCATATCCATAGATGAACATTTTATTTTTGCACTTGAAGCATCGCAGCAGATTCTTCTACGCGGAGCGGCAGTGTCGCGTGTGCAATAAGAAGTAAATCAAAGGAAAAACTTGAAACTGTATCAATTGCTCTTTAATTTCTTGCGCAACTCGATTTACTTACTGACAAACATACTCGCATACTAGCACGATATCTCCATAGTTGTTTGCAGCTCTGTTGTGGCTGTTGTATAGCGCTTTTAGCTTTGCTTGGCTTTATTATTATTTTTATTATTATTGTATCTTTGTATCCGTGCAGTTTAATTTCTGTACATATTTGTTTTGGGTTTGGTTGGATTGCTTGACGACTTTGTGTCTTGCATTTTCATTTGTTTAACTTTTAAATATGCGACAGACGTTTATTTTGGCATGATTTATGTTTGTTTGATTTGCCAGAAACGGCAAAGACTACGGACGCGTTGCGTTGCGTTGCGTTGCATTGTATTGAATTGAGTTAAGTCGCGTCTGTGGGCTGTAGTCCACGCGTGTTGTTTAAAGTTGGTTTAAAATTAAAGCGAACTGCGAGTTAAATATTCTTATTATATAAACATTTTTTTTTTTTATAATTGGTGCCAAGTAGTTAAGCTTCGGAAGGCTATATATTTATTTGCATGCATGAAAGGCAAATATTTGTGCATCATGAGATACTAAAGTACAGCAGAAGATATCAATTTGATAATGCTCTGATAATGATAAAGTTTTTTACAATATTAGCTCTGTGAATTAAATTTTTGCGATATTATAGTTGAGGGGGACTTACAAAAATTCGGTTAGTTGCTGAAAAAAAAAGACAATTACTAAAAATCAGCAATAAAAGTCGAGTCGATATAGCTATGTCCGTCTGTCTGGCTGTTTGTATGAACAACGAGAACTTGGCAACTGTAAGAGATTGCGCCTTCAGTTTAGTTATTTAGGTTCTTCCATTTCTTGTTCAGATAACTTGTATTCAATGTAGCTGTCAAACCGCCTCCATAAGCAGACTACGGCACTTACCATACAAACCTACACCTCATTCTGAGTTTTTGTATGAAAAACTTTTTATTGATGTTGTTAATTTGGCTAAAATCCCAAAGTTTGGTCTATTGTTTAGTTTTTTTATAAAAAACATTTTCTTGCTTCTCACACTAATCTCATTTAATATCCCACATGGATCCATAAAGAAAAATATTCCTCATACAAATTTCAGGTTAAATAAAGTTACAGGGTATTCCAGAGTCAAGCACACTTTTTGAAGCATTCTTTTTTATTTATTTTTAAACTTAATTCCATTTTTATTTTCTCAAAAAATAAACACCAAAGATTTCAAAATATTTGTTTAGTCTGTAGGTCTTAACATGTCAAAAAAAAAAAAAATGTCTTGCTTTTGTAGCTTTTCAAGTTCTATATGAACTGCATCAATCATCTTCAAACTGCTACTCAATTGTCTCCAACCTGCTACAGAAAAGTTTTTACAAAAAATTTTTAAATACTGATTTTGGAAATAAACAAATCAGTTCTGAGATCACAAGGTACCCTCCTAGTGGAAGATCGGAAATTTTCACACACAGGCACAAAAACATCATTCGGTTGAAGGGCTGCCTAGCTAGATCTAACCTAAATGGCGAATCGAGAATTCAAATTATCACGACTAATAGTTTTCGAATATCAAGTTTGGAGTGTTTTGGTGTTCTTTCAATTCAGCTGATATAGCGTATGTATGCCAATAAGACCACCTCTTTCTATGGCATGGTATGGTATTATCATTCTAGTGTAACGTAGGATCATTTCGATGATTTAGAAAAATTTCAGCGACCAAATACTTCACAATTTCCAAAATTCTTTCATTTATAAAAAGAAAACATATTAAAGCAAATGGATCATACAACAATTGGTAGATTCGAGTTGACTTTCTTGCAGTTTGAATTAGGTTTATCAAGGAAGCACGGCTAGAGCTTTCACCCTTCGATGTTCCATAAGGTAGGTTAAGAAAGAGTAATTATGCAGCTATCTCTGATATGTGGTGAAGTTCTTATATCGATGGTAATTTTTCGTCAGCCTCATAAATATTAATAAGTGCATCGACGGTACTATGAACATCATAATTCAGAGAATTATTTTCGTTTTCACTCACATCATCCACTCACTGCCCACTTTAAGGGAAATATTTTTTAAATCCAATCCCATCACCCACTTTTTAAGATTTTGTATGAAAAACATCAGCTTGAAATTTCATATGGTGCTTCTTATGTACGGAAGTTTCCGCGTTCTTAGATTAGAGTCCCACAACCCCTATGAATGATTGTTCCGGCTAATATCTATTTTTCTGTTGCACGCAACTTCATAATTAGGCACTGTACCGAAGGTACAAGAGCCTATTGGGTTTGTGCAAATGTATGTAACAGGTAGAAATAATGGTCGGAGACCCCCCAAAGTTACCCCCATTATGGTCAGGAGTGATAGAGGAGTCGATATAGACATGTCCGTCTGTCCGTCTGTCCGTCCGTCCGTCCGTCCGTCCGTCCGTATGAACGAAAGGATCTCGGAAACGGTAATAGATAGAGACTTCGTGTTTTTTGCATTCGACTAGGACTGCTCCGGAATTTCACAAGTTTATTTTAAAAACTTGCCCCTCCCCCCCTTCCCCATAAAATCACCCCCAAGGGTAAAAATTTCTTCGGCACAAAAAAAAGTAAGTATGCCAGTATAGAGATATCGTCCATCTTAGCCAAAATCCGAAAAGTTCATCAAAATCGGATAATAAATGACGATTTTATAAGCAATTGAATTTGAACGACCCCCCTTTTCTTTTCATTCATATTCGCGCAGTGAGAAGTGGTCATGTGTTTGGTCATAAGCTAGGGAAACATTTAATGTGTTTGTTAGGCGAACTGAACTGACAAAAATTAATAAAAAAATATTTAACCCCTTCTAATATGTTTAGAAAATAAATGCGCTTAAGTTTTGCTCGAACGCTCATGTCGCGTCTTCTGAGTGACACCATTTTATTTTTTCAGATGAAAAAAATGTAATATAGAAGATCTACATAAAGAGGAGCATCATTTGGACCACCTGCATAGCCAAGTAGAGATGTGATGGTGTGGCAAGATATATGCTATTATGGCATCTGCATATGAATGCGAAGAACTACAAAAGCGTTTTAAAGATTGCTTTTCCCCACATCCAAAATTTTTGTAGAATTCTTCAATTCACAGTGCACGGTCCAGTTCACTTATGAAACTCCTTGACATTGATAAAAAGTAGCCCTTTAGCCCTTTATTGTCGCCGGATTTCATGCCGGAGGTGCAACATAAGAAATTACCGCCATATTATGGTCAATGAAGTTCGCTATAGGTCCATGTTGGAATACTATTTTTTGGCAAGAGTTGGAGGATAGACTAAACCAGATGGTGCAACAGGTCACACACAGAGAAATGTAACAGTCGAGCTGCGCCACCTAGCTCAGACGGTTTAACACCGTTGAGAAACATTTTATCGGGTTTATGCCAACAGTCGTCCTCTATGTCGGCCTCCACCAATTAAGTTTGGGCCCCCATGTAAACCATGCGTGCTGGAGCTCTTTCGTCCATTCGACTGAGATGTCCAGCCTAGTGCAGCCGCTGGAATCTTATGCGCTGGACTATGTCAACCTCATCGAATAGCTCGTACAGCTCGCGGTTCATACGGGACCTAAACTCGTCGCCGACTCTAATAGGACCAAAGATACTGCGAAGAATCTTCCTCTCGAAGACTACCAACGCTGTCTCGTCCGACTCAATCACGGTCCATGCCTCTGCGCCATACAGTAGGACCGGGAGTATCAGCGTCTTATATATCTTTATTTTCGTCCGTCAAGAGAGGGCTTTACTTCTCATTTGCTTGCTCAGCCGCTTTTAGTGGACAATAATGTACGAAATCCATTAAGTAATATATATGCATGATCAACACAACAAGATGAATCGATTTAGTCCTGTTCGTATAGGTCATAAAATAGTCGAGCAATTCTTACCAATTTTTCGCTTGCAAAGTCAAGAAAGAAAAAAAGCTAAAAGAAATTGCAAAAATTTAAATTTAAGAGATAAGAAGTTATGAAGCGTTGCCACATAATCAGGTTTTGTGGGTAGCAGCCAACAGCGGACTTACTAAGAATGAAGAAGGCGGGCGACAACGTTTGCAACGATGCAACTGCACTGTCGCAACTCAATGTTAATGAGTTGAATAAGAAGCGCGCTACGAACGCCGAGTAACATCCTGGCATGGCAAGATGCGCACTGAAACTCCGCTTTAGCCGCACAGCCAACTGTCACATATGCTAACAATTTGTGTCTATAAAAGCATAGCTAACTCGGTTTAACTTTAGTGCGGGTGTTAGACTCGGTGTCGATGTTTGTCTAACGCATTTCATTATACACACATCTTGCTTTTCTACTCGAGCCAGCACTAGCCTAGTCATTGACATTGCTTGTGTGTTGGGCAAGAGTGGTATAGGAGGGGCAGCAGCAGCAGCCATATGCAACTTAAACTCAACAACGAAGCCACTTAGATATATACTTTGTACTGCAAGGATGTGTTGGTGTCAAAAAATGCAATGACCTTTCTTGTTTTATTCTACTACTACGCTGTGTCTACTGGCACTTCAAATGCATCTCATGTTATGTGTATCTGCTGTTGTTGTTGTTGTTGTTGTTGGTGGTGATGTTGTGTGTGCATCATTGTCATGCAGCTGTGGCGACGTTGACTGACGGTGGTGAACTATGTGCCTGGTGTCAGCAACCCTTGCCGTCGTCATACATACCGGTCGACTAGCCGTCAACTACCCTCACTCATTCATTCAATTAAAAATAAAAACAAGCGAAAAAACAAAATGAAAAATTACTTTAGTTGAAACGAAGCTGTAATACGCTTTCAAAGAGGTTTTAATTATTGTAATGGAACATAAAATCGATGGAATTTTATTTATGTTCAGTGCATGACGTCAATTTTATGTACTCTACTTATTCAGAGCTGCTGTAATCAGTTGCAGTATAGTAGACTAGTCGATTAGACTAGTTCGTTTTCTAGTTCTAATTGAACTATTCTTTTTGAATTTTCTGTTTGCTCTTTAAATTTTTGTATACGTCCAAACTTTACTATTAACTTTCTGTTTAGATATATTATATGTCGTAAATTAAATATTGCATCGTGCTAAAATGCATAAACCAATAACTTATAAGTGAACTAAATGAACTAAATGAACTAAATGAACTAGAACTACAAATTCTGCATGCGACTGCTCACTTTACGTGCAGCCGAACTAGAGTGACACGGTACACATAGGCTAAAAGGGTATACTAAATCTGTGCAAATGTATGTAAAAGTTATTAGTAGGCGAAGTAGATCCCACAAATTATATATACATATATACTTGATCTTCATGAAAAGTCGATGCAATGTAGACATGCTCTTCTTTCTGTCTGGCTGTTCACAAGAAAACCGATAACTTAGAGAGATAATGCCTTCAACTTTGCATATTTAGATGCTTCTATTCCTATTCCTTCTATTCAAATTTGGTCTATCTTTCATTAATGCTTATAAAATATTCCATAAAGATCTCGTTCGGAGGCGTAGCTTCCATACAAATCTTTCTCTCCCTTTAAATTTTTGTTTGAAAAAATTATTGATCCTATTGTTAATTTAACTAGAAACGCCAAATTTGGTATAGTTTTCTTCGAATCTAATAAATATTCCATAGAGATCCAAATCGGACCACTTGAATGGTTCATACAAAAAGTCGAGTTGACAAAGACATATCCGTCTGTCTGGCTGTATATATGAACATCGAGAACTTGTAGATTAAAAGATATACAGACTTCAAATCAATATTCCCCTATTTTTTCTTCGAATCACTTGTATATATTGGAGGTACTAACCCCGCACCACTGAAAGGTTCGGCCTCCATATAAATCTGTCTATCCTTTCCGGGTTCTTTTATAAAAAAATTTTTAAATTCAGTTAAAAACGCCGAATTTAGTTTCAATCATAATAAAATATTTCATTAGGGTCCGAATCGGACTACTAAAAGAGGTGGTCCCAAAAAAAAAAAAAAAAAAATAATTTGCAGTCTATAAAATATAGCGCCTTTAAATTTGAAGTTTAATGTTTCCTATTCCCTTTTCAGTTAGATAGTGATTAATAGGTGTGCTAAGCCCTTTGTAAGGGGTAGTACCTATAAAATCTCAAAGTTTTTATACACAAAATTTTGGTTTTTCTAGTTATTTTAACTAAAAACGCCAAATTTGGTGTTTTGTGCTTCAATTCCAATATAATGAAATAATAATATTATAGGTTTGATCCAAATCGGACTACTAATAAGGCTAGTCTCCTTACAAAAAGACGAGTCAATATGGATATGTCCGTCTGCCTGGCAGTGCGTTTAAATATCAAGAACTGAAAGACTATAAACAACAGCGCCTTGAAGTTTGTCCATATTGCACCACTAGAAATAGAAGCACCCATACAAATCTATCCCTATTTGAGGATTTTTTGTAAGAAAAACATTTTTAGTTTTTTCTAACTCAAACTAATTCCAAAAAAATAACTCATAATCCTATCTGCATAGATCCTCGAGTATGCGAATACAGTGTATCACAAAGTCGAGCATACTCGACTCCAGCGTTCTTTCTAGCGTTTCTGCTACATTTTATGAACAGTGTATAAAAATAGATGTGTACTGCACTGCACTGTACTGCTAAGCACATTATATCGAACTGAAAATATAAATTTGTTTATTTATTATTCAAATTTAATTTAAATTACACACAATTACGCTGACTTTTGCCACCCCAAGTTATTATGGCGTTTCTAGAATTTAGAGATACATCTGACAAAAAAAAAAAGAATGCGAAAGAGAGTGTGCCGGCTGGAGGAGAGCCCAACAATGTTATGCAAATATTTGTGCATAAATTTAATTGAGAGACATATGGTCGTCACATGTATCTGTCACCCGTTCCGAAGCTCTTTCGCTTCATTTTTCAGTATTCGTACTTTCAACTACTTAAAACAAAACACGTGAGTTCAGCGAATGCATTCTAATAACTAATTTCATCGCAAGTTAGACTGTGTAACAACGAAATTTTATTATTCACGCATTATACGCTGCACTGAAGGAGGGTCAAGGGCATACTAAGTTTGTGCAAATAGATGTAACAGCCAGTAAAGGGCGTAGGAGAGAGCAAATAATATATGTGTAAAAGTTTGAAAAGAATTTAAGGAGAACTCCATAAAGTATATATATATACTTGATAATCTAGACGACATCAGTTCATCTAGGCATAGTGTGGTTCTATATATGTCCGTCTGTCCATTCTCGAATATCCGATTGAAAATGGTATAATTTTCCAAATATTGATCTAAGGAAATTATTATAAAATCTGTTCAAGATGTTATGCCTCAAAAATGGTATCATATTATATAGCATTAATCTTCATCTTTAAGAAAAGAGACCCCGCTGTTTGCGCCAATTACCGTGGAATAGATCTTCTTTCCATCGGATATATGATTCTGTCGCGCGTATTGTGTAATAGGCTGAAGCCATATACGGATCTTCTGATGGGACGATATCAGTGTGGATTCAGACCAAAAAGGTCGACCAGTGACCAAATATTCAAACCTTGGATAAGACCCGTGAGTTCAACAAAGACAAACACCACCTATTTGTCGACTATAAAGCCGTATTCGACACGCCGATACGATCGAAGTTTTTCGACGCCCTTTCTGCATTAGGTATCCCAGCAAAGATTATCCGTCTTTGCATGACGACGCTATCTCGCACACAAAGCGTTGTCAGGTTGGGGAAAAACCTCTCCGACCGCTTTGATACCAAGAAAGGTTTCAGGCAGGGCGGCGATGCTCTGTCGTGCGATTTTTTTAATCTCCTGATGGAATACATCCTACGCCAATGCCCGTACATACAGAGTATGTTGGGCTCGATCTTCCAAAAGGAAGTGATGCTGCTCGCTTACGCCGATGACATCGATATCATCGGCACGCAGGTACGACGAGTTAGCAAGGCGTTCTCAGAGTTTGAAAAACAGTCTCGGCTCATGGGTCTAGCGGTGAATGAGGACAAGACGAAGTACTTGGTGTCTTCCTGCACTCCGTCATCGCGTCGTGGACGGTCAGTGACGATGGAGAAATTCAACTTCAGTGTTGTAGAAAACTTCGTCTATCTTGGATCCGAGATAACCAGCCACAATAACGTCAGCCTGGAGATCAGGCGAAGATTCACGCTTGCAAACAGATGCTTTTTTGGGCTGAGCAAGCAAATGAGAAGCAAGGCTCTCTCTCGAAAGACAAAAATCAAGATCTTTAAGACGCTGATACACCCGGTTCTAGGCATGGACCGCGATTGAGTGAGATGAAACAGCGTTGGAAGTTTTCGAGAGAAAGATTCTTCACAGGATTTTCGGTAGAGTCAGCGACCAGTTTAGGTGCCGTATGAACCGCGAGCTGTACGAGGTATTCAATGAGGTTGACATAGACCAGCGCATAAAATTTTAGCGGCTGCACTGGGCTGGGCACCTCATTCGAATGAATGAAAGAACTCCAGCACGCATGGTTTACATGGGGGTCGAAACTTGATTGGAGAACGCCGAAATAGAGGATATTCGGGCACGCGTTGGAATGACCAGGTGTGGAGAGATCTCTTCGTAATTGGTATTCAAAACGACTGGCGCCAGCGCGCACAGGACTATGAAGTCTGGCGCGCTTGCCTAAGTGCGGCCATGACCGGACGACGGTTGACGGTCATATAAGTAAGTAAATAAATATTAATTTTCGTGCTTTGCCTTAGATATCTATGCTGTGAAGGGTGCTTAAGATGCAATTTTCGTTCTATTTAAGCATTTCAAATGGCAACGTTCCGGGAGTTTTTTTGATTTTTTTTTGCTCGTTTATGCTTTTTTATGTCGATCACTTCATTACTGCTCATTGCTGGAGTTACTGGCTGGAGTTAATGACTGATTGTACATTGCAGTCAGAAAGTTCATATCGATATAAATATGCCACGCCTACTTTTTGGATTAGCTCTCAATAAAACCACCCCATCTTTTTGGGTGTTCTTGTATGAATAATAATTTTTTTTTCCAATCAATATAAGCTTAAATTTGTATAGGGTGGGTTGTTATACAACTGGCGGGATTCCCCTAGTTTTTATTGCAGCCCCCATATTAACCAACTATTTGTTTTTGTATGAAAAAATTACTTCATTAAAGGAATATCAACTTCAGAGTCGATAGAACATATCTTCTTATGGACTCCTGCTTCACATGCATATAATACTATTCGTGTCTCCTCATATTATTGGGTAGCCCTCATACAAACACAACGCCTACTTAAGTATTTTTGTATGAAAACTTCTTTATTTCAGTCAATAACAGATTTATAATCGATATGTTGGCTTCTTACGGAAGCCTGCTTCACATATATGTACTAAAAGTTGTGTCTACTCCTATTTTTGGGTAGCCTCCATACAAACCCACTGCCTACTTATGTTTGTTTTGTATGAAAAACTTCTTTATTTCAGTTAATGACAACTTTAAATGTGATGTGTTGACTTCTTATGGACTTCTGCTGCACATACATATACTAATAGACATTTCTCCTCATACCGACCCACCGCCTACTTCGAATTGAACGTTTCTTAATGTTTGATTTGCCTTTGAATCTCATTGAACACATACGTACGACGAAGTTTGTAGGCTTCTGGTTAGTATTGCAGCCTGAGTCAGATAGGTCTTTTACATATCCAATCAAACTAAAAGTGTACCTTTGGCTTTTCTGTTGAAGAAATTCATCTTCAAGATGAAACTTCACTACTTACCAACGATTAAGAGCGCATGATTTCTATATGACATGTAATACAAAACTATTGCGGAAGTCTTATATTTTTTATGTAGCAGATCACACAAACCTAATGTAACATTTGAATGCAACTAATTACATTTGACACAGCGACAGGCAGTCAGACAGGCAATCAATGATGATGACGATGGCGATGACTTTGTTATAGACATAAAGTTTTCAACACAATACTCAAAAAACCACAAACTGCAAGTGAGTGCGTCAATAAGTGGCTACGTACATAAATTTATTTTGTATTGCATTGAATCGCGTGAAGTACGTTCAATGAGTTATATTGTACAATTCAGTCAGTCAGTCTGTTCGTCTGTACCCTTCCGGCATAAGTGTATACATACATATACATGTATAGACTACAAACTTATTAGACTTCCGATATACTTCCACTTGGCTTACGCTACTCGAGATCGAGTGGTAGACACTTATGTTATAAGTGCATACATACGTACGCTGCATTCAACATCTTTAATTTCAATACGTCTGAATGAGCTCAATATAATTTACTTAAAACGATTTCGATCGAACATATCACCGCATTCAAGTGCATTTTAGGCGCCCTAGGCACTCTAAACTGTATTGAATGTGCAGTCTATGCATTTATTACATTGAACGATCGCTCGATTGCATGATCACAGCTGTAGTTGTTTTGTAATTTTGTTTTCGATTTGTTATACGTGAAGGGTATTGCATAGACTGTGAATACTTATTAATTAATTGTTAGAGTGCTTATTACATAGTGCAGCTTATATGTAAAGCGCTTAAAAAAAAAAAACCTATAACAAAAAAAAAAAAAAAAAAGTAGCTAGCAAATAGCTTTTGTTACGTAAAATAACAAATGAATGGTTTAAATGATTCGAATGATTTTTATAATTCGAATGATTCAATTATAAAAAAATTTATGTTTTTGTTATGAAAAATATCTTGGAGTGTTACGTATTAGAAATACTTTTTAACTGCTATAAAAGTAAGAATTTGATGTTTTAAATAGTTTTTTTTCTCAGTGTCTACTTATAAGTTATTTGGTTATGTGTACATTTTATATGAATGTATAACGTTTAATAAATCTATAACATAGCTAACTACACTTACAACAAAATTTCTCTTCTCATTTCTTCGCAGAATAAAAATGAATGATTCGAATGATTCGATTCTTAAAAAACAAAAGCATGTATTTATTGTCACATAAATATTTCTGAACTTTAATATAGATAAAGTTACTAGTCAGGCAATATATTTCGTCACGAAGAATTAAAAAATTATTGAAACAAGTGACTCGAATGATTCAATTCTAAAAAAAATAATGTTTGTATTTCATGAATAGAATTCTTGGAGTATTATAGATTTATTTTGAAACTAACATAGATACAAATAATTGTCTTGATAAGAAGAATAAAGAATGAATAATTCGAATGATTCGATTCTTAAAAAAGAAAAGCATGTATTTATTACCACATAAATATTTCATATCTTTTTTATTATAGATAAAGATACTAGTCAGGCAATATATTTTGTCACGAAGAATTAAAAAATTAATGAAACAAGTGACTCGAATGATTCAATGATCAATTCTAAAAAAAATAATGTTTGTATATCATGAATAGAATTCTCAGAGTATTATAGATTTATTTTGACACTAACATAGATACAAATATTTGTCTTGATAAAAAGAATTAAGAATGAATGATTCGATTGATTCGATTCTTAAAAAAGAAAAGCATGTATTTATTACCACATAAATATTTCATATCTTTTTTTATAGATAAAGATACTAGTCAGGCAATAAATTTTGTCTCGAAAAATAAAAAAGTAATGAATCAAGTGACTCGAATGATTCAATGATCAATTCTAAAAAAAATAATGTTTGTATGTCATGAATAGAATTCTCAGAGTAATATAGATTTATTTTGACACTAACATAGATACAAATATTTGTCTTGATAAAAAGAATTAAGAATGAATGATTCGATTGATTCGATTCTTAAAAAAGAAAAGCATGTATTTATTACCACATAAATATTTCATATATTTTTTTATAGATAAAGTTACTAGTCAGGCAATAAATTTTGTCTTGAAGAATAAAAAAGTAATGAATCAAGTGACTCGAATTAAAAATAAATAATATTTTATGTCATAAAAAGAATTCTCAGAGTAATATAGATTTATTTTGACTATATCTTAATAGTTGAAACAAAGCTCAAACATGCATACAAATATTTTGGCTTGATAAAAAGAATAAAAAATGAATGATTCGAATGATTCAAATGATTTGAGTGATTCGATACTTAAAAAAAGAAAAGAGTATTCCAAATTAGAAATACATTTGGATAGCTGTAATAGTTTCTTTTTAATATATTTAATAATTCAAACATAATTTTACTTTAGTATTTTGTGAATTAAAATGAGTCTATATAGAATATATTTTCTTCACGTTACATATCACATAACACTGCAGTATACCATAGTATCCCATATCACAACTATAAACCTTATTTTTCTAATTTAATTTTTCATTTGAACAAAAGTGTTGTGAAATTCATTTGCTTCATTATTTGTTCTCAAAGCGTATTAATTGAAAATGTATCTACTTTATATATTCAGCTTGTTCAATGAGTACATTTCTAGCTCAATGAGTAGTGAAAGTTGCAATTTTTCTGTCGCGTGTAGGTTTTTCTACTCATTTGGAAGGCAACAGCGACTCGGAAGTACTTATTGTACATTGAGAACGACGCACTTGTTCCATTGTTTAACAGACAAGTATATAAATACATCATATATGTGTGTCATATATTGTAAATATAAACCGCAAAATAAGTTTCTAATAAGTATTATTATTATTATTATTATTTGATTGTTGCGGTAGGATTTGTCATAGCATAGCATATAACAATTGGTCTCGATCACTCAATAACACTTTCAATCGTTGTATCTATAAAAATGTCAATTATATTTGATTCATACGTACTTGAATGGTAATATTTATTTGATTCGCATTTGATATGTTTTGGCGTGTGATAACATTTTCAATCAAAAGTGATGAAAAATAAGTTTTGACATGTAAGCATCTAAGAGACCTAAATAATGCCAATTGTTTCAATTGTTGTGGTACATTTTTTATACATTTTTCTAAGCAAATATTTCAAGGAAATTATGAAAAATAAGAAAGAACGCTTCAGTTGTATGTGCTCGACTTCAAAGGGTTTTAGGTTAATTAACAAAAAAAAACAAAAAATCGGGAGCTATATTGATTCTCTACACTTGCTCTGCTCATGCATAAGGCGAGTCTAAATATTTAAGTTTGAAGGCTTTATCTCTTATACAGTCTCAGATTTCTTTGTTCAAACGAACCTTCAGACGGACATGTCTATATCGACTCAAATTTTAGAAGTTGCCAATTCGTCATTGAATCAGTCCACCGGACTATCATACCGTAACACCATATTGGAGGACTTATCTTGGCAATTACGGTGCGTTTATTCTGCAAGAATAGCTTGCTTCTGCTGCAAAGAAGCCAGTTCGAGCTCCTAATTCTGCTTCGACACTTCGCCACCTTGGCTTGGATGTGGCACGTGCAGAAGAGCCTCCTATTCTGATTCAGGCCCAGGTAGATGATCTGAGCTATCAGTTCAAAACGGGTACCGTGTATATGCCGACGGAGGTTGAAGCGCATGTTAAGGCTTTCCCTGGCATTGAGTCTCACGTTCCATCTCTTGGCCCAGTAAGAGAGCGTCTGTACGATATCGGCATACCATGCATACATCATCTGCAGAACATCAGGACAATAGCAGGGATGTATTTAGAGCTCCAAGACTATTTATTTGTCTGCTGCAAATAAACTGAACAGAAAAGCACTGAGAACGCTTTGTTGTGGCATTCCTGTGAAGGAAGAACAGACTCGCTCTGACTTTGACTCTGAAGACAGGGACCGCTTAATCAGAGTTTTGTAGGAAGATTGGGTGCCATACTCGATCAAATACCTGCATTGCAATACTTTCGCTGTTCAAATGCTCGCAATATATGGCCGGTGACTCTGTGGAGTTGCTCTACCGTGCCATGGTCAGAGCGTAAGCCTAACTTATGGTCCGAGATCAGGATACGGAACTTCGCAAGGAGAGTCTCGTATCATCTGTATTTTAGTCTGATACTAACTCGAAGGTCAGGAATCGCTCTTCGAGCTGTGCTGCAGTGGCCTATGCTTGCACTTACTCAGAGCCATACTATTTGCCGAGAACTTTTTTGGTGGAAGAAAGTCGAATGGGATGTCATCTACCGTTTCTAGTGGGCTTCCATCAGCATAAGTTGGTGTCTGATTCAGTGCCCATGTTCTTCAACATATTGACGAACATCAGCGTGCGTTTCCAGTTTAACTCATAATAAAGTCGTACGGCGCCATTATGACCTGTTCTCTGGGTGTTGCGTCCGCATAAATGTACTTCGAAGTCTACATTATTCTTGGAGAAGGTTTTCGATGCTCACGAGGCGTGCGTGTGGTCGACCTCTGGGACTCATTGAACTTCTCCACATACATTACATCGTTACGCCACATTTTGTAGAGGTTCATGTCCGTATTTCGTTTGAGTAATATCATTGCCTGGGGATAACATATGGAAGCGTTGCTATGCTTAGCCAAAAAATTAGATAAAAAAATTGGATCAATAAAATTAAGTGTTCCAACACAAAACAAGTAAGAAAATACAGTCAGGCTTAACCGACTGTAAGAGGCCCTGTACCAGTTCAGGTCTCCTAACAAACACATTAAACGTTTCCCGAGCATATGACCAAACACATGACCACTTCTCACTGCTCGAATATGAATGAAAAGGAAAGGGGGGTCATTCAACTTCAATTGGTTATAAAATCGTTATTTATTATCCGATTTTGATGAACTTTTTGGATTTTGACTAAGAGGGACGTTAACTTTATACTGGCATACTCAATTTTTCTTGTGCCGAAGAAATATTTCTCCTTGGGGGTGATTTTATGGGGAAGGGGGGGAGGGGCAAAATTTCAAAATAAACTTGTGAAATTCCGGAGCAGTCCTAGACGAATGCAAAAAACACGAAGTCTCTATCTATTACCGTTTCCGAGATCCTTTCGTTCATACGGACGGCCAGACGGACGGACGGACAGACGGACAGACGGACATGGCTATATCGACTCCTCTATCACTCCTGACCATAATGGGGGTAACTTTGGGGGTCTCCGACCATTATTTCTACCTGTTACATACATTTGCACAAACCCAATAGGCTCTTGTACCTTCGGTACAGGGCCTAAATATTGGCTATGGCATTTGACAAGTCGACTTTAAACGAAAAAAAAAAAAAAAAATTATAAAGGTTACAAGTTCTTCACAGAAGGCACAAGTGTTTTATATCTTTGGGAGATTACTTTGAGGAGAACCAAATAAATATGAAAAAATAAATATTTTCTGAGTAAAATAAAAAGTCAGAAGGCGTGGCAGGTGCCATAAAGTAAATATATTTTTGTTCATCCTCAACATACGAGACAATATAGAAACTCAAGAACTTGGAGAATATAATATAGTCTTAAAATTTATATATTTAAAAAATATTAAATAAATGTACTTACACCCCTCCCTAAGCAGGCGTTGAGACTTACCATGCAAATCTACATCTTATTTTGAGTTTTAGAATGAAAAGACAAATGGTCAACATTTTTAGTTAATTCTTATAAAATTTTCCATTTAGGTTCAAAGCGTTCCAGTAGAAAGCGATGACCCCATACAAATCTATCACACCTTTGAGGGATTTTGTATGAAAAAAATTTGTTGTTCAGCTAGATATGCCGAGTTCGGTGTATTTTTGTGAATACTAATAAAAAAAATCCATTGAGATCGAAAATGGAACACTAAAAAGTTGGTCCCCACTCCAAATAAAAGTCAAAATCCAAATGCTCTTCTGTCGGGCTATCAACAACAAGAAATTGTAGATGATTCATGTTAGGATAGGATGAACGTAAAAACATCTCTCTAAGTGGTAGAACTTATAAGAGCTTCTTTCTAAGTTTATGAGTGAAATAGTTGCAGTTTCTTTTGTATTTAATTTAGGTAAAAATTTTAGATTTAGTGCATTTTACTTAAAATAAATATTCTAATCAAATATTCCAAAAAGATCCAGTTCACACCAATAGAAGGGGTGGTCCTCATACAAATCTGTCTCCCCTGCTGGTGTTTTGTAAGAAAATTATTTTGTTGTTGTTGTTTAGCTTGAAACAATAAATTTAGTTATTTCCAATACAATAAAAAAAGGAACATATCTTGCCACACCTACTTTTAAGGCAAATATAATACAAATACATAGAAATTGTGGCAAAGCTAGCTGTAGCAGTGTAAATCGTTATCAAGTGTTGGTTTGTTTTACAAGAATGTCCTTTTTTTTAACAGTCGATGATTTTGGACGACTTCACCATGGCAGGTGTACTGCGTGAGACATATATGGCTGCTTTCAAACAGTCATCATCATCATCATACTTAGTGCGCTACACCTTTTTCACCTACATATAAATATGCATATTACATCATCAAAGAAATCTGCAATTTCTCAAATGGCCTCCAGAGGCTACTAAATACTTAACGCATTTTATTTATGTCGTGCTTCAGATTATATCGTCATCCCAACTCATCACAATCAACATTAAGCACAGCACTAAAAACAGGTGTGTTCTCCATGGTGGTGCATGGAGTAGTGCGAATTCCGCAGCAGTTTATGAACCTAATGGAACTGCACACGCACAACAACGCGTATCAAGGTCGACTCTAAACAAAGAAACATATGTACAAACTCGGAACACATAGTTTGGTTGGTGTCTATGCACGCAAATGACCGAATGACCAGTGTGAAGCTAGCTAATAAGATTAGTAGCTGACATATTATGCAGCAAGCGAAATAAACGTTGGACAATATGAGTGAAGAAGTAAAGTAAAATTATTTCCACCACTTCTTTCTACGTCGCTAATGTTTGCACAGCGCATGAGTAAGGGTTAAAAGTTTAGCAGACGAAACCTAATTAGTTGAATTGCAGTATATAACTTCAATATTTACCACCAAACAAAAATTACCAACTACTAATTTACAAATACGGGTATATCAAGTAAAAAGGTTATAGATGCACGGTGTACAACTTTCAAAAACGGTGCACAGTTGACTGTTGTGAGGTAAAGTGTGTGCAGATGCGAATTCGGCATTGAAGTCACCATATAAAATACACGAGAATTCCTTTTTTTTTTTTACCAACTTAGAAGTTTCAATAAAAAAGAGAACAAATAATAAGTTCTTCAAAGGAAATCATACGCATAAGTCATATATGGATTAAACTACAAAGGGTGATAACTTCATTTTGTGATACCTTCTTATTAAAACTGATTTGGCGCCTTTGCCATAAAATGAACATCTCTGACTTAGTTAAAGTTAAGTCGGAAATGTCCTACGATATTAAATTTGGTGAGATATTGCTTCGTGGTTCCAAGCATAATTACATATGATGACCATGGGTTGCTTCATACAGTGCCAGATATCTGACCCATTTATCATATTGCATTCAAAATAATTTCAAATATTTACCAACTTCAATACAAGAAGACAGCAAACTCATCAAAAATTATAAATATTTTTATTCTTGTCAGATATCTGGCACAGTCTGAACATATCTTATTTCTTTGAAGCAAAGTTCGATGTTATCAGAATTCGATTATATATAAAACAATTTTGCATTATGTTGGAGTATTCTCGGTTTTCAGTTTTATTATTTTTGCGATAGTTTGCCATTTGAGACTTTGAATATTCATAATTTTGACATATTTTTGCACTAATTGTAAACCACTGTGCTGCTGTAAAAGTTAAGGGTTTAAATCTGCATACTTTCAGGCGCTAGTTGGTATTAGGTGCGGTGCAAATGAAGTTGTTTGCTTGCCTACCAAAGCGCACATTTCGGGTGTTATTAATTTATATACGAAAATAAAAAGAAAACAAAATACAGTTGCCAAAGAGTAAAAGTAAAACTCATGTCTCACATGACTCAGAAACAAGTCACGCTATGCATAAAGTTTAAACCATTAAACGTGTTAGAGTGTGGTGTGGGTCTGCCTTTTAAATTGTAGCGAAACACGCAATGCACAATAAACAATACAAATACATATTGTATGTCTGTAGCTGAGTGTGAGTCGTGTTGTAGTATTAGTAGTTAGGGATTTTAGGGTTTGAAACTTAATACATTTTTGGTAATTTGAGTAAATTTTTCTTCTTCTTGTTGTTGTATTCGATATCGACACACAAGTTGTCTGCTATTTGTCTGGCATGTTTTGTGGCATATTTTTAGGGGCGCGAAAAGGCTTAAAATAGCATTAAGAAATGCATATAAAAAATAAATGCTTAAAGTATGCTATGAATTTTTTTATTTTTGTTTGCTTTGCATTGTGGCATTTTGATTTTGCTGCCTGAAAGTATGCAATACGGATTTAAATTTATTTGAAATTACTTTTTTTTGCATGGAATACAATGCAACTTTTCTTAGGAAGACCTAAAATATTTTTTATAGTAATTTATAATTTAATAATTATTTATGCAAAATTTATTAATATTTAGTCGAACCTATTAATATTAGTATTTTGTTGGACAATTGTCATGCATGAATCTCAATTTTTAGTTAATATTTTTTGTATGTTCTAGTAAATATTTTTGTTCCTATGCAACTCTATCTTATGTTTGGGGCCCACATTGCACCAGCAAAATGTCACGCACAGCATAATAGTATTACCTGGTCGGTTTTATTGTGTACTGTGGTCTATTTCGTTTCTTCTTAACGCACAAAAAAATATTGCTTACCATCAGATCAAAGCGACAGAGCTTAACCTAGCCATACACACTGCAATTTGTTGTGCAACTGAGTTTGTTCAGGCATGAAGCCTAAACATGTAATATGAGGCAAAACTCTCAAAGACGTCCAATAAGAACAACGCACACACAGTGCAGTTGTCATACGCATTAGAGCTGCACTTGATAAGTGCAGCGTGTGTATTTTTAATCGTCATATTTTTAATAGCTCCATCTAAGCGTTGGTATGTAACACTTGACAAGTGCAGCGACTTAATTTCTGATGTACATCGATTTTAATAGCTCTTTCTCCGTTTGTCAAGTGCTACATTGACAAGTGCAGGGACTTAATTTATGATCAATAACGATTGTAATAGCCTTTTGTCCGCGTTGGCTTAATAGTTTCTGCAACGCGTCTTTTTACATTATAAATAGTTTTAGATTCCGCTGAGGTCTACAACCTCAGCGATAGCATTACAATAGTTTAAAAATATAATAAGTTTTTATGAATAAAAAGGGAGCCGCTCGCGAGAGCGGCTCAGTAGTTAATGAACACTCACCAATGAAGGAACGAGGGAATGTAAAGAACGACTTGTATTTTAAATAGTTCATACATTTAATGGTCCTTCGAAACGGATCTCGGTTTGACGCAAAGAAAAATATTAAGTGATATATTTTTGGTCTATCGAGTTAAAAACTACAGAGAGTCTACGATGACATCTAAAGTACCTGATGATCAAAAAGTAGACAAGGTAGTTGCAAGGAGCCTTCCGAAGTTATCAAAAGCACCTGATGACGAAGTGAAAATAAATAAACCCATCAAGGCATCAGAAGTACTTGATAGCCAGATGGAAATTAAATCACAACGGAGTACCAGCCCAAAAAAACAAATGGTGGATCTTATGGAAAGAAGAGCTGATCGTGTAAAGCAACAAATGTGCATAATCAAAGACAGCTTGAAAAAACCAAATGTAACTGACCTCTTAAGGAATAAAGCTATATTAAAAAGCTATTGGTCTTCATTGGAGGACAGCCTAATAAAATTAGAAGTCAACTACAAAAAATATCCATCTGATGAGATAGATATTCTCAAAGCTGAAGTCGCTGGCCTTGAGGTGCTCATTGATTTTAGCATGAAAGAGCAAGAGGAAAAACGGCCAAAGCTACGACCACAGCTGAAGAAAATTTCATTCAGGAAAATTTCATTCCCTGAAGAAGAATATGTGCAACTGCGACGCATTGATAATGAGCTCGAGGCACGTCTGGAAGAAGAAGAAGAACAAGCAAGGCTACGAATTGAGCTCCAGAAAATTACCTTCGGTCCCAGCAAGGAAGAAGAGGAAGAACAGGCAAGGCTACGAATTGAGCTGCAGAAAATTACCTTCGGTCCCAGCAGGGAAACAGAAGCAGAACAAGCAAGGCTTCGTGAAGAGCTCAGTAAAATTACTTTTCATAAAATAGAATTTCCGCCAATGCAACTGGAGCCCACAAAAGGCGATACAGCAGGTACGACGCTCATACCTCAATTGTGTAACCAACTGAAAGACACAGATTCAGTACCCTCTTTGACAATGGAAATACGACAGTCTGCCGAAACAAAACTGGCTGAGGTGCAGACAACGGCGAGTTCTTCCTCATTAATCGGGTTTTCGAGTTCAACAATTGCTGGTGTTGGCGTAAGGTCGGAGCAAGATATTGCAGATATTGATCTTGACATCCGCCTACCACCAAAATATTATAATCAACAAATTTTTACGCAACCGACACCGACTTCACCAACAGAAAAATGTGTCTCACTGGAGATTATCGACAATAATCTGTTGAAAACGAAACGTGCTGAATTTAGCAGACAATTGGCAATGGAAAAGCAAACGCTGCAGTTTCAGCAGCCAACCTACCCAGCCTGCGACTATTTATTCCAAAAAATAGTCGATAATCCCCCGGGAAGTCCTCACTTTAGAGAAGTGAGTAAATCTGCGAAGAAATACATGCAAGTCAGAGTAAGTAATGCAGCATACCATCATATTAACAAGAGTAAGATGGGATGGCTGAACTGGTGGTGGTTTGTAAAACGCCTCAAGCCCATCTCATACTACCGAACGAAATGGATAATTTCGCTTCCAATTGTCCCGAAGAAGACCACAACTGCTGCATCAAATAAGGAATCCTACACTTCCGAGCAGCTAAAGCCGATTGAGCCCATTTGCTGTCTGCCGAGGATGAGAAAATATTTGATTTGCGTCCACCAAAGAAGCGTCGCAAGAATCCAGCTAAGAAGGATGCTGTTGGTGACGACTCAACCAAACGAGCTACTATTGCAGATGTGAGCAAGGAGAAGGTGCCGAAAGTGAAGATGCTGCTGATGCCGGTGATGAAACTTCAGCTCATGTAAAGAAAGACGATGCCAAAGGTGAAGCCGATTTTGCGGCCGATTTGACCATAAAGGGTGATGCTGAGACTACTATCATAATGAAGAGAGCTCAGAAGCAACAACTACTGGCTCTCACATTTTCTGGCCCCCCGCAGAATGTTCAGGCATGAAGCCTAAACATGTAATATGAGGCAAAACTCTCAAAGACGTCCAATAAGAACAACGCACACACAGTGCAGTTGTCATACGCATTAGAGCTGCACTTGATAAGTGCAGCGTGTGTATTTTTAATCGTCATATTTTTAATAGCTCCATCTAAGCGTTGGTATGTAACACTTGACAAGTGCAGCGACTTAATTTCTGATGTACATCGATTTTAATAGCTCTTTCTCCGTTTGTCAAGTGCTACATTGACAAGTGCAGGGACTTAATTTATGATCAATAACGATTGTAATAGCCTTTTGTCCGCGTTGGCTTAATAGTTTCTGCAACGCGTCTTTTTACATTATAAATAGTTTTAGATTCCGCTGAGGTCTACAACCTCAGCGATAGCATTACAATAGTTTAAAAATATAATAAGTTTTTATGAATAAAAAGGGAGCCGCTCGCGAGAGCGGCTCAGTCGTTAATGAACACTCAAAGTAAATGTAACTTACTATAGAGCTCTACAGAGTTGTACAACCAGTTGGTTACTTGGCGGCAAACGCTACAACTTTTCATACAATTTCGTTGACCAACTTCATTTGTAAATTTTTCTCGTGAATTGAAGATGGCTTCAGAGTAACACAAGTGAAAGCGAAAATGCGTAACATGCCCATCTACTTTACTTTACAACTTCATACAACTTATACACATACGTAGCAATCGGTTGCACAACTTGATTGAGTTGCACAACAAATTGCAGATGGTATGGCTGGCATTAGATTCAATATCTCAGAATTTTTTCAAAAAATTATCGGCTTCAATAGGTGCACCTGGCCGAATTAGAGCCTTGCCTTTAAATTTTTGTTTTGAATTATGTACCGATTTGAATTTCCTTTATCTCATTCGTCTTCTTATGCTGACATTGATGTCAAATGTGAAGCACATTTCGCTCTGGACAGCATCGGAGCTTTTAAAAGAATCGTCATGTGAGGCTCCGGACGAACAGACGTCATAGCTATCTCTAATAGCTTGGCTCTAAGTGCACGGTTCATAAAGGAAAATCAGCTTGTCATGTCATCTTTGCTGATAATCTGGCCTTTTTTGAAGCTAAAATTTAATGAGTTGTTAATTCACAGTTGACGATACCCTGCTAATCCCACCAAATGCACAGCGAAGTGATTTGGTCTTGCGAACGATGTTGATGGTTGCTAGGAATCAATTCATCATTTCTTGTCATTAAAATTTTCAATATATGCCAATCTTAACCTAAACCTTCTTGCGTCGATTTTCTCACACAAAATTTCCGTGTTTAATCAATCCAAAAGTAATCTTGCGCATCGGTAGCAACTCTTCTATGGCTTATAATATAATCCATAATTTACTCCGAAAATTCTATAAATCGGTGCTGATCCATAATCTCTTTAATCTGGTATATTGGTACAACCTAATAATAAGAGATGATTCTCCGTTTTTCTAATCCAATTTTGCTGGCTTTTCTATTTTTTGACATTTTCGAAATGTAAGACCTAATCAGTATAATCTGTAGTCAAATTGAGATGCGTCTTCAGCATCTATAAAGTGATATGATTTTATATAATTTTTATAGATATTAAAGTTGATAGTATGTATATATGAGAAACATCCTAAAAATAATAGTCTTGCCCTCCCATCAGTGGGAATTCTTTTAAACACAATAACTCTACTTTGAGCGCGATATCTCCAATTCCTGTGAACCAAATATCCTAAAGTTTAACTTGAAATTAAGGAATTGAATTCAATATTTCGAACCTTGTATATATAATACTGTCTTCCTTCCAATTTTACAATATTTAATTGCATCTTTTTCTGTTTTTCTTATATGAGACCATGTCACATGTGTCTAGTGATGCTAGATTCCCTGATATCTGTTGTTACCTTCTACGCAGCAGGTAGGTTTTAAAGCTTATTAAATGTAAAACATAACCTTTAGCCGCCTATGGTTTGGATTTTGAAGATAGCCAATAATAATAGCCCAGCATAATTTCTTCAACACCGGCTCCTAGCAGTTCCCTCAATAGCACATTCCCTCGCATGATAACCGCGAGTTATATGTGCTTTTCTCACCTACTCATCACACTTTCCCTCCCGGGTGCTCACCCTCCCTTGACAATTGGACAATCGCCTATCACAATCATCCACCAACACACACCGAAACCTAACGCATAAATATTATTCTGGAGACTGAGGTTTATTAAAACTATTTGAGAACTATCTGCATTATTATCAGAATTATGTCAATTATAATTCTTATAAAGCTTTAAAAATTCTGAATAGCGATTATCGTATTTTAGGATAGATGTACTATGCCTATATTCTACGAGGGAGTGTACTCAATAACTTCCCAAAGTTTCATGCTGATCGGATGAATGTTGTTGTAATCTATAAAGGTCATACAAACACATATGTCCCATATAATCTGACACCATTTTGGAATTAGAAAATACTGACTTATTTTCTTTTTTTTTTTGTAGACTGACATAACATTTATAACGTCTTAAACACGAAGGATCTGTACGCACAAGCCATCAAACTAAAGGTAAGTACAGTTTTTTTTTTAACAGATAAGTATTTGAAAGCTTATCACTTAAGTCATGTCTCTATTTTTAAAAAGGTTTTTTTTTTTTTTTCACAATTCGGTCTAGACTATCCAAATAGTGATGATTTATATCATCTCTGTCTTATAACATAAAGGTTCTGTTGGAACATAAGCATTTTTTTTTTAAGTGAAACTTCTTTAGCGAGGCCAGTGAAATAAAAAGTCGTTACAACATTTTAACACTTGGTTATACCTTTTTTATTATATCAAACTACACATGACCGTTTGGTCATGTGTATTATCATTTGGTGATCATTCGCTGTATCGATCAAATTCGTCATGCGTTCGTGTAAGTTTAGTATTAGATTTTCTTGCACTACAGTATTTATTGATAAGTTTTAAGTGAATGTGACGCAACAGTAATAAACCCGCAATACAGATTATCATTGAAGTACATTTATTTTTAATTTCTGTCCACTTTTGTCATACAGCCTCATACAAGGAGTCCTCAGTAGTTTCAATCCTGTTGTGTGTTCCAAGTGCAGAAATATTTTTTTTAATATCTCCATTCACAACAAGTGCTATTTTTTGTCTCAAAGGCGTTTAATATTTTTTAGATTACCCTGTAAATCTATGTAGGTGATCCCTGCTTTTTTCTTATCGCTAAGAATCTGCACAGAAAATTTTCTTAGATATGCAAGAAAAAAATACTGCACATGACCAAACGATGGTGGTTTGTTGGTATAAATAGCCATCTGGCATCATCTGAAGAGATCTCCATTAAAAATTGTATAAATAGCCATCTGGGAGCAAGTGAGTGTTTCTTGCACTTATCGAAACTTTAAAGTTAAGTTGAATAGTCAACGGGCAGTGTTCAAAGCAGACTTCTGTGTCGCTGATAGCAAGTTGAGTTGGACTTACATTTCCACAGATAGCAGAAGCTAAGGTGCTTTTGATCTACTAGCCAAAATATTCGATCTGCTGACGAACAAGTAGTTCTCGACTTCTAAGGCATGCAAGAGAATAATCAAAGAATTTTTTTTTTTTTTTGGTAATTTTAAATCTGGCATAAAATTGGTTAAATAAAGCGGTTAACCTACCTGTAATTCTCGGTAGTAAAGTGGTGGGACGTGAGAGCACAATATCTTCCTGTGGACTATGTATGTATGAGCTGTAGCCTTTGCGACAGGTCATGGTAAGCTATATCAAGTGAGGGGGTAATGTTTGATGCTGGAACGCATGTACCAATACATCTTCCAAGCATGTGGGTAGCGGGTACTTGAATAGTTCCAGTAAGCAGCATTACATCTAGTTAATAATATGCAACTAAAGTTTCCACTCAAAAGCTGATAAATCCCATACCGAAATGGTCTAAAAGTGATACTGTTATATAGGTCTCAGTAAGTAGATCCAGTTAAAACTTTGCTAAGAAAGTTTCAAACTCATAAGAAGTATTTGTATGACCGCACAAGGTAGTCAAAATTTTTTTTTACTATTTTCGAATCCAATATGGTCGATATTTTTTCCAAAAAGCCACCATCAGCTTTTAGGTTTTTTCTTAAGGATAGATACGTTTCAATGAAAATATGCTTTTTATGGATACTAAAAGGCATGTCTTGTTGCCTTTTAGCGATAAACCCATACAAATACTCCACCAATTTTTAAGTTTCACAAAAGATTTTTATACCAGTTTTATACTCGTTTTTATACCAGTTATTTATACCAGTTTGTGTATTGTATTAAAGCTAATGTTTTACGGAAGCTAAGCTTTCTGCTGCTTTTTATATAAAATTGTAGAATTTTTGGTTTTTGCTTATGGCACAATTTCCATTTGTAGGAGATCTCAAAAAATATTGCATTGAAGATGTAATAAAGTTACACAAAGTTGCCAAAAACGTTTACTGTGCATAAATTTGGCCTGTTAGGTCAGCTAACATAAAATATTTTACTTTTTTTTTCCGCCAATTGCTGGCTAACTGCATTCGCAGCTTTCAACGATTTTGCGGAACGCAGTCCAACGTATGCGCATCTTATACAACTCCAGATCACTTGAGAATTTAGACTTGTCTGCACACGCCACGCATCGCATTTTGTGTAACTCGTTTGGGCATTAGATTCCTTCATGCTTATACAAGTTTATTTGTACAGAGATATACCCTACATGATTTGGAAAAAGTAGGGTGATTATGATGTGGTATGACATGATATGATATATGATGTTATATGATATGATATATGATATATGATATGATATTATATGATATGATATATGATGTGATATGATATGATATGATATGATATGATATAATATGATATCATATATCATATCATATGTCATAATGATATATGATATGATATGATAAGTTATGATATGTTATGATATGATATGATATGATATGATATGATATGATATGCTATGATCTGATATATGATATGATATGATATGATATGATATGATACGATATGATATGATATGCTATGATGTGCTATGATATGCTATGATATATGATATGTTATGATATGATATGATATGATATGATATGATATGATATGATATGATATGATATGATATGATATGATATGATATGCTATGATGTGCTATGATGTGCTATGATATGCTATGATATATGATTTGATATGATATGATATGCTATGATATGCTATGATATATGATATGATATGATATGATATGATATGCTTTGCTATGCTATGATATGTTATGATATGATATGATATGATATGATATGCTTTGCTATGCTATGATATGTTATGATATGATATGATATGATATGATATGATATGATATGATATGATATGATATGCTTTGCTATGCTATGATATGTTATGATATGATATGATATGATATGATATGATATGATATGATGTGCTATGATATGCTATGATATATGATATGTTATGATATGATATGATATGATATGATATGCTATGATGTGCTATGATATGCTATGATATATGATATGTTATGATATGATATGATATGATATGATATATGATATGATATGATATGATATGATATGATATGATATGATATGATATGATATGATATGATATGATATGATATGATATGATATGCTATGATATGCTATGATATATGATATGATATGATATGATATGATATGATATGATATGATATGATATGATATGATATGATATGCTATGATATGATATGATATATGATTTGATATGATATGGTATATGATAAATTATGGTATATATGATAAATTATATGATATATGATAAGATATATGCTATATGATATTTGCTATATGAAATATGCTATATGATATATGCTGTGATACGATATTTGATATGATATGATATATGGTATATGATAAATGATGGTATATATAGTATAAATGATATAATATATAATAAGATATATGACGTATGATGAGATATATGCAAAATGACATATGCTATATTTTTTACTTGAGCATTATTAATTAAGAACATTCGTTGCTATTCTTCTTTGTAACATGCTAATATGCAGCGTATTTAATAGTCGACCATATTAGATTTGTAACGACAAAGTAGAAACAAGTTCTGTTGCAATTCAAAGATGATTCCAGACACACAGACTTTTAAGCCAGACAGGCACCTCCTGCATATCGATAGACATTCGGACAGTCGTATACGAAAATAGAAAATCTAACGTAATCCAAATTGAGAAAAAATAAAAATCAAACCGGTAAGATCTATAGTTGCGTTGCTTAACAATATATATACCCTGCACAGAAATACAAGTAATATTTGTGGATTAAAAGTTTATTTTTTCGAACTTTGATCGAATCGAAGCTTTAAAACTCTTCATTAAAACTTAATTTAAATATTTATTCTTATAAGAAAAATTGACATGAATTTTTAATAAGCGTATTTGGCCCAAAAAATTGTATAAGTAGGGGATCGATATGACGAAAATCTTCTAAGGGATTAAAGTACTTGCAATATTTTGAATGAATTATATAAAATATTGTTAACAGATCTCGCTCCGAGACTTCAATTTTTTTATGACTCTTGCATAAGCCACTCACCAATAGAGAGTCTACGCGCCTTGGATCGCACAAGCCTCTTCAAAAATAAATGCGTTCTGCGGATTTTTTTTTTTTTTGCAAATTAACGTCCAGCTTGTTGGATGGAACCACTGCTGTTCAGCTCTATGTCATTTAATTAAGGCCCAAAAAATCAGTTATAATGAAGCGTTTACCTCTAGTTTGATAGTCACTGGAAAATATATGGTCTAGGAACGACTTCTGAATACAGTTCACATGAAAAGTATGGTTTCTTCAGATGCTGTGCAACTCAAAGAGTTACACAGGGCCACAAAATGAAATTGAGGTGGACCTTCTCTGAGTCAAGTTGATCTTTATGTTTTTGGGGTTGCTGAATACGATCCTGGTGTCCAAATTACCCCATCAGATCAAAATCAAGGTCAAATAAAGGTCAAGCACCTAAATTTGACTGATAGAATTTTTTTGACCCTAGATTCTGAAAGAGCGGAAAATTTTACGTCCGAATAAGTCTTGACCTATTTTTTGACCCGACCTTTAAAGGTCATTCGGAGGTCATTTTTCGGTCAAATCCTTGATGCTTGACCTTTATTTGACCTTGATTTTTACCTGATGGGATAATGTGGACACCGGGATCGTATTCAGCGACCCCAAAAACATTAAGATCAACTTCATTCAGAGAAGGTCCACCTCAATTTCATTTTGTGGCCCTGTGTTATCAGTCTTTCAGATGATGTTTTTTTTTTTTTTTTTTTTTTTTTTTTGCTAAAATTTAGATCCTGTTGCAACTGCTCGATAGCTCAATCAGCCAACATATGACGAGCTTCATGGTCTTGGGTCTTCAGTTTTTGCATCATTTTGAGCTTATACGAATGTATGCCATAGTATTTATTCCCAAAATTCACCAAATTGAGGTCAGCTTGTGCACGATAGAAAATGAAAAGTTTTAGTCCTTCAGAAACATTTTCGGTGTTATGCAGAGGTAACTGCTGGTTAATTAATTCGGTGCATCAATCGTTGGATGATCTTTTTGGTGATGATCCAACATTTTTTGAAGCTCGTAAAAAGTTTAGCGTGGCAATTTGTATCCTTTTCTTTAACTCTTAATATGCATGCTTAATGATGTATTTAATGCCTACTTCTTCTTCTTCTTTTTGCTGTAACATGCCGTGTGCTAAATTAATATGCTCGTACAAACTATTCATCAACTAGTAAAGCGTTTTATAAGCTGCACTTGGCCAAAACAACTCGTCCTCACAATTCCAATAAGAATATGCAGAAGCATATTTTGTGCGATCATTGCCGCTGATATGCCGCATATTTCTTTAAGCATTTTAAATTTATTTATTTATTTATTTTTTTTTTTTTGGCATTTTCAACATATTTAATTAAACGCTTTGGTTTCTATTTTATTTTATTTTAAATTTATTTTTTTTTTTTTGTCGGTTTGTTCATTCAAACGTTTAAAAATCAATATTTTGATATCGTTTCGCCTGCGCAGTAAATATTTTCTATTTGTTATTTATTTGTTTTATAAATATTTTTTTTCTTTTCTTAATGGCGCCCACGCCGAACGCTTCTCTATTTTTGGTAATATTTTTTAATTTTATCGTTCGAATCATTAATGAAGACTTCTTTTTTGGTTTTGTTTCATTTTATTTCGTTGCCGTTGTCTTCAGATTTCAGATTTCTCGTTCGCTTATTTATGGTTTTTGTTTTCACTATTTTGCTTTAATTATGTGTGATTTTAATGTTGTAAACGTTTCTTAATATATTTTTTAACTTTTTTTTCGGTTTTGAATTCGTTCATTTTGCTCCGTGGTAGGCGTGTGCGTGTCAAGTTCAGGTCAATTAAAGGATTGTGGGTGTCGCAGTCGGCTACTGTAGATTAATTAGCAACATTTTTCAATTGTACATAAATGCCAAACAATTTAATTTAATTCGGACATAATGTGGACAATGTTAAGCATATCTGTCGGTCGATATGCACTAATTGATATATCCGGTGACATATCAGTTGGATGTTTTAATTAATATTGAGATGAAGTGAATTATTTCATAGTTTAATGCTTTAATCCAATTGTCAAAGGTAGAATTACTAATTTGTTAAAAAAAAAATATGTATATATGCATATCTGCATAAAATCGTGGGCTTTAATAGTTCATTCCACAAAATTTGGTTAGAAAATGCAAAAACAGTAACCATAAACTTCTTTCAAAATTAGCGGTGAGCGCTCAGTGGCTCTTTGTACCCGATCTGTTTATAAATATAAAAACTTGACTTTTCTAAGCTCTCTCTATACTTTTTTTAATTAACACCTCTCTAAGAGCTAGTATCCATAATAAACTGCTTCCCCTTTCTTATATGAAAAATAAGATTTTTTCTTTTTATTTTAGGTTAATAAATCTCGCCAGCTAGAGAACAACAGCCATAGTCACAATATTTGCAACGAGTTGGTATAGCGTTGGAACAGAAACTCATTCGTATTTTCGCCTTTATTTCAAATCTTTATATAATTGCGTACAATCATCGGATTTAGTTCAAATAAGCGCCGTTTTTTATCAATAACTTGTTGCCTACGAGATTGATTATGCTCCGCTCATAGAAGCTTGCTTCCCTATTGGCAAAAAAGTGAGACAGTCGGTTTTCGCAAGCCTATTTTGAGGCCAATTTTTCGCCAGCTAAATCGTTCGACCTTGACAGGAAGAGATGGTAATCTGATCTGGATTATAAGGTGAATGCATAAGGACCTCCCATCCGAACTTCCGGAGCTTCTAGCGCGTCACAATTGAAGTGTGTGGTCTGTCGTTGTCCTATTGGCCAAAAATGGCCGCTTCAGAGCGATTGCTGCCTTCAAGCGGTCCAGTTGTTCACAGTAGAAGAGCAGCTCATAGTAGATGATTTCCTACTAATCGCACGAAACATACACCAAAACCTTCCTGACCGTCAATCAGGGCTTGGCTACCGTATGAGCCGCTTCGCCATCCTTCTTCCACAACCGTTTGCGCTACACGTTGTAGTAAGTGACCCACTTTCCATCGCCAGTCACCATTCGCTTCAGAAACGGATCCATTTTTTTGCGATTCAGCAGCGATTTCCAGATGGAAATTCGATCCATGAGGTTTTTTGGTGTCCATTCGTTTGGCACCCAAATATATAGTTTTTTTTGTGTAGCCAAGCTTGTTCCGGGCGATGGTACAGCTGCTACTATCTCGATCACTTGCTTGATTTTATCGACTTCTTCGATGACAGGAGCGTGATGCATCTTCCACTTCCTTCACACCAGATCGGAATTGAGTGAACTACGAAAAGACTTTTGTTCCAACCCTATATATTATATACTTCTTAAATTTAGGGTCCTACTGTCTTTCTTTTGCACTCCAGTAGGCGTCTTGCTAGCTTTTTATGGTGGCTATTAAGTCTTTCTATATATCTGCGGTTTATTTATTGGAAACGTCTCCGATTTTAGGCGGGTGCATCTTGTTTTCAGCGACATTTTGTTTCGCCATTGAAAAACCAACCCAATTTATTAGTTCTGACGTCTAGAGATTCAGATGTACTCCTAAAAATATAAACCAGCGTATTGGGTTATTAGCTGACTCACAAGTAAGATCCCAGGGCATTCGTCGTATGTATGACTCAGTTGCACATTTGCTAAGGATTATACCAATATTCCAGCTGGAGCATGTCAGTGTTGTTGTACATACAAGTGCAACCATACCATCCTGTCAGCAAATGAGGCAGTGAGAAAGTCCTAGGAATCCTCCATCAGGATGGTGCGCCCAGTGAACATATCACAAATGAAGAGAGTGTACAAGGTGGAACTTAGTATAATTTCCTGAGGAACACCTAAGCATAAGCTCTTTTTCTGTTGGACTCCAGACCATACAAAAACACCAAAAGCAAACGGTGAGTTGGGAGGATGCCATTTAATTTGCAGCGTAAGCCATCGCGCCAAACCCTGTTAAAGTCTGATGGATGAAGTTTACCATCATATTCAGCTCCTCAATGGTTCCGTGGGTCTTCTTGAAGCCAAACCGCAAGCGTAGTTTCGTCGATCGTGAGTATTCAAGTCAACAGACATTTCTTAAATGTTTCTCTAGAGATGACATCATACAGAAGAATCGGTATGAACCAACGACCGATGGGCTCTTGCTGGAATTATTAATCATAATTATTCGGACCTTTTTCCAAACTTTTTGAAAAGAAATACAAGAAAGAGTACCGTTTTCACCGGTGGCGCTTGAAGTGTCCGGTAATCAAGACCATCGTCACCTGGTGTCTTTCTATTCTTCAGCACCTTGATGTAGGTTTGAATCTGCTTGAGAGCTATGATTAGGAGGAGCACTTCAGTAACTGCTTAAATCTTCGCTTGTGATCTAGAGCAATGCGGGAAATTTTCTTGAGATGTATTGAGGGCAGTCGGGTGCAATTTATTGAAGAAAATTGCATATGCGTCTTCGAAGTATTCAGCTCGTGTAATATCGAGTTTCGAGTCCGGTATGATTTCTAGTTCCTTACGGAAAACAACCCGGTTCGTTCCAGATGGCAACAATCGTCATTTTCCAGCTCGTTCTGAACTGCGGTGAGATTGCTTGTTCGAGAAGTACAGTACAGTAGAGTACAATCTTAAGATATGAAAAATTAAGAGACAAATTTACCGTTAGGAAGTCATTCTGTTGCACTACGCATATTCTGTTACGGAGTTAAAACTCAAGAAACTTCTTTGTGTTTTGTGCGAGCAGCACATCGAATCATACTCAAACAAATACTTCAACAACGTTGAGAAAGATATCGGAGCCTAATTCACGATGATCACTTCGAATCTCTGAAGTGATGCAATAGACTGTCTTAATGGTGCCATGCTACTCGCGAAATCTAAGTTATTGAGTGGATATGACGCCTTAAGAACTGTACTGATTCCGCACTTCTTTCACTAATTAGGTCTGTGTGACTTTCGAATAGGTTGCCTATTATCATCAGCCAAGGTCTCGAATTTTTAATGGAGGTTTTGGAAATACTATCACTTAGATGACGTATACCTCTTACCTCTATGCAAATTCGAGGATACATCAAGAGCAGAAAGCTTCTTTAATAAAGAGCTCTTGAAAGTTAAGACCAGACCAGATGGTCTCAATTTAAATTAATTATTGAAAATCTATGCATCTTTCGATGGCTTTCTAAAATTCAAACTGGCAAATAGATATGGTCTCGGAACAGACAGCATGGTTGATTTAATATGATTCTATGGATGACATGCGTAAAATTGGATTTGCAAAGCAGGTTGTAAAGCATCTGACACGATCAACCATGTGCTTCAAGAAGCCAACATTCTGTGCGACACCTTTCGATTTGAACATAATCTCAAGACGTCTGCTGCAGATCTAGAAACAATAAGCATAGTTAGTACTTCTTTTGCTGCCTCAAGTTTCCTGCCATCTTACCATCCTATTTGAAGACAAGAAAGTCTTGTAAGCAAAAGTGCATAACTCTGTAAATACATTACTATTAGCTTAACTAAAAATGTAATCTTCAGGATATAAAGTAATAAATTAAATTGAGCTAATAAAAGCATTCCCATGATAATATTAAATATCCATTAGTTTCCGATATTCAGCATATAATTTCGTGCATAAAGATAATCAATTGCAATATTCAATAAAAGAGATTACAACTTATAAAAATCTACAAAAAATCCCAATTGCTCAATCAAGGCACTACGCGGGCTATTACAGCCTTTAATGCCTCTAGTGGTGTCAACGACATCCTCCATACGTAATGGGGGCATGCACAGGTCGTATTAAATAACACTCAAATCAAATTTTTACGATTCTTTTATGAGATATTGAAGGAAAAAAAAATGAAAAGAAGCAGGTATCCTTCTGCATTTTATGATTTGTCTTTATAACCACAACAAGCACTCATTTAATTGCACATTAATTGTGTGCATTATTACATGAGCACCATAAAAATTAAAGATGTTTATTGAAGTAAAAAGTTGCAAAAAAGTACAACAAAAAAATTAAAATTTTAATATAAAAAATATTATTGCATGAAGCAAAGCTTTAACTTTCAAAGCGCCACTTGAAGCAATACTTACGATCTAGTATAAGATCGTATATAAAGAGAAAAGAGGCTATACGAAGTGATAGACGCTCAATACCCTCTAAAAAATAAAAAAAAAACATAGTATAAAAGGGTGCTTTAAGTCTGTGCGGTTGTTTGTTGCAGACGGTAGGAGGTGTTGCATATATATATAAGGTTGATTAGTATCAAAAAATTACAACGTCGCCAAGTGCCTTTCTAGGTCGGAAGTGCGCAATGTCTTGGCCTGTGGTATCCTAACTTTAGCTAGGTTTGATTTGACTGCGAGACCATACACTAGCAAGCCGTAACGCATATGTCACATTGTCGCACTTATTGCGTTTAAGGCCAATGCTCTATCATCTCTCAGCGGTTGCATATACACAGCTGTCTTTGACCAGTATAGCTTTTTTGGGTATCAGAGCTTTAATGTGAGCCAAGACTTCTTCCACTGTAAATGGAGTGACTGGAAGGCAAAATGACCGGATATATCAAGAACCGACTGTATATCACATGCTCTGTTTGTTGAGATAAAACCAAACGGTTGGAAGTGATTTAGGAACATATTTCCCAGACCATCGATTAACTGTTCAAATTCAGAAGTTGCTGATTTGTGATTCGGATGCAAATACAACGACGAAACTTACTGGTAGCAACTTGAATGGTGACCTTTTGCCGTTTAGCTGTACTCACAGATTAATGCTGAAAGTATGAAATTTATTTTGTAATAAGCACACCGGCGGCAACTCTTTATATATTACACGGGCGATGTGGAGCCATGTTTCCGTGATGTGTATCACATCAAAACTATGTTCAGTTAGAAATGGCTTCAACTCGCCAATGTGTGCCTCAACCTCATCAAAAATTTGAAGACTATAAGAGATAGAGCTTTCAAGTCTGGAAATTTAGATGCTTTTTCTATTTTTCAGATAACATGTATTCAATTTATGTGGATAGATCTTTTGAAATATTTTCATTTTTTTTATTTTTTTTTTTGAAAAATTACCATAGCACAGCTTGTTCAGCAAGACATATAAAATAATTTTTTAGTTCTGACCTTTTCCAAATATTTATTACTGGTGGAAACTACATTTACATGAACTGTAGAAATAGACTGTCAAACTGTACTGGAGTTAACAGTTTTGGCAATACCCTACATGAGCTGTTAATTTTTACCAGAGCTGAGCTGTTTCAATTCCGCTTTGGCAATCATCTCCGTTGCCTTGAATTTAGGGCAATTATCGGATAAAAATTCTTTTTGGATTTATTCACCGGTCCATGTAATTGCAGATAAGTATTATACAAGAGCTTGTGTCTAGACTACGAGTATATGCTACTTCTATGTGTATCGCTCGTAGAGTGAGACATGTAAAGTGAACTTCCCACACGGTGTATGTGTATGGTCTCTCAAAGCTTGCAATTCTTGCAGCTGGATGTGATGCCGTTTGAGAGACGTACAGTTTCTTAGTTAAGGTGTCATCATTTTAGGTGTAACTCTGTACTTACGCCCTCCTCGCCGCTGTGGATATTTGATTTCTAATTTGCTGGAGATAATGAGGTTTATAAAGCCATTTCTCTATTAGGTCAGGCTTTGTTCTAAATTTCGTGGCTACCAATGTCATTGAGTTAGGCTGGTAGGTTCCATAATTTCTCTACATCGATGTATTATGAATGGATTAAAATTGCATGGTTCTGTTTTTAGCATGCTTTGCAGCCACGAATGTGTGGAGATCGATATGATCAGTCTCATCTCATATTTTCGAGTAATATGGAGGCTTTTCTACGGAAGCAGCTTGCAGCATTATGCCTTTCCATTGTCGCCTGAGTTTAAGCAGTGGTTCTAGCAATTCCGTCGCCCCATCTAATTCCAGCGCGTCACACATGCTGAAGAAGTCTCTTTAGACCAATATTGTGACACGCAAACAAGCCTAGTATGTCGAATATGGACATGAGCACCTGAGGTACTTTGCGTTTTGTAGGAATATTTTCTTCTTACAGAAGGTTTTGAACCTAGAACATATAGAAAAAAGTCACATGATGGATCCCAATACATACGATGAAGTTTTTCCGGATTTCCTTGGTGAGTTGTATTGTCGAATGTTCATGTCGAAGCTTTTGGATACTTAGTTTGTGATATTGAAACAGCTGCATGCATGTATATCTCGAACCTTAGAATAAAAGAATTCTCTCATTAAAATCTCAGAATGCCAAAAGCCCTTAGGAAGGGGGAGTTGTCTATTAGCATAATGAGTATCAAAACCCCTTAGGAAGGGGGGGTTGTGTGTTAGCTTGTTCATTGAAGTAAATGATCTGAAGAATGAATAGGAAAATATATATATTAATATATGAAGGCTCTATCTCATGTATTCTCCAAGATCTCGAGTTGCATACGGACAAACAGACTAAATCAGAATAAACATCCACTTGAAGGAAAATTCTAATCTACCACCAGTTCAATCTGGTTTTAGGGGATTTTATTGTTTAAGCTATTTCTGCATCTCATAGATTCTTCTCTTCATATTTATTTTCTTTATCAAAATTCTGACTTCTGTGAATTGTAAATATTCGTTGAACATTTTTTAGGCTAAGTAATGACCCAGTGTGATTGTCTTGTATTAGTCACAGTTCGTTCAAGTAAAAAAAAAAAAAAAACTTATACAACATAAATTTTAAAATATACGATTTCTTCATTCATTCAAAATAGAAACGCGCAAGAGACCCCTATGAATCGAATCGAATTGAAGTGAACCGCAAAGTAGTACTCAGAAGTAAAACGGAATTTCACTTCCGCAAAGCGTTTTCGGTTAAGTGCCCTCAAAGACAGCCTAACCGATTGGATGGCATGATGACTATGATGGAGGGAACACTAAACTAAATGCAAAGTGGCGATTCAAGTAGCTCAAGAAAAATGCAAAGACAAATAAATATGCCTCTAATGCATTTGCAAACCTGCAGACCTGTAGATTTTCTTCAACACTTGCAAAGTTGCTGTCTAGTCACAGTCCAAAGCCAAGCTCAAACGCAAACGCAAACCAGTGCTGTAGGTCAAGGCTGGGCGTGGCATTATTGGCGACGTTAGCGACGATGAATAGTAAGCAGTTTGCGTACGAGTGGATCATCAGTTAAAGGGATACATAGGCGGACGGCCGACGTTGTTGAATGCAGATACGTGCCTAGCAATTGCCGCCTACCTTGCAGTCGATCCCTCGACTTGTCTCATCCGTCTGTGGCAAACTGTTGACATTTGACGTTATTTCGATTTTCTATAATAATTTGTTTTGGTGAAAGCATAAAAAAGCGTTAAAGAGAGAAAGATTGAGAGATAGATAGGTAGATGGATGGTTGGATAAATGTTTAGTCTATTCGTCAGTCAGTCAGTCAGTAAGTCAGTCAGTCGATGCGTCATTCGCCGTCATTTGAAGCGCTACTCGTTTGAGGCGCGCATTCACGCATGCGCATAGTATGCAGTGTACAGTATACACTGCGTAATGAAATTATGTGCCTGTGGGAAAATATTTTTTTATATGTAATTTAACTGCAATTATTAAAAAAAAAAAATATTGGAGTTATTGCGCTGAAACTTATTACAGTTGCAGCACATATATAGCATAGAAATATGAAAATCGTTCTCTTTCAGTGGCTATTCGACCGGATAGTTTCTCGAGAATACACAGTTACTTTATCTGCAATAGTTCAGCTGCATGTCACTGAAGTCAAACCTATTCAATTAGGGTCAAAAATAGTCACTCAGCATGGCACGATAGCGAACTCCACTGAACGTAACAAGGCGATAATTTTTATCGATGAAGAAATATATACCAATTAGACCTCCGGTCAATTTTTGTGGATGCTGTTGTGGTCTAATAATACATATTTTGCTTATTGAGAAAGCCACTAAGATAAAAATAAGCTTCCTCGCTGAAGATTTTCTTCAAGCATTTGCAGAACCCTATCGGCGTTTCTAAGGATTTAATGCTCATTGAGTTAAAATGATCTTCTAAGGGCTTAGGCCAAGATCTTTTTGCAAAATTTTCCGCTTTAGACATTCCCAATGCCTATGAATGGCTTGGAATTTTGGCTCATTTTGAATAGAATCACTTACAGTTGTGATGTCACTGGCATAGGAATATCCAAAAGTGAATAGTTAGCTCGAATTTATCCCCTATATCATGCACAGCATATCAGTTTGAACAATTATTATTACCAAAAATTGAAGTTGCGTCCACTGACTCCGAATTTCGGTAATTATTTTTAATAATTTTAGACAGAATGTCTGAAGTGTTTTAAAGTGGATGCCGGCTGCGAAGATTTATGCTCCCAATCAAGTGCCAATGAACGACCTCATAGTATTGCTTCTACAGTTACATGACCGAAGTCACGTTATTTTGGACGTCCAACTTCGGTTCTTGTTGAGTGTAGTCGAGGCCTATTTAAAATCTCTGTTGGTGTATGGGTTCCAAAACTCGGTTGTGAATGGAATTCCACGTCATTTTTGCCCTCAACCATAGTCACCACGCTACTTTCTGAAGGTTCTCTCTTATGTTCAGGACGAAGTAATTATAGTCTAATGGATCTCTCGTGAAACCTCGTAAACTAGTACAAATACTAGTTACATTTGTATTTTGAATCTCCAAACATCTCTCGGAGGCTGACCCATTAAAAAGTTTGAGGTATAGCTGTGTGAATAGCAATGCGAGTTGAAGTTATACACACCAACCTGATAGATTAAAAAGGTCTAAAATTACACATATGGTATATTGTTTTCTCATTGGTCCGAGAGAGGCCTAGCCATATCCTTTTCATTTTGAATAACGGCACATTTATGATTGTGCAAAGTGCAATGTAGAATGAGCTAGCTATACCCCAACAGTTCATAAAAAACTTGACATTTAAGGCCATGTTTCGAAAGCGACTTCAACCTTTAACTACTGTGGTGTCCGAATAATCTTCTGTTGCGAATTCATATTTACTTCATTATCAGCCGTGAGTTCCAAGCAACTCGTGGACTGTATTCCGCTGGCACCTAGGGCAACAATCAAAAGGAGACAAACATAAAATATAAAACCGAGTGTGGCACAAGAGGTACCCTAAGTCTGCCGCCATACGACACCTCCTAAAGACTATTCTCGCAAAATAACTTAATGTGCTAACCTCAGTTGCCGTGCAGACTACCCAAATTATATCTTACGCAACATCACATCGTAGAGCGTCCCACGGACCTTCACAGTGTGCATGTTTCCATGTCTTCTAATTAAACCCACAACGGGAAGCAGAACTGTTTTCTAGGTCCTCTTTTATGCATTAAGCATAAAGCCAAGACAGAGTTTGAACTCAAAGTCAGGTAGATCCACAAGAAAGTGACATTACGAATGCACTCTTAAGTAGTCTGCCCCTATCTCCTTATCTTGCCAACTTCAGAAGACATACTCACTAAGAAGCCTTTTCCACTCAGCTAGTTCTAAACTCCCCATATCTACATCGGACAATTACTCATCTGCATCAAAATAAACTGTCTCTTAATCATCAAGCAAACTTAATGCACCTATTTGCCTTGTGGATGCAGGGTTGATATTAATATGTCCGTCGTTTGTGTGCGTGAACATCGTGTTCTCGGAAATATAAGATAGATTCACCAATTCTTGATTGTGAGAATTTGTCTCTTAAAATCCCGAAATACATTGTAGAGCATGTTCGATGTTAGGCTTTACCTTGATGCGGCTGTATTTGCGTGGTTGAGCAGCATGACTTCGAGGTCGAACCGGTTGTGGGCGCACTTGCTCGATCCAAATGCACGATGTAAGGTTTGAACATGTTGTATTCGGATTTACATAGTTGTACTTGCGAACATGTTGCATGCAACACATCCAATGACAGCAGCATTCGGTAATTTAGGTGATTCAAGTTTGATATGAAGAAAGCATGAGAGTATAATTAGATGAAAAATTTAGCAGGGTACTTAGAACTCTATTTAATGAATAAGTACCTCCTAGTTCGAATATGATTATTTAAAAAAAATGTTTGGTTAATCCAAAAAAAAAAAAAATTTTGTTTTATTCAAATTTGAAAAAATTAGCTGTGGTTAATAATTTATTGACGCACTTTACTCACAGTAGTCACTTTGCAGTAGGTTATTTGTGTTTCTGATGCGGCGTGCAAGATTTAACAGCTTTCGTCGTCGGCTTTCTGTCTGTTTGTCTATTTCTCCGTCCGTCCGTCCGTCCGTCTGTCTGACTGCCAAAACAATTAAAATGTTCAAATAATATATGACAGTGTGTCAGTGGCGTCGTCCGTCTCTATGTTGATGTTGTCAATGATTATGACAAAGACGTTGGTCAAAGCACAGCACAGCACATCACATCACAGCTGCGCGCAGTATTTGTGTCGCTCTGCTATATTGCTTCTTATTTATCGATATGGGTCAAAAAAGTAAATCTTACCCATAGAAGTTTTCACGCCCAACAATAACAATAATGCCTGGGAAAATTGTTAGTGAAAATTGTTAGTCAAGCTGTTGCATGCTGCTGCATGCTTTTGAGACGACGGAGTTCAGCGTTCTTCAATTGAATTCATTGCAGAATTGCATCGTCATGTTTGCTCATAGAGAAAGAGGTCATTGCTGTGTAATGGAGTGGATTGTGTCTTATGGTCACATTGAAAACTACGCACAATGCGTTGCAATTAGTTTGGCGCTAATGTGAACAATGCACTCCGGAAAGTGGGTTAATCTTTGTATGACAGCAATCAAAAAAAAAAAAAAAAGTAGCGCACAAAGTTTGACACTGCAGTTCGAAATTTTCAGGGGCTTTATTGTATAAAAAAAAAAAAATTAAATAAAAGTTCTTGCAGTTTGCATGACGCTTGCATTTTTTTTTTTTTGTATTGAAAGAAAATCTAATGGAATATATGGCGTGGAAGAAGTTAACTTAGCATTAAATGTTACTTCTTCGGAAGAAAGTTTTCTAAATATATTGTTTTTTGAGAACTCAAGTTAATTTTTAATTAATATACTGCCCTCTTTCGGTTTTTTTTCGGTTTCCAAAATCAGAAAAAGAGGGTTGTTATATGTGCTGAGGGATTCTTTTAATTGAAGCAACTGACTGTTGGCGGAGTAAAAAATTTTGGCAGTGAGTGTACAGAAGTATTGAACTTATGTTTGCCTCTTTTTTTTAAGGAGCTCGTTTTTTTTTTTCAGACTAATAGCAGCGGAGATGCAAAATTTTAAAATAAACTTGTAAAATTCCGGAGCAGTCCTAGTCGAATGCAAAAAACACGAAGTTTCTATCTATTACCGTTTCCGAGAACCTTTCGTTCATACAGACGGACAGCCGGACGGACGGACGGACAGACGGACATGTCTATATCGACTCCTCTATCACTCCTGAGCATAATGGGGGTAACTTTGGGGGGTCTCCGACCATTATTTCTACCTGTTACATACATAGGTAGGCTCTTGTACCTTCGGTACAGGGCCTAAAAATTGGGTTGCAGTTATATATATCATTGGAGAGGCTTTTACGATGTAGAGTTTTTTGGATAGGGTTGATATAAGATAGGTATACGCTTTTTAAAAATTATACCGAAAATGTTTAGGGTTGGTACATCTAAAATGTTTGCAGAAGAAGTGTTTAAAGAGACTTGGCAATGCTTTTCCTACATAAATGGATGTGTTGGCATTTGGGTATGGGAGTAATCACAACCTTCTAAGATATCACTAAGCAGTGGGCCTAATGAAAGAAAAATGAGTTTATTGATAGATATTTGCTTTAAAATGTAGTAGTCATCTGCATAGGCATAAAATTTAAAATTCCTGTGGATGTGTAAAACACGTTTAAGCTTGTTGTAGACTATTATAAAATGACGGAGAGGGGTGATCCTTTCTAATTATAGCAGATAGTTTGATGCAAGTAAAAAGTCTGATATTGACTTTCCCTTTCTTTGCCGGCTATCAGTTTGATTTATTATGAGAAACAAACCACCATAGCCGATTCGAAATTTTTTTATCTAGGGTTTTATGAGATGGGTCTATAGGAGTTTAGTTGTCGGGGTTGAATTTGTTTGATGTTAGAATTTTGCTTAGTTTATGTTTCTGAAGTATATATGAGTTCAATAGATTGTTGTAGTGGTCGAAAAGTCTGGTGTTTACTGAGGGGTGTAGGTTTTTTAGCATTTTTCAGATTGTCAGTCAAGACCTTGAGTCTAAGTACTTGATGAGGCCTGCCTCGACTTTTTTTGCCAGCAGCAAATGGTATCGCTCCGACTCCGAACAGGCATTTGGTTTGGGAGAGACTTCACGTCTTCAGATTGATGGCTGTACGGTATTTCAGACCAGCAATTCCGTTTTGGGAAGGGTCACAGTACTACCGAACAACTAAACCGTATTACGAACAATAAACTCCAAGCGTTTGCAAAGCTGTTTTCGTTGATTTCGAGCAGACTTTCGAACGAGTGTGGCACATTAAACTCTTGGCGAAGGTGTAGTCTGTCCTGCCGTTACCATATTTCAGATACTTTTAAACATAGTTGGTCAAATCGCGTACTGTGCTGTCAGACACTAAACCCGTTTTGCCTGGGGTTACTGTAGGCAGCGTTCTGTGCCCAATTTGTTTTAGTTTATTATCAGTAAATATGCCAGTGCCTTCGACCCAGCCACCCAAATAAATGATGTTGGCTACTATCATCGACAGCTGCCATTGCAAGTACGAAGCTGTAGACGGTATACGAGCATTTCTCCATTTGAAAGCGAGATGGGCGAACCGGTGAAACGTAAAAATAATAACTGCAACAAAATTTTACACTGAGAAGGAATGTTCCACCAACTGTACATCTCATCGTCCAATTAAAAAAGGTGAAATACCTAGGTCTTATTTTTGATTATAAACAGACTTTACTGGTTGTTAAACGAAAGAAGCTTTCTCTCTCTCTCTCTCTCCAAATATGGCTGCTAAAATCTAACGGAAGAGCGTGCAAATGCTGCTAAACAAGATATTCCGCTTAATGACAGAATGTCCATGATTTAATAAATAAAAAAAATAAATAAACCCTTTTACGGACCGGTACAAGGTATAATAGGTATTATTAATTATTCAATGATCCTAAAACTTTAATAAAATATAAAACAAACATTTATACGCAACATTCTTTCATTCAAATTAGTATAAATTTCTTATTAGATAATTTTGCAAAAAATCCCAGCAAAACCCACACAATACATAAATCAACGACTTTGAACTTCAGATTTTGTATTTCGATACAGTAAATATGTATGACCGCTGCTGGTTAGACAGACCACACAGTGTTTTATTACTTAATTTCGCTTATAAAGAAAAATAAAATTATAAAACAAAAGTTTTATAAAAAAAATATACAACACAAACTAAACAAAAACTAATTTCTTTTTACATAATCAAATTGATTTAAAACACCCGCGCGCACCTTGCTTTCTTTGTATCTTTCTTTCTTTCCTTCCGTCCAGCACTAAATTTCTTTCTCGCTTTTCCTCTGCTGTTGGCTAAAGTATCTTTGTGATTTTCAATGAGATGCAGATACAAACAACAAAGTTGTCGTACAACATTTGTACGTACAAGTCTTTGCAAACTCTATCGAGAAAAAAAAAGAAGAAAAATAAAAAAAAAAAACAAACGCTTTCGATTTCTATTAAAAAATGTTAAAAATACATGTATCGACTAAGATCAATAATAACAACAACAACAACAACAACAAAAAAATGTATCTTAAAGAAATTCCCATCAATTAAGTTAGCAACTAACTGAACATCATCATTATTATGCTGCTGATGACGATGATGAAGAGTAGAAATTAATATTTTAAAACTATATACAAGAAATTTCTTTAGAAAAATTTGCACAAAGTGAAAAAATAAAATAAAAATATTTACAACGACGAATGCTATAAAAGAAAATAACAGCTCAAAAGGTTATAAAATTTGTATTAAAAATAAATTCGAATTGATCATAAATTATGTGCGGCTTAGTGTGAAGTTTGAAGTCTTTCAAGCGCATTTAAATCAATGTATTAGCCATGGCTTAGGCGTAGTTAAGAAGGGAGATACGTCACGCTTAGTCAAAAATGAAGCTGAAAATTTTTATTGCTACTATTTTATAAGCGAAAAAAAATATCTATAATATAAATTTAAATATAATATTATAGAATTATATACTGCATCCCTCATAAATTGAGATATTTAGCTGAAGTTTGATAGATGATGATTCTGTTTGTAATTTCAATCAAAATATGGCCAGGCTATGAGTTAAAAAAGGGAAGTGACAAACTCTCGCAATTATTGCCCCATTTAGTGTACCCTACACTAGTCATATATCTGGAGGTCTATCCTACGCTAGTGTTTCAGAATATCACCAGAATGGTGGCATATCTTCAGAGCATTATCTTCTTTGAATAACTCTCAGTTCAATGTTAAGATTCGTGACTGAGGTACAAAAGGAGGTTTCGCAGAAGCTGTATGATCCGTCGCAATCCTTTAGACAAGAGTAACTATAACAAAAATTTGAAATGAAAATCATAGCTATTGGTGATTATATCCACTATAACAATATTTGGTAAACGAAAATGGTGTTAAGGAACAAGTACCAAAGCAGGTACCCTTTAAATACACTGGAATGGCATAGGGCAGAACTAATAAGGCTAAGTGAAGGCATTTGCCAAATTTTTTTATTCAAAATTTCAGCAAAATATTCTTGTTAGTCCCACCAATAACTTAGAGACTTGAAGCATGTAATGCCTTCTGAGGTGCAAGATCAAATTAAAGCACTCAAAATCAGAAAATCTTCATACCTCAGGAAAAGAGTATTCCGAATTATTTGGGGAAATGAGTTCTCTACGATCAGTCCTATAAGAGCTAATGTTTTATAGGTAAGCGTTTTGGGTCCGATCTCCGGACCTTATAAACCTTAATTGATATGGGCGCCTATGTCTACATTGCGCAAAATCATTCTAGGAACTTTAAAGTTGTTTTCATTTCCTATCGAAAAAAATTGTATGAACAAACAAAACGAAACGTGGAATGAATAGTCAACGTAAACGAGCAATTGGAGTCTTCTGAACAGAAATTTACTCCGGATATAAGACCTTCGGTCAAACGCTTCACCTTTTTCTGTCGAATAACCGATCAACATCTTTAAGCTCCCACCTTTCTTGCTCATTTTTCTTGCGTCTGAAAAGGCGTTTCTCCTCTCTCAGTTTCGCTCGATATCGCTCTCTAACAGCTCACTTTGCTTCCGACTATAGAATCTACTGATAGGAAGCATTCTTCTTAGCAGTAGCATTCGATACTCCTCGTCATACTAAGAGTTTGTCACAAGTTTTGTATAACCAATGAACTCTTTGGCAGTCCTATGCATTGAGCGGGTGATATGTTTCCACTGCACACATATATCTTGAGAAGGCGGAGAGGTTTCCCGGTGCAGTCGGAACAGCGTGTTTGAGAAGGCTTCCAGATCTGTTTTTTTTTTTTTTTATACCGAAACATCAACTAATTTTATTTAATATTATTAATAGAAGTTAACTAGTGCAATACATATTTTTTTTTCTCTTCGAGTCTACACATTTATGCGAAATGTAAACTCAATCGATTATGTTGAAGTGTGAAAAATGTAATTAAAAACTGTGAACAAAACTCACAAAGAAGAAAGTAAAATTAAATTAACAACAATTTATTATAATATTTTTTTTTTTTTAATGGGAACTATATGAGCATAAAGTCTACTGGTGACTTGATCTCTGCCGAAGTGAACGATTAATTTTTTTTTCCTCAGCAGAGTTTTTTAATAATTTAAAATGCGTATAATTTAATTTGTTAAAGTTTTTTGGTGTTTGCGGTTTTTAATATATAATTTTTTTTTGTTCAGTTATGCGTATCGGATGTTTAGCGTTGATATTTCGTTTACAGATACCAAACTGAGACTAATAATAAGTGATTATACATGTGCGTTGATGTGCTCCAAAAGATTGTTACTCATTTGCAACTCGTTCATATATTATTAAGGCCTAATTTGAATTTAAGTTAGATATATATTTTGAAGAGTCTATAAGCCATTAATTTCTATATTGTTTAAGAGTAACAGGCTATAATTTGAGCTACTGTTTGTTTTTCTTATATAGACTTATATATCAGTATTTTATATCTAATGCAGAAGAAAATTAATTATGTTTGCATTTTGATCCAAATTTTTTTTAAGTAACAATTCAACTCTAGATCTGACCATTTGGAAAAGCATCGATATTTTTCTTCTTTTTTTTTATAGTCATAAAGCATCAGTGCTAAGTATAAGTAGCAGAGACGCGAGAGCACGCTCTTGAATACCGTAAAACACTTCCGCGAGCCAAATGCTTTAAAAATTTTGGCACGCGGAAGTGTTTGTGTCGCGCTTCTCTGATAAGTAGTAAGTACTTTAAGTGAACATTTTTTAAATTTTTGGTGGAGGACTGATGGTTCCTTGCATTTAACCATCAGTCCTCCTCTCATGGTTCTTTTTCTCTCACTTACATCAATGCAGAAATGAAAAACATGACATTATTCTTATTTCTTTCTCTGTATTTGTTGTTGATTGCAATTTTTCTTTATGTGGCTTATGTATTCAACAGTCTAATAATTGTACGTCTAACAAAGAACATCATAGGCTATATGACTAGGAAAAAAAATTATATGTGAGACGTTCTCCAAAAAAGGTGTCATCGGTGATTTTTTGTTGTTGTAATTTATTACCCACCTATTTTTTCATGAACGAACAATGACTTTGCATATCTAATGAAATATTACAGTGGCAAATTTCTTGTTGGCGGCAGTTGGTATGCCAAAAAAAAAAAAAAAAAAAATGGCTTTGGAATGCGAGGAATTGTGATAGAAGGAGAACGTCAAAGTGCTAGGTGCGTTAAGTTCCACCAAACTTCACTTCAAGCTCTGCTTCCTGAAATGCTCGGTTCTGTATTCGAAGCATTTCCCAATCATTGTTAATTTGAATGCAGTTGCAATGACATATAGCCAGATTGAGTGACTGATCAACCTTCATACAAATATTTCCACTTCCAGAGAAGTCTCGAAAACGGGTACTCGATCTAACTGAACATTATAAGAGTTAAACCCATTCGGAAATTTACTTCCAGGTTGCAATGTTGCTCAGATCTATCAAGATGAATTACATGAGCCTCCTTCAAAACAGCAGGTTGATTATCAAGGACCACATCATTGTGACCGCACTACGAATGGTGTATTTGTGCACAGTTATTTTACCATATCCGGGTGTTCCAAGGTTTACATATATAAACCATATGTAATGAGGCTTTTTCATTCATTCGAATAAGATGAACACTTCAATGCAGCTGCGAGAAGATCGATGTTGACATATCTATTCTGTATATATAACCATTGGAGCATATACTTCATCAGCAGTTTATGTAAACTCTCTTGATGTCAAATTATGCGTAGATGTTTTTTCCTACACTGTTTGGCATAGCATCATCATGAAAAATTATAGTTCTAGGACTATACATGCAACATATACTTTCTATCAGCTTAGTGCCTTCTCGCACACCTTTTAGCATATTTCCATAATATGTACATGAAAATGTGCATCCACTTAAGCAACCATTAGAAGCAACCAAAAGAAACTTTTACTTTGAACTATGGCTAGCGACAAACAAAGATGATTGCGATTTCAAAGACTTCGTTCGGACACTCTTAAAATCTGCGACGCAGTGAATTTCTAGCATTGCAAGCATGCGTGCTCCGACTGGCAAACAGGTGAGGAGGAAGCAGTCAGTCAGTTAGTCAGCCAGCCAGCCAGCAAGCCAACGGCAGTAAAATCTTCGCTGCCAGTTCCATTGGTGACTGTGTGTGACTTCGACGACCGCGCTAACGCCCCCAATTTATTGGCAAATTTGTCAGTAAAACGTAGACAATTTCTTAATTTTATATTCGAATTTTAGTTTCAGTTTCAGTTTGTTTATTTTTTTTTTTACACTACTATTTTTTATTTATTTAATTTATTTTTGTATTTGTATTTGTTTTTTTTTTTATTTTTATGTCGCGCTTTAAGTCATTCAACTTTGCTGTGTAAACTTTCTTACTTTCTTGAATTCGAAAGGAGTTTGTCTGTTGTTGTTGCTGGTCGTTTTGGTCTTTCAGCTGGTTGGCTTTGTGGGTGAAACCGATATTAGCTGAGTTGAATTGTTAATTATGCCTGGACGGCGAAAACTACGACCAACTAAGCGTATGATGATGAAGATGATTAAAATATGTTGATGATGTTTATGACGCACTTTAAATAATGCTCTTCAAATGCTCGCTCGCTCGAATTTTATTTCAAATTTGGTTACTTGTTTATTTATTTTGACTACTGTTTCCTCTTCAATTAGCCTGTTGCCTAATTGTGTATTCCAATTGGACATGTATTTGAAAAGTTTTGACTTGATGTTGCACACGTTGTTTGGTCTTTCTTTATATCTAACCGAAACTTTTCTTTGTGGCTGCCTACTTTCGGTCTTGAGTACTTTTTACTTCAAGAATATTCAAACTGTAAGCACCTGTCTTCTGAAGTTATTTACTTTCCAATGAAATTGAAAACTTGCAATTAGCATAATTTCACTTTCGGTTTATTTTTCTCCTTTCTCGTTTGTCTCCAAACTTCCCCAAATTTACTGTGATTTATGTATGCATATGAGCTGTCAACGCGGTGGTTTCAAAGAATTGCAAATGACTTAATTGGTTTGAATTAATGAGTTAAAAATCGAATGAAAGTATCTAATTGGTGCATAGTGCGACTATATGCCTGATTAACCAAATAAAATTGTATAATCAAATTGTTTTTAGATTTGCAGTTAAACCATTTGAATGTTTAAATATTTACTGCATCAGAAAACAAGAGCTCAGGATGCTTTATGGGGCACCTTGTACAAACTTTCAATTGCCAAATTCTTATAAAATAATTGAATATTTAATTTTGATTTCTTATCGGTGATGCCAACGGATAAAGCACGGTGAACTCTGAATGTTATATACAATAAGCTTTGTGTGTCAGAAGTTTTTAGAAATTTAAGGATTTCACCAATCACCGAAGACGGATTATGCTCTCTCTCACAAATCGGTTCAAACAATGGACACTCAAAACATTTAATTAATGGGTCATCTATCTTACAGCCTTGACTTGCCACCTAATGCCTTGTTTTTAATCCCGAAGTAAGTTATTAAGTAAGTAAATGTTTTCCGGCACCAGAAGTTGCTTTTGAAGCATTGAAAAAGCTCATTTTAGAGGTTTCAACTGCGTATTGCCAAAAGTGCTTTGAAATTGCATTCAAATCCATGCAGAAGTCTTTTTATCTTTATGGAGAATATTTTGGAAGATAATTTATTCAATTGTTATTGTCAACTGAATCAACTGAAAGTTGACAAAGGTAGGATCGGAGGTGTATCAAACAAGGCGATAAGATGCCTAAAGTGATAATGTTTAAATATCTCTTAAGGCAATTTAGTGTTCAAGCATCTTTGCTGCTGAAGCAAAAAAAAAAAATAAAATTGCTTTTGGACGGTTGGCAAATTAAGAATCCATTTCAGCCGGTTTTCATTTAGCACTATAGCTACTTTCTGCAAAGATGCACAGCAGAGGTGACCTCTGAGAAGCATTATTAGAACTATCATTTAATGATGACTTCATTGTAGAGTCACCGTGTTATTAAAAAACTAAAAAATACCAAAATGGCTTCGTTGAGCTACCAGCTGAGTTATTAGAAAATAACTTCTCTAAGCACATTAATACCAAGAGAGGTTAAAGCGGCCGGTTGAACCTCTATCGTACTATTTTTTAATCTATTGATGAAGTACATTCTACACCAACGCCCATACATACAGAGAATGTCGGTGTATATCTTTCAGATCGAAGTAAATCTACTTGCGTAGCAGGATCACATTGAAAAGAAGTTTTCAGAAGAAGTTTCATTGAAAAACAATCGGGAGTCATATTTTTCTCATCATTATAATATGGTAAGATTTTGAGAAATCTACGCAGAGAGCTGGCTGCCGAAATTGTTCTCAATTGGTAACATATGAGAAGTTCAAAGTTGTGTTCTATAAAAATTGAGAAAGCATCAATACAACTTAATACATTATCTTACCAAGCAGTAGACGAAACAGTGGGTTCTTGTTTTGTAATTTCTGTTCGTCTGTCTCAGATAAAAAAGTCTGTTTCGAATATCTACTCTCAAACACAAATTTAATGCTGCAGATTGCTCAAAAGTGGACAGTAGTCTGATGATAGGTGGAGCTCAAACTTGTTTGAATCTACAAGCATCTTCTTTAACAATAAAATTTCTTTCTTAAATTCTTAAAATATTTGTTTCTTGTCGCAATAAGCTTCTCATTGAACCGAACTCTTTAAACACCAAACCATATTTTCAATGTTGGATAGACATAGCAACCATTCCTAGTGAACCATTACTGTGTACTATTGTGAATGAAGTACTTATTTATCTTCTTGAGCTTCGGTTTGCAAAAAACATAAACAACGCTGCAGTTAAGTGTGCTCGACTTCAAGATACCTTGTATATACTCTTATTGAATCTTAAATTTGTATTGGTGATACAATGCTTACTGAACCCGTGTGGTTCTTTTTATTGAGATTAGTATATGATTGCTCGAAGTTGCTTTGAAGTATCTCTATTCCATTAAGACATAATTTTTAACATGTCAACACACCAATGACGTGCATTAATTCTTAGAGGTTGACCTTGATTTTTTATTTTTGAAGCCAAGCCTCTAACATGTTTGCTGCTATAAAAGGTGTTGTGATGCTTCTTCTACAGGATCTTGTAGCTTGTCGTTATGATGGAGATGTCATCAGCATACCTTGCTACATTTTTAGTATTTGTTAAAGACTGTGAATGTTTGCTTAGTATCAAAAGCATCAAAAATGTTGTTGTCTATCTGGTTAAATTGCTCCAATTTACCATGATTTCTCCTAAACCCAAACTAATGTTGTGGTGAAATGGTGAGATCTTCTTGAACATGCTTCTCAAAAGTATGTTTTCAAATACTTTAGAAAAACTTGCCAACAAGATTAATCGGACATCATGACGAAGTATTGCTTTTGGGTTTAGTCGGCTAAGATATCTTTATTTCTATTGACTTAGATAGTAGTCTAGTGTCCGGCACACGCCATGCATAGGGATTTTCTCTGCCGCAGCTCTGACTGTACACGCTTTTACGATATTTTTCTGTTAAGTCGCTGTCGTGGCGCTGTTATGGCTGTGTTATGCCGCTGTTGAGGCGAAGCAAAATGAATCAGTTGCTGTTCAGCCGTTGTTGATGCTGTTATCGATCTGTTAATTCGCACACTAACGCATTGCAAACATAACGCATTGACAGTATTGGTGTCGAACACTGGTCTAGGCTCAGCTTAGCATTATTAATGTAAGTTAGAAGTCGCACACATTTGAGTGGAATTTTTGTATACCCTTTTCAAATAGGAACAGGTGTCAAAAGTCGAGTCAATATGGACATGTCCGTCTGTCAGTTCACTTGTATGCAATAACCACGCTAACTCTAATCCCTAAGAAGAGGTTGGCATTTACTGTGACTACCGACTCCTTTTGTATGAAAAATTTTTATTTTCTTCGTGTTAATTTAGCTAGAAACACCAAATTTTGGTCTAGCTAACGTTAATGCTTATGAAATATTCCATTGAGCTTTAAATCAGACCGCTAAAATGGTTCGCCACCGAACAAATCTGTCCGAACTTTTTATATTTAGTTTGAAACGATATATTTGCTATATTATGTGACAAAATTTTAATATAGACTTGTAAAATTCCGACGAAGTCCTAGTTGAATGCAAAAAGAACGAAGTCTCTATCTATTACCATTTCCGAGATCCTTTCGTTCATACCGAAGGTAGAAGAGCCTTTTGGTTTTGTGCAAATGTATGTAACAGGTAGAACTAATTGTCGGAGACACCCCAAAGTTACCCCCATTATGGTCAGGAGTGATAGAGGAGTCGATATAGCCATGTCCGTCTGTCCGTCCGTCTGTCTGTCTGTATGAACGAAAGGATCTCGGAGACGGTAATAGATAGAGACTTCGTGTTTTTTGCATTCGCCTAGGACTGCTCCGGAATTTCACAAGTTTATTTTAAAATTTTGAACCTCCCCCCCTTCCCCATAAAATCATCCCTTAGGGTAAAAATTTCTTCGGCACAAAAAAAAATTGAGTATACTAGTATAAAGTTAACGTCCCTCTAAGCCAAAATCAAAAAAGTTCATCAAAATCGGATAATAACTAGCGATTTTATAAGCAATTGAATTTGAACGACACCCCTTTTCTTTTCATACATAAAAAAAAATGTTTTATAAGGCAGTTATTCGTGCAGTGAGAAGTGGTCATAAGCTCGGGAAACATTTAATGTGTTTGTTAGGCGACCTGAACTGGTACAGGGCCTCTTACAGTCGGTTACGCCCGACTGTAATTTCCTTACTTGTCTTTTTTAATGGACGCTGTTTTCCTCGTACTCATCGCAACTGTGCTATCTGATTCGGATACATCTAAAATCCATTGTAAAGATCAACTGATATAATACATTTTGAACGTTTAAATTATACCTCGATCCATAGGTTGCAGAACGGATGTTTTGTTAGGTGAAAAACATTTTGACTTTATAAAAGAATGGTTTAGGTCTTTTGGATGAACTGAAACTTTATTAACAGCACTTTATAGACGAAATTTGTCTTTTCTAAATATTTCTCTACTTAACACACGAAACATTTAAAGAAACAACCTCTAAATATTTCGGTTGTTACCCTTTTTCCCCATGAGTTTTTCTTTGCACCTTTAATGGCATCTTGCACCTTGACAACGGCTTCACCATAAAGTCTTCTGATGCATTACTGCACAGAAGAAGAGTTAGCTGATCTTTTGATGCCTTAAATTCAGTTGATGATTTTTCGTTGTTCGATAAAAATGTAAGATCTGGGATTTTTTTCCAACATAGGCGGGCTTCGTCAACATTAAAAACGTGAATTTTAATTATAATCTAGAATATCTCTTAACTTTATTCACCACAGTTCTAACGTGGTTGTCATCTCTTTACGACACACAAGATCATCACATCATCTTTGAAACTTCGGTGAGGGTATTCCATAGTCAAGCAACTTGACAGTAGCATATTTATTTATTTCGCAACAGCTTTTTTACCTTAAAAAATGTCTCTGGAGCTTCTTTCTATACGCTTAAAAACGTGATCTTATTTTTATAAATTTTAGGTTTTAAATTTTTTTTTTTATTTAATTTTTCTTATATGAATATGCATGTTTTTTTTTTATATTAAAATCTTTTGATATATAACAAACAGCAAAACATATTTTTTTTGTGCAAACGCGCATCATTGTCATTATTATCAAAAAAAAAATGATTAAATGAAGTTCATCATCATGCACGCACTCACGTCTTTGTATGCAATCAGCAGCGACTTGTTCAAATATGTACTTCCAAGAAGAGAAAAAAATACAATTTAAATTATTATTGCCAAAGCAAAGCTAAAATAAAAATAAAAATAAAACAAATATTTATTTTATTTTTCCTTCACTTAAACACTTAAAGCGCAAGTAGCAATATTTTTATTAAGGCTTGACTTTGGCCTGCTCTTGGTCTGGTCTGGTCTGGTCTGGTCTATAGAGGGCTATAAATATTTTAGTTTATTTTTGCGTTGAACTTGAAGCATAAAATTTTGTTTCTATTTCACATTAGGCGTTTATTTATTTTGCAGTAGATTTCGTTTTCATGCGCCAAATTAAATACGCAGGCAGACGATCGATGGTCATAAAAGTCCTGCAGACTCTATGGATGATCACTTAGCACATTCAATAATACATTAAAAGTATAAAAAAAATTATAAGTATTAGGAAATAAAATCTTAAGAATTTATAGGCTGACAGTTGGTGTAGATTAAATTACCTATAAGCATATCTAATGAGTAGATACTCATAGCATTTAAACGTATCATCTTTCTATTCATTGGTATTTGCAGCTTTAACGAGCAAATTTAGTTTAGAGAAAAGCATCCGTTCTTGAGAGACAGACAGACAGACAGACAGACTGGCGTAATAATATTTTTAATTTCTTCAGTAAACTAAAGAAAGTTTTATTACTTCTTATGAACAGCAGCTTCATATACACTAATGCAAAAAATTAATTGAATGAATGAAGAATTTCAGAAATTTTTCCGTCATTTTTGACAGACTGTATTTAGTTGAAAAAAGGTCGTATCGAGAATTTAAAAAAGGTTATCATGCAATTCTAAGAAACAGCGTCACAAAAAACCGAAGGTACAAGAGCCTATTGGTTTTGCGCAAATGTATGTAACAGGTAGAAATAATGGTCGGAGACCCCCCAAAGTTACCCACATTATGGTCAGGAGTGATAGGGGAGTCGATATAGCCATGTCCGTCTGTCCGTCTGTATGAACGAAAGGATCTCGGAAACGGTAATAGATAGAGACTTCGTGTGTTTTGCATTCGACTAGGACTGCTCCGGAATTTTACAAGTTTATTTTAAAATTTTGCCCCTCACCCCCCTTACCCATAAAGTCACCCCCAAGGCAAAAGATTTCTTCGGTACAAAAAAGGTGAGTACACCAGTATAGAGTAAGTTCACTAGTAAGTTCATCAAAATCGGATAATAAATGACGATTTTATAAGCAATTGAATTTGAACGACCCCCCTTTTCTTTTCATTCATATTCACGCAGTGAGAAGTGGTCATGTGTTTGGTCATAAGCTCGGGAAACATTTAATGTGTTTGTGTGAGCTGGTACAGGGCCTCTTACAGTCGGTTACGCCCGACTGAAATTTCCTTACTTGTTTTCTTTGAGTCCACTGGCATTGAATTTTTTTTTAGCAGAACCCTTGCATGGACAGATTGCGATCCGAAGACCATTTTTCATCGGAATATTTGTTTGTCTTCAATCAACGATATTTCGGCGACAAAGAGTCTGACAGAGAATTAAAGGGTAGTTTCGAAAACTGGAATACATTTTCTATAACATGCTGCTGCAACTTTTTGGGATTTTTTATATTTTACACGAATTTTAAAAAAACAGGAAAAATAGGTATTTTAAGAACTAGAATATTAGAGATCTAGAAAGCTTTTTTAAAATTTTCAATTGGACAATTTTTCACCTTTTTAGGCCCTTTAATTTTTTGCTTTATTAAACTTATACATTTATCTACTAATAGGCTTGTTTGTTCATATTTTGGGATAGCTCCCATACGTACTCACCGCCCACTTTTGGGTTTCTGTATAGAAAACTTGCTTATTTAAGTCAATATCAGCTAAAGACTCGATATGGTGGTTTCCTATAAATGCACGCTTTTTATACACATGCATATTCTTCTACTTTAAGGGTAACCACCATACAGATCCAAAGCTCAACCTTGGCTTTTGTATAAAAAAACCTCTTTATTAAGTTTATTATTAACTTTAAAATTAATGTGGTGGATGCCGCGCTTACATATTTATACTAATAGGCGTGTCATCTTACTTTTTGGGCTTGCTTTTATACAAACTCTCCACTCACTAATGGGTTTTTGTATGAACATTTCTTTCCATTAAACTAATATTAGTTTAAAAGTCAATATGGTGACTTCTTATGAAGGCCCACTTCACATGTAGATACTAATAGACATGTTCTCCGATACTTTGGGGGGTCAATATGTTGGCTTCCTATGGAGGTCCTCTTCACATATATTTATTAATAGGCATGTTCTTTCACTTTTTGAGGGTAACCTTCATAAAGACCCACCTATGTATATGGTTTTTTATAACTTTTACCAATAGGGTATCAAGGTTCAATGCATGTGGAAGGCTGAATAAGGCGAACCAAAAAGAGTAGTTGTTGTTAATTCGGTTCGAATTGCTTAACCAATTTTCAAAAGAATTTTAATAAAAAAAAAATCCATAGTGGAACACCAAAATGGGCAGCCCTATACAAAAAGTCAAGTCAATATAGACATGTCTGACTGTCTGGCTGTCCGTATGAACATGGAGAACTAAAGTTTTAATATTGAGCCACTCCCATTCGATCTTCACATAACTAGTATTCAACGTACATGGATAATATCCATAAAAATTGGACCCTCCTTTCTGAGTTTATCTTACTTCAATTTTAATAAAAATAATGGAAATATGTATGTTCATGTCGAACCACTAGAAGTGCTAGGAGACCCCCTTTACACAAATCTGCCTCCTTTCTTGGATACTAATTAAGTACCGAAGGTACAAGAGCCTATAGGTTTTGTGCAAATGTATGAAACAGGTAGAAATAATGGTCGGAGATCCCACAAATTTACCCCCATTATGGTCAGGAGTGATAGAGGAGTCGATATAGCCACGTCCGTCTGTATGAACAAAAAGATCTCGGAAACGGTAATAGATAGAGACTTCGTGTTTTTTCCATTCGACTAGGACTTAGCCCCTCCTCCAATTTTCTTACTTGTTTTTTTTTTTATGAATTAATTTTGTTTTGTTCCTTTGATGGTTTTTTTCAGTTCTTACACACATATTATAGCGAGGCTATTTATATGAAAAAGGTGAAATTAAAAAAAAAAAAAAATCATTTTATAAAGATTTGTGCGAAGGGTATAAAAAGCAAATAAAAAAAAAAACAAAATATTACAATATCCAAATTTCAACAACTGAACGCATACGCATAAATCAAAAGCGGTAGACGAGTCATTCGCCGTAGCACAAGTCAAAGAAGATGCTTTCAATATTATAGCGCAGCAAAATAAAAAGTTCAGCTATATACACTTCATATAAATTATTTTCGAATCATATAAAATACTAGTAAACTAGTTTGCGACTTCATTTATTGGAAATTCAGACCATTGATTTCGGTTACGGGATCAGACTGAAGCCGAAGTTTGGGCCTCTCATGTAAATCATGCGTGCTGGAGCTCTTTCATCCATTAGTCGCCGACTCTAATAGGACTGAAAATCCTGCGAAGAATCTTCCTCTCAAAGACTTCCAACGATGTTTCATCTGACTCAATCACGGTCCATGCCTTTCCCGGTAGCTAAACACCATTTTGCAGAAATTAGAGATCTCTCTCTCTCTCTCGTTTCTAATCTTCACATACCAGCTTAGATTTTAATGGTGGTTGGAAGTGATATTCTCCCACATATCATTCTGGATGGTGTCAAACCCAAAAAGTTTGGTCCCTTCTTAGCACTTAACACCATATTCGGATGGATTTCTCTTCAAAGGGCTTCGTTTAACACAAAATTGGTGGAAAACGACTCAAACAAAAGTCTCAGTAAGCAACTCAAGTGTTTTTGGGAAATAGATGAAGTGCAGCCCCAAGTCTGAAGAAGATATGTACTTACTGTGAAGATCACTTCACTCAAATTGTATAGTCAAACTTCTCTTTTAAACAGAATTTGGCTTTCAAATAACGCTTAACTTATCGAGAATAATCTATTAAATTATTAATGTATAAGTGTTAGTGCGTGCTACAAACTTGTATACGAATCTTCGATCCATACTATTCAGATTATACGATATTTTTTTCATACCATTTCCTCGATGTTTTAATAATTATTAATAGTTTGAGTTGTAACTTAATTTATTTAAAGAAGGTAACAAACCATGAAAAATTATTCCACCTTGAGCTGTTATATTTTTTGCTTTCTTTTCATTGTTTAACTAGATACATCATTGCTATGAATAACAATTCAAGCTTTTTTTTTAAACCGATGTACCCCGCACATTTGCTGCTTTGCCGGTGATTTGATATTTCATAGCTGATAAAAAATTTAACAGCCATAACGCGCGATGAAACCGATGAGCCGTTGCCGACTACAATAATACTGACGACGATGATGCATTGAAAAATATTCCAAGAAATTATTTACAAAAAAACGTACGGTGATAAAACCTAAGCAAAGCTAAAAAAAAAAAAATTAATACTTAATGCAATTGTTGAAGGCAGCAATGCGCTCAAAACCTAAAAAAAAAACCCATTAAACTTTAAAAATTTCTGGCTAGTTTGAGTCAGAAAAACGAAAGTGTTAAAGCGCAATCAAAATATTTAGATCGACGGGTGAAGCTCTCACGCATTTCTATAAAAATTCGTAAAAAAAAATTTTGTAGAAGAAAAAATATCCATGTCTGCACTCTGTGATAATTAGTTTGCTCTAACGCAGTTGCCACGCCCTGCATAAACGCCCACTCAGTCAGTCAGTCAGCCAGTCAGTCACTTACCTGTTGGTATGACTCTCACGAATGCGTATCTGGCGTATGCATCTCAAGGCAGTTATTGCGCTGCAGGGAACACTTATTTTTGGCCTCCATCTGTCCGTCTGTCCAACGGTCAGACATTTATGTAGTTGAAGTAATTGGCTTCACTTTCGTTGGGATTCAATCGATTTTTTTATACAAGTTTTCGATCTATTGTTTCAATCTTTTATTTTGTTTTTTTTTTTTCTTCTTTCAGTTTTGTTTTATTTTTCAGGTTTATTTCTTTTCTTTGGGAGCTGTTGTGCTTTTGTTACTTTAATGCTTGTCTAAGCGAATTTATTTTGAAAATTAGTCGAAAACTTCGGCGATTTCATCGAAAAACCTGAATGCACAATAACGCTCACGCTTTGTTGTTAGCTTTACTTTGTTGAAAACTAATTGGTCTAATTAGACTTTTTGTTACTGTTTTAAGCATTTAATACTAAATTTGTGTATTTATTTTTGCTTTATTTCTTTGCAGCCAAAGATTACATTTTCAATAAAAAGGAGAAAAAAAAAAACTTCAATTGCAATTGGTGAGTATTGAGTTGGTTTATTCTTTTTTAACTTAAACGTTTTTGCTTTTAAAATTTGTGGTTTGAAAGTTCGTTGCTTAAGTCTTTAGTTTTTTTTTTTTTGTGTGCCTGACTCAAAGAAGTATTTAAATTTTATGGTTTATTTTATTATTTTTATATGTATTTCCTCCATGCTCTAATATATGTATTTTACTAAGCCCTCGTTAGATCAAGTAAAAGTGAAGTTTAAGTCAAATAAAGCTCGGATTATTTCATTAAATTGAGCAGAGGTTTTTTTCAGACGAAGAGAAATAGAACCTTGTGCTGATGGTTTGCCGAGGAAGCTAACACGACAAAATGAAGGCTCCAATAACATTATCAAAAAGTATGGAGGAGACAATTTTTGACAAAATTGTAGGGGGCGTTGCCCCACACCCCGTTTAAGCTATAATCAAAATTTATCATAGCTTTGCATTCATTTAAGGTACAGAGATGAAATTTGGTATACATGTTAAGAGGATCAAGAGTAGTCAATCGGTTAAGTTTGGTCAAAATCGGAGGGGCTGATAATACCAGAGAGCATAAAAATAAAGAAAAACAACTAATTTTCCAAGTGAAGTTTTTGATTACTGATTTGATTTTGCCATCTCTTTGCTCGTAGAGGTTTTGGCACTTCTGGTTGGTTTGTCCAAAAAGTATCCGACCTACGTTCAGATCCCCGCGTTGGCTTGCGTGCTATTCTTCGTCAATCTGGCCGTTGCATCCTTGCAAATAGTATCCATTTGATTGAACTACATGCTCCTGGTGTTACTTTCACATCTTAAAGCAGTTCTCGAACGCAAATTTTGAAATGGCTTTCAGCTCGCGCGTCGCATTACTCTGAATCGTATTGATGTCGTCAAACCGCTTTCCTTTGAGCGCAATTTTCAATTTTGGGAACATCCAAAAATCAGTCGAGACTTTACGGTAGATGTTGAAGCTGTACAATTTTGTGTTTCGCAAAAAATTGCTGCATAAGGTTTATTGTGTGCGCTGGCGCGATATCGTGGTGAAGAAACCAATCGCCGCTTGACCAAAAACGCGTTCGTTTTCTTCTTACAGCATCACGTTATCTTTTCAGAACTTTAACGTAATATTCTTTGTTGATCGTCTGACCTTTTGGAGCAAATTTGTAACGCACAACACCTGACTTGACATGGCTCCGTCTTTGACATCCATTTTTCGGCCGTGACTCCTGTAGATGCCTCCACTGTGCTGTTTGTTGTTTAGTTTCAGGAACGTAACTTTAAACACGCGATTCATCACCAGTAATAACCTTCTTAAAGAGAGTTTCATCATCACTGACCATTTCCAAGTTGTCCTAAGCGATTTCAGAGCGAATGTCTTTCTGCTCGGTCGTGTGCAATTTCGGAATTAGTTTAGTCATTCCCAAAATGTTATTCAAAATTTCCCAAAACAGTAGTTTTTGGTATTCTGAGATCATCTTCTAGTTCACGAACAGTCAAACGGCGATCACCTTTAATCGCAAGTCGCATACGCTCAATGTTTCCGGTTTTGTTGTCAGCGAAGGTTGGCCAGAACGAGGATCACTGTCAGCAGATGTGTGCGGCTCCTTTATGCGCGTTATTCCCATACTTTTGTCCCCAAAGGTCTTCTACAACTCTTGCCGAGATTTAAACAAAATTTAATGCGAATTCGTTCTGTTCTTTCTGCCATTTTCAATAGTAAACAGATGAGACGAACGAAAAAAACACGTGCTTTATAAACACACGCTGCGTGCGACTTAAGTCGTTAGGTCAGTAACTACAACATTAAGCCAGCCGCTCATACCCTGAAGAAACCGCTTGAGCACCCTGGCGGAAAGATATGAATGTAGGTCGTATACTTTTTGGACACACTCGTATTTCCTCCATACAAATCTATCTAAAGAGCCTTAGAATAGATTTAGAGTATCTGAAACTTTAGAACAGTTCACTGCAGTATTCTTTCTGCTTTAAATATTATTAATTCTTTATATAAAAATATTCACAACAGCAATCAGCAACAATTTTTATGAACTGAAGAACACCAGCATGTAAACATAAACGAGGCTCACCGAGTGTTTGCAGAACAACTAATGCACTTTAAACACTGATTAATGATCAGTGATTACTGATTAGTCTGTGGTGAACGTAGTAATGCTTTTTGCTTAGCATGAATACAAAAAGTTGGTATGAAGCTGCAAGAGGCTTAGAACTCTGCTTTCAGTAGTCAGTTCATTTGAAAGGCTTTACGCTATTTTAATGATAGATTGGAAGTGATCATGATTAGGAAACTTTAGTGTAAAAAACTGCTAACTAGTCAACTAGTTACTGGTGTCATCCTATAGTAAATGTTAACTGTTATGTTATAAATTGGTTTAAACTTAACCGCTGTCAATACCACCAGGTTTGAGATTGTTGTTTCTATTTCCCTACCATCACTAATTGCACAACTTAAAAACGCAAATACGACAGCGCGTGAAGCGTCTAAAAATTCGATTTTAGCAAAAGTTTACTTTTATGTTCCATGTTTCAATGTTGCATTTGTCATGCCAAACTTGTGCAGGGTAGTGAAGGGATTTTGTTTGCAATTTTTGCTACTATTTTATTTTATTTTTCGGTTGCTTATAACGGCAGCTCAAAGTCGAAACTGAACAAAGTAAGTAGCTATCAATGACTCTTTGTAGATATTTTATGCTGTCATTCAGACAATCTTTTTTTTTATACCCTTCAAAAAAAAAAAAATGTAACAAGTGTATTAACAGTTTGTTGGATAGTTTTTAACGCGTTATAGGTTAGATTTTATAAATATAGTCTAGAGTGGGTATAGAAATCTATGCCTATCTCTGTCTATACATCATACAATATCAATTTGCCACTCGATACCTAAAAGTAGGTCCACATAAGCACGCTGATCCATTTCAAATTTTTAATTTTAATAATTCTTTATAATACAGTTTGATATGTACTGTACTAAAAATATTTTATATGGTGACTTTTTATGCAATCGTCGCGACTCGCAATTGGGGGAAGCTTTTACAAAACCCTCCACCAAATTTTATATTTTAGTGGTTCTCAATGTTATATTCTTTTCAAATTTCTTATTAAGGTATTAATGTTTCGGTTTCACCCGCGCTAACTTTTTCTTCTTCGAAAAATTTTTTTTTTCTTTTAAGCCGAAAATAAATCGACTCATTTAAGGTCTTTTGCCAGTCGTCGACCACGAACGCATTTTACGTACAATCATTGTCAACTGGAAAAAATTTTAAAATCGAACAAAAATTTTGCTTTAAGCTCCGTTACAGACTGCCAAATCCAGAGTAGCTCAATAAGTCAAGTTGACAGTTTGTTTTTATTTATTCTTTATTTCTAAGTTGATTATTTTTTTGCCAGCAACTAATTATGATTGTGCAAAAGTAATAAATAAAATAATTAAGCAAAGATTTTGTAAAATCAAACTTTGGCTAATATAAGCGTGCGAGGAACTATTGACATGAGTAGAAAACATCTTATGAACGTGTGGTAGCGCAGAGTTTTCTGGTCATCCGACTGGCTTTTCCAGAAATATTTGATATGCCTCGACAGCAATCCGAACCACTTTTAGGAAAACACTTCTCAATGTATCTCCATTATAAATTTGCTTATTAGTAAGATTTCCCTTTGATATGTATTCCTCCAATTCTTGCACAAAAATGATGAAGCCTATATAACGCAAGCTTTCTGTTTATGGATGTCATATCGCCATTCCTGAGTATATGCTCTGAAGTTATATATAATTTTTCATAAAAGAATTTTTTAGAAAAAGAAGGAGCATCCTTTTAGTGAACTAATTTTCACCAAATAGAGTTTGAAGTTGAAAGCTAAATATTAAAAAATTGCACAAAAACATTCTAAAGTAGGCATTGTCTGTGACATGATAATTTTTGCTTACGTCCGATTATATATCTGCTTACAACTGTAAAATGCTTTTAATTTCAGAAATCTTATAAGCGAAGTGTTTACTTTTCATCGTTACAATCAGAGGACAGACATATGTATCAGACATATGTTCTCTGAGAAGTTAATAAGAATTTTCTAAAATTGGGAAAGAGATGTTGCATATTTTTTTTGTATTTATAAGAAAATCTGGTGACTTGCTATTAAAATTTATTACCAGCAGTTCTTGAGATATGAGCATATGACGAGTTCGTGATCTTGCGTCTGTGTTCGACGAATATTTTTTAACTAAGTAGATTCTTGGTTAAAAAAGTCCTTAAAAGTTTATAAATAAAGCTACTTTATTATCAGTTTGGCATGGAATAATTATGCTTCGTTATAGCCAAACTTCTTTAGAAAATTTCACCACAGTACAACTATTATAGTAAAGCCTTATTTCTCACAATTTCAATCATGGAGAGAACAAAATGGAAAAAAAAAAAACATCGAATAATTGAGATATTGTGTTGAAATTTATTCCAGTACACATGTCGCATTTAAATATATATCTCGTTCAAATAAAGAACGCGAACAGGTTTCTAGTGATCCAGTTTTTTGAGCCAATTTTCCACCACTCTTCCACACATATAGGCCTGACCATTGACAATTTTGCATTCAACAAAGTTTCAGAACTCCTCTAATGTATATATAACAGAATTAAATCCAAAGTCATTCAAATGTTTCTTAAAATAACACGGTAACCGAGCTTACCCCTCAATAGTTGAATTTTGACCAGCTATGGCATCATTTTGTTGAAAGCACATCTTATTAATGTAGAGTATATATAATTCTGGCCAAAAAAAGCCGGCAAACATGTCACAATGGCGAACTACATTGGTCGAAAATAAAGAAACTTTTCAACGTTGAAAAAATTTGGTCCACTTACACCTCTGGCATGAAAATGGAAAGGATATTTTGCTTATTGACATTTATTCATCGCTAAAGATGTTTTTTCGAATTTCTGACTTTCTTCAAACTTTTGAAGAGACCAATCGAAGAAGTTTCGGCGCGTCAAATAAGTCAGAGGCTTCAGTTCTTGAATAAATTTAATCTGGGTGAAGACCCAGATAACTTCAATTTATTTATTATATATAGCACACGCAGGTTGGATGATTAATATGACCGAAAATTGGAAAAGCGCTCGAAAAGTTGGGTACACTGACTCAGAATGTCGGTTCGTGAACTTCTTATTTTTGTTAATTTCAGTAGCAACTTCAAATATAGTGTATTATGCGGTGTACGCGTATCTAGATCCAAGCAAATCTAAGCTTCAAAGTAGTACAGAGTATTTCGAAGTCGAGCTCACTTGACTGCAATCTTCTTTTTTGTTTCCATTCCGTCCAAAACATAGATTCTTCTGCTAAAGTAAATCGTTGTCCAAGTAGTTTGGCTTTAAATGCGAAATTGTCATTGGTTGCTAAATGAATTCTATGTTTTGAGACCTCAAAAAGTCTCTTCTTTGAACCGATGGTTGATAGTAGCTCGCATTATCGTAATAGAGATTGATCTGTTGTCGGAGGTTGGTTTTACTCATTTCTCCAAACACTTCTGGCAAAGAAATGCTGTTATACCACTTAAAATAGACCGTTAAATTTTCCACTAACGGCTACATGTCCAGTTTTTCCGAAGAAATAAGCGACCATTTGGTTTGTACGGTTTTTTCAGGTTTTATCGAGTTTGACTTCCCTTGAAACATCCAAAAACAATAGACTGCTGTTCAATAGATTCTTGACTCATCAATTATTTATTGTTTTTGATAAAAGTCTTCCGAAGCATCGCAGTCATATTTTTACAAGTATTTTATAAGCTTAACCGTTACTTCCAGTTGTCTGAATAAAATGAAAGCTCGAAATCGTAATTTTAACGTAATATCTCCAGTTTTAGGGTAGCCTCCATACAAATTCATCACCTTCACTTATGTGCTTTTTATGAAAAACTTCTTAAGTTAAGACAATACATATACAAATGGACGTGTTCCCCCACTTTCTGTGGTAGTTCACATATAAACCAACCCCATCCACTAACATGAATTATATGAATAACTTTAAATTTGAAATCATATCAGCCTAGCAAATGTTATGGTGTTTTCACAGACCTATAGAAATGCATCTTTTTGGAAAAGTCCCATACAAACCCTATGAATTCTTCAAAATACTATTATTTCATTTCAAAACGCCTGAACAATTTCAAATTATTGACAAGTATTAAAAACCTTAAACCATCATTAATTTCAAATGTTTGGCCTAATGTTCTGTTCCGGATCAGTAGGATCTCTTTACATCCAATGGAAAATCTCCAAAGTTGTTATATATTAGTAAATATTTGACGTAGAAAATAGAGAAGTAGGATGCTTTGGAAAAGTTGAGTCGACTTGGCTGTCTAGAAACAAATACTGACAAATACTGCGTACAGCAAAGCGTGGGGTGCATTCTAAATTTTTATAAAAACATCTAATTTTACAAAGCGCTACAGCTAAAATATTTTAAAACACTGATGCCAAACACGCCCAATAGACCACGTTGTAATCATAATAAATCTTCATACGAAAGCTTTCACGGGTTCCCTTTTTGTATATCTTTGCTGATACCTAGTTTATACAAAAGAAAATTGAAGTTTTCTTCAAAACGTGAGTTTCAGAAGTTGCTTCAAGTTGAAATATTAAATATTATTAAAAAAAATTTTGGAACAATTTAAAGATGTAGCACCTCTTAGAAACCCACGAATTTTCGTAGATAATCATACTAAATTTGTGTTAGTTTAAATAGTCTAAAAACAAGTACAAATATGTAGTTAATTGCAATTATCTCCCTTACTCTGTATAAGGTTGTGGTACGAAAAAAAATTGTGTAAACTTTCCAGTGGAAATGTCAGCACTAATAGGGCGACCAACCAACACAACATACATAAATATTTATGTTCGCTCATACATATGTATAACAGTTAAAATGCCGCTTACAGTATTTTACAGTGGTGACGAAAAAAAATGCATGGTTTACAGTGCTGGCGGAGTTGCAAAAAAATGTTAACAATCTGTTGTAGTAGACTTCTCTCCATTATTGTTGCACTCTCTCCATATTGGCAACAAAGCCGTAGCCGGTTTGACACTGCTGGCTGGTACACAAGTGTTTGGTAGCGTCTGCTGCAGCGTCGTAGTCAGCCAGCCAGCAACGTCTTCGTCAGCGGCTTCGGCTGCTCGGCTCGTGGCTTATGAGCTTTCTTTAGCGGCGCTCGCTCGCGCACCTGTTATGTAGAAGCGGGTTTTTCTTTTGCCACTTGCAACCGTTGAGCGTTCGTCTTGAGCGTTCAATTCGTTTCAAGACGTTGATAAGAACGCACGCACCGTGGGCAGCAGCTCCGAAAGCCGCAATAGAAAAATGAGCGCGCGCGCATTTAAAAACGTTCCTGAAGTCAAGAGACGAGTGTGATTTTTTTTTTTTTATTTAATACAATAAAAAGAATTTTTTTTCGTGCAAAAATTTGTTTTTTTTTTTTTTTGTGCTAATTGCAACAAAAAATATGTCTCCAAAATATGTTACAAAAACTTAAAACAATCTTGTGAAAAAAAAAAAAATTTAAATTTTGTTTGTTTATATTGTGGAATCTTTGATACAAACATCTGTTTTAACTAATACTCCGGACAGTGTAGTGTACAAGAAAATTGACAAAAAAAATAAACCACAAATGTTTAAACAATTTAACAATCAAACAAAACAATAAAAGCATTTAATTGTATACGAGGAAGTTTTAATTTGCATTGAAGCATAAAATTGAGATACATTTTTTTGTTTTAAACAATTTTATTTTATTTTTTACGAAAAATTTTATGTAAAGAAAGAAGAAGAAATAGAAAAACGCAAAAATGTGTACGAAAAACCAAATGAGTGTTTTTATGGAGAAACTAAATACGGTGAGTGAGCTTATATAGCATTCTGTATAGAATTTCTTAACTCTGAGCTGGTATCTTGACATCTGAAACACGAGTTTCTGCATATTTTGTTAACATTAAACAGCCAAATATTTTGCCGGTTAGCATTAAATTTATGCGCTCAAAATTTCTACTGGTTAATAATTTAACAAGCTATGAATAGGCAGCAAAAGAACTTCTTGCTAATTGGTCTTTCTTCCATTGAGATGGAATATTTTTTCTAAGAAAACAGCTGAGGACGTGAACATGTTTCATCTTCCATTAATAAACTTTTTAACAAAATATGACTTTCTGCTTTTCACCATTTGAAAGAGCATCTCAAACTCTATCAGTATCGAGAAAAAAGTGTAAAAGATTTTTTTTTTGACACCTAAGTCCTCTTTTCATAGATCAGATCATATATAACGACTTTTCCTAACCTCTTAAAAAAAATAAGAACGATGCAACTTAAAACAACATTAAACTAAATTTTTAAATAGGAAGTTTGGAACTTAAATGTTTGTTTATTTTTTTTTTTTTTTGTGAAGATTTACTTCACAAAGAAATCCTAATTTTTTATAGCATAAAAGTTCACAGACGAAACATGCAACAGGCAAAATAAGACGGTCTGCCTTGTCTTAACTGAGTTTTTACCTCCATACAAACCTACACTCCTTTCTGAATTTTTGTATGAAAACCCCTTTTGTTGTTGTTGTAATTTAGCTAGAAAAGCCAAATTTTGTTCTATTTTGCATGTTTAGCTTGGATCACTAAAATAGGTAGCTCCCGTACAAAATTACAGCTGGTCTAAATTTTGTATTAAAAAAAAATAATTTTTGTTGTTGTTTTTAATTTAGCTAGAAACGTCTTATGCCAATATTAATAAAATATTCCATATAGGTTCATGGAATATGGTTTTATATGGGAGCTACCACTACTCCCATATAAAACCATATTCCATATTTTTAACCAATTGCTTAAAGGAAGTTTTATGTATTCTTATATTCCTCTTCATAATACAGGGTGTCCCAGAATTGGCACAAGATTTGTATCAAATAGAAAATTTTTATTTTTATTGAATTATGAAGTACATAGAATAGGATTATTAACATCCATGATTTCACTGGCACATGACCATTTAAATAAGTCCATAAAAAGAAATCTAATGGTGTTGAATCACACGATCTAGGGGCCCAATTATGAATACCAAAACGAGAGAGTACACAACCAGTAATTGAATTGCTTTACAGGCCAAGAAGTCAAATGTGTGTTCTCCGAACTCCAAACATGTCAATTTTGGCAATTAACAAAGCCATTAATGTGAAAATGTGCCTCATCCTTTAGGATGATATGCCTTGAAAAACTTTCATTATTATGAGAAATTTTTTTTTTCTTCAGGTGGCTTCAAATATCTCACAAAATCAATTAAAGGTTTTAGAAACGACCAAATTTTTGAATTTTTCGGCAATTCTAAATTATAAACCAACAGATTCAGTTCAAAATATAGTCTTCATATAAGGTAGATATCTCACAGTGAAGGTCAATCGATTGCAGTCTTCTATCTGCTTTGTCTAAAAAATAAGAATTTTCGGTCTATTATTAAGCTATTTTATTTTCAAGCCATCACATTCAGAAGCCTTATGTAAGACTGTAATTTTTTTGATTTTACTGTAGTTCCTTTCATTTTGCAATTTATTATTCTCGGGAATTGGATAGAGTTTGAAAACAATTCAGAAATATTTTAAGTAATCACGTCTCAAGTAGCTCGCATACATTCATTACCTCTCATAGCAATAGATTTGTACTTGCTATAGAATTTTTAAAGAAAAACATTTCCAGAATTTTATGTTTAACTTGTTAGTTGGATCTTCAGTTTGATATAAAGTTTCTGTTGCCGTGTTGTTAATAGGAGGATGGTTGGATGTATTTCTTTCGGCAAATAAAAATGAAAATATTTCTTTCTTTTAGCTCGTTCATACCAAATAATAGTTTTTCTCAAGGTGCTCAAAATATCATTCGAACCGAATCTCCTACCTCACAATCATTTCTTTAAGTTTAGAAACAGAAAATAGTCAGAAGAGGCCAAATCTAGAGAATATGCTGTATGGAGCAGCAGTTCGTATTCCCATGTTTACCAAGTTTATTATTGCCTTGATGGAACATCATTTTTTTCTTCACCAAATGCGGCTGTTTCTATTTTAAACTAATATGGTATCTGTCCAAAGGTTCTGAATATTTGCCAGTTACGGTTTAAACATTATAAATGACATCGCGTACATTCCAAAGAACTGTTGGTTGGTTCTCTTTGGTTCATGTTCGCCCGGAGTAACACACTTTCATGATTGTACCTTGATCTCCTTTACGATAAAAAATTTGTTCGTAATGAGGCTAAATATTGCCAAACAATCCTTTGAAGTGATGACACAATTGCGCTAATGGTCATTCATCGTTCGGTTAAAGTTTTCATGTCCAATTATTCATACGAAATGTGCTGTATTGGCTCAGTTGACTTGCCTACAGCCTTACCAACCTCACGCACTTTCAAACTTCGTTCGTTCAAAATTATTTCATGGATTTTTTCGACGAAGATTTCTAGCATCATGTGTGCTGTCACGACCATAATGGAACTCATTTAACCACTTCTTAACCATTGAAATGTATGTTGCAGAGAGAGTCTCCATTATATTTATCAAGGTTTTCCTTGGTGTCGGTGATGTTTTTTTTAACCAAAAAAGAATGCTTATATTCGTTTAAATTCACGATGCTGTCTAAGCGTCTGAAATAATTCTTAAAGAGAAATAGTTCCCGAATTAAATGGTTATATATAACAAGATGTATCAAACCATGTTCTATGCTCTTTCAACAATCATCTCAATTTGTGCAAAAGTTTGTGAAAATAGGGCTTTAAGCAAGATATTGAGAAGAAGTTTTAAAGTTTAAACATTTCTTCATGCGGAAACGTTATAGTTCCGAGATATTTTTTCAGTTTATTGAACTTCATTTATAATTTTTTTATTTTTATGTTTGTCATAACTGTATTTCCATCAATTCTCATTGATTATACTCTCACTAACAGATGAGTAGCTGCCTGCAGCGAAATCTAATTTGTGTATTAAAAAATTTCTTTCTTTTTCTCCGGTTAAATACTTACATATGAGCAGCTTAATGAAGTGGAGCTCTATGCGGTTTGCATATATTTTAGGCTACACGTGAATACCCTCAAAAAATTATAACAAAATTTATAAAAATTCTGTCAGCGTCATTGTTGTCAACTTTAGTTAGTACCCTCTGTTAAATTTTTTTTTTTAGCTATTCCAATTTATATACGTTCCAAAGACAAGCTGTCTCTAAGCTAGTTAGTTGGCTAGTCACTCACTCAGTCAGGCAGTCAGTCAATCATTGTGAACAGCGCTCATCTACATATGCAACAGTAATCCATTGATCTGCATAAATCTATAAAACAATTGCACATCTGTTCGAACTACGCTGGCTGGCTAGCTGAGTCTATATATGGCTATGGTTTGATGCATTGAACTTTTGTCTTGTAACGCATAACAAGTGACCAACTAACCGATCAATTGTTTGTGAAAACACAGCTTAATGATCTTTCAACAAATTAAATTGCAATTGCTCAACTCTCACCCTACTTATTTTGCCCCCTTTATTATATGCCCCGCTCATACGTCACAGTGGTGTCTGGACTATTAAATTATTAATTAATTATTGCATTCTGCGCAAACGGCAGCAAACGTACGTTCGTTTGTTCATTCGCTCGCGCGCTCGCTGATGGTGGCAAGCATTATTTATTATGCGCGACAGCGGTTCGCATTGGATCGCTTTCAGAGTAGAGACAGAGACCCCCCCGAGCCAGCAAAAGACTATCAAGAGAGGAGGTGTTACATAGTAATTTAATTGAACTACGAGTATGAGTATGTCTGTCTGTCTGTCTGACTACCTACCTGTCTGCCTGGCAGCCTGCCTGGCTGCCATGAATGAGAATTCAATTGAGCTGAAGTGATTTCGAGGCATTTCACTTTCATTTATTTATTGATTTTTCACTTTTTGAATTTTTATGCTTATTGCATTTTTGCTTTATTTTTTTGTCATATTTATTTTGAGCGAAATTTCCAAAGTGATTTTCAGAAATAGTTTTTTTTTTTTCTTCATTGGCGAACGCCGTTTGTGGTGACATTTATTGTTAGTATTATTGATGATTGTGATTTTTCTCTTATATACATTTTCAATTACTTTGAATACTAATAAATTTATTGGGGTTTAAATTTCTTTTCTTTTTTTTATGCGTTTGGCTACTGTTTTGTTAATTTGTCTGTTTTTATTGCGACTTAATTTTTTTTTTTTTTGTGATATTTAAGAAAGTTAAGAAGTTATTATAAAGTACAAAATATTATTATGGAGAAAAGTGTTATTTTTGTTTTGTTTTTGTGGTTAATTGCAATGGCTTACAGTGACAACAATGTCCACAATTGCTAAGAAAATTGTTGCTTTTTGATATATTTTTAGAAATTTAATACTGTTTTTTAATCAGATCAATGTGCTATTTGAATAATAACTTTTAGATCTGCTCGATATTCATATAAAAGAAAAATGTAGTGATTAGTATGCGATTTGTATCAATACTCATTGATATGGAAATTGACTCATTTTGATATTAAAAAAATATCAAGTTGATTTTTAATCAGATCAATGTGATATTGTTGAAAATATTAATAATTGATTTTTCAGTAGGAAATTGAAAAATTTGTAAAAGATGTCTATTTATTTTTGTAGACATAAGAATAAATTGTATGATCTCACCTATCAAGTGACTAGGTTTTGCAAGTCGCACCTAATTTAAGAAATAATCCCCATACAAACCCAGGCATTAATTTGAAATTAAATTATTTTTGCAATTTGGCTAGGTTTCACACAGTTTCAGTTCAGTTTTTGCCACCTCTAATTGAAATTGTTACACATTTGTGATAAGCGTGTCTAAGCAGTTTCCCATATGATAAGCACAAAACTCAATTAACAATTCTAATATATAGAAAGATACCAGCATGTTAAAGAATTTTATTCCGTTCTGCGCTTACCATTTACGGTTAAAGAAACAACAACAAAATATGCCGTGTCTCAATGTTCTAGCGATTCGCTAACTCGTTAGTTGTAGGTAACTAATGTTCCCTAGCTCTTAGCTTATAAAAAGGTTTCAACATCTAACGATTTCGCTTACTACAGTTCGTTAGCTCTTAGCTGGCAAAAATCTATAATAATAAATTTCTTTCATGCGAACGTGCTGTTTCGAATACACGTGTTCAAAACATAAAAAAAAAAAATGATTTTATAAATTCCTTAAATACAATACAAAATAGATTAGAATTAAAAAATAAAAAAATATAACAAAAAAATTAAATAAATAAAAAATAAAAAAGAAGTACAAATTATTAAACATATGATATAAAAAAAAAACATAATATTTAATAAATAAATAATGAATAATATTATGAATTAAAAAAAATATATGTATAAAAAAATAGTTAAATAGTAATATTTAATTGAAATTAAATAATAATATTATTGTAAAAGAATATTAAAGTAATACACACATGAAAAAAAAATGTAAAAAAATAAAAATAATTCAATAAATAATATTACAACAAAAAAAAAATAATTAATAATATTAAAAATTATTGTAAAATAAAAAATAAATAGTAATATAAAAAATATATATAGAAAAATAATAATATTTAAAATACAAAAACAAACTTATTAATTCAATAAATAATTCTATACAAAAAAAGAAAATAGAAAAGTAATACATACATAAATAAATAATAATATGAAAAAATTAATTAAATAAATAATAAAATAAAAAATAATTAAACAAATAATATTACAAAAAAATTAAAAAAATAGTATTACAAAAAAAATTAAAAAAATAATTAATAATATTCAAAATTATTGTAAAATAAAAAATTAAAAAATAAATTAATAATATAAAAAAATATTTATAGAATAATAATAATATTAAAAACACAAGAAGATACTTATTAATTCAATAAATAATTCTATACAAAAAAAAAAAAAATAGAAAAGTAATACATACATAAATAAATAATAATATTAAAAAATTAATTAAATAAATAATAAAATAAAAAATAATTAAATAAATAATATTACAAAAAAAAATTAAAAAAATAGTATTACAAAAAAAATTAAAAAAATATTTAATAATATTAAAAATTATTGTAAAATAAAAAATTAAAAAATAAATTAATAATATAAAAAAATATTTATAGAATAATAATAATATTAAAAACACAAGAAGATACTTATTAATTCAATAAATAATTCTATACAAAAAAAAAAAAAATAGAAAAGTAATACATACATAAATAAATAATAATATTAAAAAATTAATTAAATAAATAATAAAATAAAAAATAATTAAATAAATAATATTACAAAAAAAAATTAAAAAAATAGTATTACAAAAAAAATTAATTAATAATATTAAAAATTATTGTAAAATAGAAAAATAAAAAATAAATTAATAATATAAAAAAAATATTTATAGAAAAATAATAATATTAAAAACACAAAAAGAAACTTATTAATTAAATAAATATTTCTATACAAAAAAATAGAAAAGTAATACATAAATAAATAATAATATTAAAAAATTTATTAAATAAATAATAAAAAAAAAAAAATAAATAATAAAATAAAAATAATTAAATTAATAATATTACAAAAAAATATATATGGAAAAATAATAATATTAAAAACACAAGAAGAAACTTATTAATTAAATAATTAATTCTATACAAAAAATAAAGTAGTAATACTTAAATAAATAATAATATTAAAAAAATAATAAAATAAATAATAAAATAATTAAATTAATTATATTACAAAAAAATAAATTTAAAAAAAAATAATATTAAAAATTATTGTAAAATAAAAAATAAATAATAATATAAAATATATATATAGAAAAAAAAATAATATAAAAAGCACAAAAATAAAAAACAAAAGTAATACATAAATAAATAATAACATTAACAAAAAATTTAAATAAATAATAAAATAAAAAAAATAAAAATAATTAAATTAATAATATTACAAAAAAAAATTAAATAAATAATTAATAATATTAAAAATTATTGTAGAATACAAAATTAAAAAATAAATAATAACATTAAAAAAATATTTATAGACAAATAATAATATTAAAAACACAAGAAGAAACTTATTCATTAAATAATTAATTCTATACAAAAAATAAAGAAGTAATACTTAAATAAATAATAATATTAAAAAAATAATAAAATATATAATAACATAAAAAAAAAAAATTATTAAATTAATAATATTACAAAAAAATATTTAAAAAAAAAATAATATTAAAAATTATTGTAAAATAAAAAATAAATAATAATATAAAATATATATATAGAAACAAAATAATATAAAAAGCACAAAAATAAAAAACAAAAGTAATACATAAATAAATAATAACATTAACAAATAATTTAAATAAATAATAAAATAAAAATAATTAAATTAATAATATTACAAAAAAAAGAAAAATTAAAAAAATAATTAATAATATTAAAAATTAATGTAGAATACAAAATTAAAAAATAAATAATAACATTAAAAAAATATTTATAGACAAATAATAATATTAAAAACACAAGAAGAAACTTATTCATTAAATAATTAATTCTATACAAAAAATAAAGAAGTAATACTTAAATAAATAATAATATTAAAAAAATAATAAAATATATAATAATATAAAAAAAAAAAAATTATTAAATTAATAATATTACAAAAAAATAAATTTAAAAAAAAATAATATTAAAAATTATTGTAAAATAAAAAATAAATAATAATATAAAATATATATATAGAAAAAAAAAATGATATAAAAAGCACAAAAATAAAAAACAAAAGTAATACATAAATAAATAATAACATTAACAAATAATTTAAATAAATAATAAAATAAAAATAATTAAATTAATAATATTACAAAAAAAAGAAAAATTAAAAAAATAATTAATAATATTAAAAATTAATGTAGAATAGAAAAATAAAAAATAAATAATAACATTAAAAAAATATTTATAGACAAATAATAATATTAAAAACACAAAAAGAAACTTATTAATTAAATAAAAAATTCTATACAAAAAAAAAAAAAAAAAAAATAAAACTAAAAAAAAACTACAGTCCTAACAACTAAAGGTAGTCAGATCGAGAGTTAGTACTCACTAAAGCATTTGGAGAAAATTGCTAGTTCAGTCAAACAATATTGTTAGTTCCCTTCCAATTTTTTTGTAACAGACAAATGGACTCGAGACAATCGCTAAAAAATATATTCTTGAGCAAAATTCGAGTCGAGTCGATATAGACTTATACGTCTGTCTAGCTGTACGTTTGAAAATCAAGAATTTGGAAATATAAAATGTAAAGCCATTAAGTTTGGATATTTAGAATCTTCTACTACTTCTTCAAATCACTTGTGTTCAATGAACATTCTAGAACCGTATTATAGACATTTAGTATGTTTTGCGATTTTAGCATAAATTGACTTATATCAGAATCAATGTACGCTGAGCATCAGCTGTTTAAATTTGTTTAACTGTTAATGGTGATATTTTCAACAATGCTATTTTTGAGTCCATTATCATAATTTCTTAGTGTTTGAATTTATTTTTAAAATAAACCTCTCAAAAAAAAAATATTATTCCTAATTATAAGCACATTTTGCAGAATTAAATGAACTTTAAAAATAAAAAATTTGCGCAAAATATGAACTTGAAAATGTTGAAAGTAGCAGAAGACTACGTTTATACTAGAGTTGAATTTTAAAAATTAGTGGAAATTTATTTATCATAAAAAAACCGTTAAAATAAATTTAATTTCTGCAATAAATTCATGAATTCGGCGCTTGTATAAACGTGGCATTTATATGTTTGCGCACACAGGAAACGAAATTGTTGGCCTAGCTAATTGAAGTTCAAAGATTAATGCATATATTTAAATATACTCAATTCATATACATATTTTTATAAATATCTTAAATATTTTTCAGTATTATTCAATTTATTCCTATAAAAAATTTAATTTTGCTCACGCTCGCTGCTTACCAAATTTTCAAATTTTTATACAACTAAAATTCTTTGCAAACTGAACAATCTGAATCGATTAGTTATATATACTGTATTCCATTGTTGTTAGTTTAACTGTGCTACACCACAAAGGCGGTGGGCAGTAGGCGTAATTGGCAACACAGACGTAGCAAGTATTTTATTTAATTTTTAGGCCCTGTACCGAAGGTACAAGAGCCTATTGGGTTTGTGCAAATGTATGTAACAGGTAGAAATAATGGTCGGAGACCCCCCAAAGTTACCACCATTATGGTCAGGAATGAAAGAAGAGTCGATATAGCCATGTCCGTCTGTCCGTCCGTCCGTCTGTCCGTCTGTATGAACGAAAGGATCTCGGAAACGGTAATAGATAGAGACTTCGTGTTTTTTGCATTCGACTAGGATTGCTCCGGAATTTCACAAGTTTATTTTGAAATTTTGCCCCTCCCCCCCCTTCCCCATAAAATCACCCCTTAGGGTGAAAATTTCTTCGGCACAAAAAAAATTGAGTGTACTAATATAGAGATAACGTCTCTCTAAGCAAAAATCCAAAAAGTTCATTAAAATCGGATAATAAATGGCGATTTTATAAACAATTGAATTTGAACAACCCCCCTTTTATTTTCATTCATATTCGCGCAGTGAGAAGTGGTCATGTGTTTGGTCATAAGCTCGGGAAACATTTAATATGTTTGTTAGGCGACCTGAACTGGTACAGGGCCTCTTACAGTCGGTTACGCCCGACTGTATTTCCTTACTTGTTTTTTTTCTTTTCTTCTGTTTATTGCTCGAACGTATTAAACTGTTGTAGACTCGTACATACACCCATTTATGTTATTATTAATTTCGTCGGCATTTAGTAGGCCACAATGTGGTGTCGCATATTGATGAAGCAGCAGCAGCAATGGCAACGCGGATTTCCTTCATGAAGTTTTAAGTATGCTGGTGCAATTGCTTAAACGACGCACGCCTCCTCCTCTGGCAACTTGAGACTCTTGCTTTCTGGTTGTGGCCTGGGAAAGTGTGTGTGTGTATGTGTGTGTGTGTGTGTGTGTGAAGCAAAGTTAACGGCGTTTTAAGTGCGCTATAAAGTAGCTAATAAATTAAAAATAAAATGAAGCGCAATATGAAAAAAAAAAATAAAACTGGCAAAATGTTCTGTCAAGGTAACAAGTTCGTTGCTTAAGTCTTTCGTTTTTGATGATGAAGGAAGATACTTAAAAGTGTGAATTGTGAAATGATTGCTAAAAATAATTTCGAAATTAATAAACAATTTGTTATGGCACGCACTACATTTTGCCTACCTACATTCTGTCAGAGAATGTATACAACATAATTTTTTCGTGTTAAATTATTCTTTGGCAGTTATTGTTGTTGCTGTTCTTTAAGTGTGTTGTAATTTGTTTTTTTGGACCAAGTGGAAAATTTTTTGCACATTATAACTGTGTTTTTTATATTTTATGATCTATACATGCGTTTTATGGCCTAACTTTTTAGTTAACAAGAACTTCAGTAGAGCTTAAACTTTATTACTTTTCGAACACATTTAAAAAATTATGGTTTTTAAATGCTTCAGTCCGGTTGAAGTCCCTGAATCATACCGGTCAATTAGTCCCCCGCCTCCAAGCCATTTCATAAAGTTGCATAGCACATCTTGTAAGCTTTTGATGACCATGAGTATTGCAGCAGGCATTCGATAGAGTTCAGAACGATGACCCCTCATAAAAGTTTATAAAACTCCTGTCAGTGCTTTTATTGGTCTTACCTGTACCTTGAGTTCCGTAGGGCAGCTTACTGGAATTGCTGCTTTTCTCGCTTTATGTAGGTCCCCTCTTATGTACTCATTGCGACTTACGCCGATGTTGGTATTATAAGCAGCTTAAAGAGTCTCATTTAGGCAGTAGATGACCTTCAGATGGCCGTTTCAAATTGAGTAGTCATCTAAGCAGTTTTCCGAAGGGTCTCCTCCGTATCAAGTTCTAATCTCTGTGTCGTTTAAATAGACCAGGATCCCCTCAAAAAATATATATGAAAAAATTCTCCTACTTTTTGCATAGATCGTCCAACCATTTCTTTTAGCCTTCTTTTAATTTTGATAGAGACAACTGCTAGCGAATTTATTTTCTATTGCGGGAAATAATCAAAAGTGTAGATAATCCATTATTTCAATATTTTGAGTTCTCAAAAAGTCATTCGAGAGCTCGCATTGTCCTGTTGGAGAATGATGATTCATCTACAGCGATTGATTTTCCTCAATTCTCTAAAAAATTCTAGCCATGAATAGTTGCTTCACCTGTCACAATATTAAACAAGTCTTTCGAAGCATCACATTTCTTCGCTTCAACCAAACTATTTTTGTTCCAATAAGTAAAAATTTTTTCACTGCTAAATGATCATGTAAATTTTTATAAATGATGATGAAATTACTGCCTAAAGTTGGCTCCATGTAACCTGCTGTGAGACACCTTGTTTTATGAGCACAATAACTGATTTTGAAGAACTTCACGGAATTTGTTCTTGTGCGAAGCAAACCTGCAGTTTAACTAGTTAAAACCGTGTAGCTTCCCAAAGAAACTTACTTTAAGGAAATGTGTCGGTCTATCCATCTATCTATCTATCTATCTATCAAATTTGCTATATCTTTTTGGGACATGCCTTATATCCCACTGCCCACTTATGTGATTTTGTATGACGAACTTCTTTATTTAGGTCAATATCAGCTTAAAGCCAATATGGTGTATCGTTATGGACACCTACTTCACTTGCATATACTAATGTACGGTGTCTCCCCACATTAAATGGTAGACCCCATACAAACGCACCGCTTACTTAAGGGTTGTGGTATGGAGAACATCTCTATTTAAAACAATATCAGCTTAAAAGTCATTATGGTGCTTTCCTATGGACGCCCAATTCACAATGGGTGGTGTCTTCCCACATTTTATGATAGCCCCCATACAAACCTAACGCTTACTTATGGTTTTTTGTATGGAGAACATCTTTATTTAAGTCAGTATCAGCTTAAAAGTCATTATGGTGCTTTCCTATGGATGCCCAATTCACAATGGATGGTGTCTTCCCACATTTTTTTGGTTGCTCCATACACACCCAACGGTTATTTATGAGTTTTTGTGTGGAGAACATCTTTATTTAAGTCAGTATCAGCTTAAAAGTCATTATGGTGCTTTCCTATGGACGTCCACTTCACATTGAGCGGTGTCTCCCCACATTTTCTGGTAGTGAACATACGAATCCATAGCTTACATATGGGTTATTGTATGGAGAACATCTTTATTTAAGTCTATATTAGCTTTAATTCAGTATGGTAGTTTCTTTTAGCTGCCCACTTCAAATACGTATACTAATGAGCGGTGTATTCTCAGATTTTGGTGTAGGCCCCATAGGAGCCTAACGCACAATTATGGATTTTTGTATGGAGAACATCTTTGTTTAAGTTAATATCAACTTAAAATTCATTATGGTGCTTTCCAATGGACGCCCACTTCACAATGGGCGATGTCTCCTTATATTTAGAGGTTATGGGTTTTTATATGGAGAACATCTTTAATTCAGTCAATATCAGCTTTAAAGTAGATATGGTTGTTTCTTATGAACGTTCGCTAAACATAAATTTGTCGTACCACTTTTTAAGGTAGCCTCCATAAAAAACCACCATTTATTATTTATTTATTAGGCCCTGTACCGAAGGTACAAGAGCCTATTGGGTTTGTGCAAATGTATGTAACAGGTAGAAATAATGGTCGGAGACCCCCCAAAGTTACCCCCATTATGGTCAGGAGTGATAGAGGAGTCGATATAGACATGTTCGTCTGTCCGTCTGTCCGTCCGTCCGTCCGTCCGTATGAACGAAAGGATCTCGGAAACGGTAATAGATAGAGACTTCGTGTTTTTTGCATTCGACTAGGACTGCTCCGGAATTTCACAAGTTTATTTTAAAAACTTGCCCCTCCCCCCCTTCCCCATAAAATCACCCCCAAGGGTAAAAATTTCTTCGGCACAAAAAAAAGTAAGTATGCCAGTATAGAGATATCGTCCTTCTTAGCCAAAATCGGAAAAGTTCATCAAAATCGGATAATAAATGACGATTTTATAAGCAATTTAATTTGAACGACCCCCCTTTTCTTTTCATTCATATTCGCGCAGTGAGAAGTGGTCATGTGTTTGGTCATAAGCTTGGGAAACATTTAATGTGTTTGTTAGGCGAACTGAACTGGTACAGGGCCTCTTACAGTCGGTTACGCCCGACTGAAATTTCCTTACTTGTTTTTTATTGTTTCTTGTTTCTGCTAAATACGCAATTAGGAACTTCGTGTGTAGAGTATTAAATCTTTGATTCGACCGGAATTTATTTAGTTTTTCGTAAATTTATATTAATGAATCGTGTGCATGGGTATTATATAACATGTAGTATGTAGCCTGCGATACATCTTTTTCCTGTAGATACTAATTTGAAGGAACATATTTGCATACAGCGACATGCCTCAACAAGCTAAACGAAAGTTCATACACAGTACAAGGTCTTCGACACACTTTAAATGTATTTCAAAAGTGAAGCGTTTTGGAAAAACGTTTATATTATGAAATCTAAGCTATCTCTTTTTGTTTTTGGAAATGCTATAACTGTTGTTTTTTGCATGCGATGCTTGTTTTCTGTGGATGTGTTTTTGTTTACTTTTCTTCTTTGCTTTCTAAGATTACGACAAGTTCAAGGCGTATCTCACATATCAACAACACATCTTGCTTCACTGCTTTTTTTTTGGTCTGGTTACAGATACAATGTTTAACTCTCTGCTGCTTTCTTATATATACATATATATATATGATGATGATATATTGTATGACGTCAACTACCGCAATTTGTACTAGAATCTCACACGTTCCATAAATTCAATACGATTTCCGTTTGCTTGTGCCGTTGACACTTGGCTGGCAGTGCACTAGCAGTCGACGACCACCAACACCAGCAACATCATCATCATCATCATCAACATGATCATCATCAACATGATCAACATTATGACAATCATTGCAGTTAGTTTGCATATAAGCAGTTACATAATCAAGTCTTTCATCTGTACGTCTGCTGTACATTCCCGAAGTTGTCAGCTCAGCATTTAAGTTTGTCGACATTATGCTCGAAGATACAGATATACATACACACAGACACATATAGCTAACTAAAAAATGAGGTTAGTAGTCGTTGTCTGTCATCTTAAAAGCTGGATATATCTTGCACATCGGTATGTCTGTCTGTCCGACTGCTGGCTACTTCTCAATGTCTGCAACATGATTTCAACAGGTTCTCAAACGGTTTTCGTGAGCATTTGCCTTGCGGTTCTGTTGCTTAATCGCTTAAAGCAAGCATTTCGAATGCTTATTTATGACGTAGTCCATGGAATCGCCACTGCTTATCTATATGTACTAGTATGTATGGATATGTATGTGTATGTATGGAAGCTGCATTTAGCTACATTTGACGGGTGTTAAACCGTACGCTAAACTCATCAGAGAACATACATTAATGAATGCTACATGGGCTACATCGTAGGTACATTTCCAATTTGAAAAAATTCTTTTTTTCTTTTTCTTACTTGCGTCCGTTTAAAAATTATTTATCTACACTGCTTCGTTTAGTATGTAAAATAGTAGCTACATAAATTTGCCAGCAGATACTAATGAAGTTACAAATAAACTCGAATAACTCATAAAAACGCATAAACCATGCTGAAACACCTTGAAATGTAGACATTTTCTTAAAAATATTTTGCAAAGCATAATGCAGACATTTTTCATTTCAAGTACAATCTATGTGTCTAGTTTAGCTTTATACTTTAGTATCTGGTTTGATATTTAAAGTATCTCAAAAAATTTTCTTATAAATATTGAGTTTTAAACACTTTGAAAAGCTTAGAATATTACTTTAAACTGTTTGTATTTTATTAAATTTTTAATAATTAAAAATTTTAAATATTTAAAAGTTTTCTTATAAATATTGAGTTTTAAACACTTTGAAAAGCTTAGAATATTACTTTAAACTGTTTGTATTTTATTAAATTTTTAATAATTAAAAATTTTAAATATTTAAAAGTTTTCTTATAAATATTGAGTTTTAAACACTTTGAAAAGCTTAGAATATTACTTTAAACTGTTTGTATTTTAATAAATTTGTTTAAGTTTTTCAATTTTAGTAGCTAGTATCATAAAGTTACACTTGTAGATATTTCTATGCGCTACATAGTGCTAACATTTGCAGTTAATTGCTTAAAATTTTGTCTTCCTCAGTAGCAATTATGTAAATTTAATTTAATTTGTTATTTAAAAAGAAAAAAAAAAAAAAACGAAAAAAGATACTTTATATGCACGTGCCATTTATCGAAAGCATACAACAGCTGTAGATTGCTGGCTACAGATACATTTCTTTTTTTTTTTTTTTTTTGGCTGATATGTTCATTAAACAACAAACAACGCTGTTGAGCTATCTCCATACAATATAACCATGGTTCATTTAATTTCCATGGTTGTTGATGTCTAAACTAACTGTAAATTGCGCCAAATAAGCTTAAATGTAAATGTGAGAATAATAATATTTCACAGGTTTTGGGTATACTTTGGCAGTTGCCTAAACGCTACACATAGGCTAAAATAGCTTAGTAAGTTTGTGTCAATGGGCAAAAGGAGGTGAGGTCGAAACCCTGAAGTCTATATGTTCTTGATTAGAGTCTAAAGTCAAGTCGATATGTCTGTATGAACAATTAGAACTTGCAGATTATATGTGTCTTCAATTTAAGTTGTCTAGACTCTCCTATTTTGTTTTCGAATAACTAGTATGCAATGTACGTGGACTCTTGGTGGATTTACTTTAAAAATCCAGCCCTCTTTTTTCAGGTATTGTACGAAAACAAAAACATTTCGATTTTCTTATTATTTTAGCTAAAAACGCCAAATTTAGTTTAGCTTACTTCAATTCTTATAGAATACTTACTCTAGATCCATAGCAGACCACTAGATGAGGTAGTCTTCATACAAATCTGTCCACTCTTTTAGAAATTGGATTTATGTAGGAGTATATCTATACGCAGTCCACCGTTTTTCCATTTTTTTTAATCCATCCAAATAATAGGTTTTCTCAAGGCTCTCAAGGTTTGTTTCAGTGATGACTTCGACATTCGATCCAAAACAGAAAATAGTCACAAGGGCTAAATCTGAAGAATATGCTGCATGAGGAAGCATATTGAATGCATACGTTTGCATCCGCACATAAACTTCGTGGAACATAATTTTCTTATCTATCAAATGCTTTTGTGTCTGCTATAAAACAATATTTTAAATATCCAAAAAAAAAAAAACAAAAAAAAAACTGTGGTCATAAACTTTTTGGCCTAAAGATCATCCGTTAACTTTTTTTCATGCACGTTCACTCGGAAAAACATACTGTGTTACTTGTTCCATATTCTCTGATGTGATGTAATGGATTCATATAACTTATCAAGACTTAGATGCCTACAGTCTCAGCACCGTTTGTCCAATATCATTCCATGGATTTTATCGATGAATTCTGGCATGGTGACCTCTTTTGGTACGCCCACAAAGGAACAGAGTAAACCACTTTTGTTAGGTGATTTACATTTAGAGCGTTTGTGTATAAAGCCTTTGTTGCAATTAAAAACAAATGCCAATCCATTGCACTTGGAAAATGTTAACATTTTAATAGGCTTTCGCATTTTTGTTCACAGAATTCCATAGAAGTGGTCCACTTATTTATGACGACTTTAGCATAAGTCGGACTGGGTGGCAGCTTTTATTTAATTGCTAGTATTCTCTCTTTCAGAGAAAAAAGTCTAAGGTATACAATAGCACGGTCTTGGAGAACCATTAGACATTATCTTATCTGAAAATAAAACGTTCTGAGAACTTTTTTTGCCACATGGTATTCAGATGCAAATAATCTAGTTAAGTTAAAAAAAATTCGGATTTCATGGCCCGATGACCAAAATTTACACCTAACAGTAAATTTCTCTGGATGCAATGGTGACTCTTTATACTGCTGTGTTGAACAAAAAATGTCATTCAATACTACTGTCGCCATTGTAGCCTTTTTTTTTTTGTTTGTTTCTAGTCACCACACAGGTCACCAAAACCGTGAAGATTATATTTCCGAAGAAGTTTGCATACGATTATTCAATTCTTTTCTTTTGTTGGATCTTATGCGGAGCGATGAGAAAAAAAAAAACCTTACAGAAAGGCTAACTTTTTAATCACAATGAGAAATGAAGTGGCTAAGATCTGCAGCCACACTTTCAACAAAGCCATTGGATAGCGTATTAATATTTATATACCAAGTCCATTTTTGGGTGTAGTTTGGGTGTTCTTCATTAAAGTCAATATCGATTCAAAAGTCTTTATGGTAGCTTCTTATGGATGTACATATACTAATGGGCGTTGTCTCCCTACATTTTGGAGTATTTCCATTAAAACCCAACGCACACATATGGGTTTTTGTATGGATCACTTCTTTATTTAAGTCAATCTCAATTTAAAAGCTATTATGGTGACTTTATATAGACGACCATTTCATATACATATACTAATGGGCGGTGTTTCCTCATATTTCCCGTAACCGCATAAAAACCCACCACACACTAAGAAAGTTTAGTATGGAGAACTTCTTTCATTATGTCATTATGATGGCTTCTTATGAACGGTCATTTCGCGAGAGTGGTGTCTCCTCACATTTGGTGGTAGCTGCCATAGAAACCTGACGCATACTAATGGGATTATTAGTATATATTATGTATGGAGAAGATCTTTATTAAAGTCAATATCCGCTGAAAAATTAAGTTGTGGAGGTCAATATGGACGCCCAAATTACATACATTTACTAATGCGTGGTGTCTCCCTACATTTTGGAGTAGCACCTATACGAATTCAACGCACGCTTATAGGTTTTTGTTTGAGGAACTTCTTTATTTAATTCAATATCTTCTTAAACGTCAATATATGAGATTTTTCATTAAAAAACTTCTTTATATCAGCTTTTTTTTTTTTTTTTTTTTTTAAATGTGTTTTTTTTATTGAATCTTCTCTTGATAAGAGACTAACAATAATTTATCAAATCTTAAATCTAGTTGTGTATTACACAAAGCCCCCCGGTTGGAGACTTATGTAGTTACAGCGGCCCTAAGAGCACATCACAGGGCTAGGAGGTCATTTCTCCTGAGTCGTGTTTGTATATGTAGTAGTGTTAGAGATCGTGCGAGTGGATTAGGGTGAGAATTGAGTTTACATTCATAGGTCTGCTTGAATCGATCTATTTCAGTTTTAACAGTTGGGATGTTAAGATCATTGTGAATGTTAGCATTGCGAATATACCAAGGTGCTCCGGTGAGAGTTCTAAGTATTTTTGATTGAGCTCTTTGTATTATATCCACGTTACTGGAACTCGCATTGCCTCATAACTGTGAGCCGTACGTCCAAATAGGCTATATTACGGAGTTGTAAAGAAGCAATTTGTAGTCCAAGCTTAAGGGGGACCGCGGATTTATGAGCCAGTGTAGGGAGTTGGCTTTTAGCTTTATCTGTGTTTTTTTGGCTTCAATATGTTTACGATAAGTGAGCCGTCTTTCGAGATGAATACCGAGATGCACGACGTCATTGGCCTGTGGGATCACAATGTTGTTTAGAGTCAGCGATGGACAAGTACCTCTGTTTAGAGTGAATGTGACGTGTTTGCTTTTTTGCTCATTAACTTTTATACGCCAGTTAGTTAGCCACTCCTCGAGAAGAATGAGATGATCTGCTAGTAGTCTGGTTGCTCGTATTGGGCATCTAGATCTACTTAATATGGCTGTGTCATCAGCAAATGTGGATATTGTAAGTCTGTGATCCGTTGGTATGTCTGATGTGTATAGAACATATAACATAGGACCGAGAACGCTGCCTTGGGGTATTCCAGCTTTGATTTCAGACTCCTGTGTTATGTAGTCATTCTGACGTACCGTGAATACTCTATTGCTGAGGTATGATTCTAGAGTTTTGTGAGTATTTTGGGGAAGCAATACTTTTATTTTATACTTAAGTCCATCAAGCCAAACGCGGTCGAATGCTTGGGCTACATCGAGAAAGATTGCGGAACAGTATTCGCGAAATTCGAACGCTGTTCTAATCTCCGAGGTTATTCGGTTTACTTGTTCGATAGTGCCATGGTTTTCACGAAAACCAAATTGGTGGGTGGGAATAACGTTCTGCATGTGTGAGTTGATTTTTAAAAGAACCAACTTTTCGAACAGTTTGGATAGGCAGGATAGTAGGCTTATGGGTCTATATGACGCAGCCTGTGTTTTGTCCTTTCCGGGTTTCGGTATCATGACTATGACCGATTTCTTCCACTGAGTTGGAAAATATCCGCATTTAAAAATCGCGTTATACAATTTTGTGATATATGTCACAGCTGGACTGGGAAGCTCCATGATCATTTTTGGGGAAATTAAATCATGACCTGCAGCCTAATATCAGCTTAAATGGTATTGTGTCTACTATTGACGTCGGCTTCACCTTCACCTTATTTTGTGATAAAATTCTTTTTTTACTCGACTTTATAGCAGAAATTTCAGGCGAATGGTTTTTTAAGTTTTAGTGCAGCCGAAATCAACGATTTTTGTCTTTAATTTCGAATCGTTGCTGAATCAAGAAGCTATCAAAGCTCGGACACATCTATTCAAAAACTCTTTATATGCCCTAAAGCTCAACATTTCGTAGTTTTCTTAATGAATAAATTTTTTTTTAGATTATCTTCGTAGAGTTCCAAATCTTTTGAGTTCTATAGGATGTTCCATTTAGATAAGTTAAATGAGAACAGTTTTTCCAAATATTTTATTTATTTTATTTTAAAAGAAAAAATTATTTTCCGCAACTGACTGTCCCCATAAGAACTCAACTCTTTTGTACATATTTCCAATGGCCGATATATGAAAAATATATGAATCATGCTGGTAGAAATTGTCATTCGTTTTTGCTTTAAAAAAGTAATCCAACCGTATTAATTCGAGAGAACATCAAATATCTATGATGACGATGTATAGTGTTGCGCCACATGTTGTGCCTATTCTTATCTTTAAAGAAATAAACTCCAATGCTGCTGCCGGCTCGAAAACCGTAACAAATAGTGACACGTGATGATGCATCTTTGAAACTATTCATAGCCACATCCAAAGGGATAATCTTTTGAAAAACAATCTCATCTTAATCTCATACAAAGTTCTATGATTTCGATGCTTAATCACATCGATGACATAACTTTCAAATAAAAAGATTTCAGTTCATACCACACGTCTAAATGAAAAACTTTTTTTTTTTTTACCTTATACAACACTACTTCACTCTCTATTACGGGTAAACATACGCGCATGATCGATCGAGACGCTGTAACTGCTTTTCACTCGATCTGCTTTCATTCAATGAGTGGGCGAACTGGCATATAAAATTTGGGCACTTGACGTCGACGACGACGCTGATGAGGTTTGCATTTCTGCTTCTGCACCCGGTTAGCTGACTACTTGACTGCCGGCGGCTTACCTGTTCGTCTAGCTGACAGACTGGCAAAGTTAGTCTATAAACTGATCATACAGGAAGCGGAAGCCGCACATGAAAGTATACCAAATCGTATATAAATAAATTTGTTTTTTTTTTTTTTGCTAACTTTCAGTCATGCTTTTTTGCATTTTCCAATTGGGATATACTCGTATTTCAGCGTCCATACATTTCTTTATGACGACGACGACGACGACGACGCTATCAATGATAATGTTGGTGAAGTCGCAACGTCTCAGTTGCCTGACTGTTCATGCATGACAGTATTTTAATGATTTGTTGCATTTTCTTATCGTCATGTCATTACTTATTGACTGCTCGTATATTCATTTACAGTCTCAGCCTCAGCCTCTTGTGTCAATAAATCGAGCACTGGAGTATATGAATGCATATTCGTGGTGTTGATCTAGTTTTTCTAAAGACAAAGCTTCCTGGGAATTTGTTGCACTTGTTTTATATGTAATAAAGTTGTTGGTTGAAAAAAAAAAAACAAAAAAGAACATTTAAAAATCATTAGAAATCGCTTGACTCGCTTAGAAAGCATTAGAAACGCTGTTCCCACTGAGCTAATAAAGTTTCAAAGATCTCATTTTTTGCATTTATTTTGTACCCTGAGAAATTATTATGTAATAAGAAGATTTAGTATCCAAAGTCAATTCGATATAGACATGTCTGTCTGTCTGTCTGGCTGTCCGTATGTGCAACGAGAAATAAGAGTCTACTAAAGTTAGAGCCTTAAAGTTTAAATATTTAGATGCTCCTATTCCTACTTTCAGATCACTTGTAACTAACCTCTCATCCCTAAGGGAGGTTGGTCCGTACTAGGCTCGCCTACACTTCATTCTGAGTTTTTGTATGAAAAAATTTATTGACGTTGGTAATTAGGCCCTGTACCGAAGGTACAATAGCCTATTGGTTTTGTTCAAATGTATGTAACAAGTAAAAATAATGGTCGGAAACCCCCCAAAGTTACCCCCATTATGGTCAGGAGTGATAGAGGAGTCGATATAGCCATGTCCGTCCGTCCGTTCGTCTGTATGAACGAAAGGATCTCGGAAACGGTAATAGATAGAGACTTCGTGTTTTTTGCATTCGACTAGGACTGCTCCGGAATTTTACAAGTTTATTTTAAAACTTTGCCCCTCCCCCCCCTTCTCCATAAAATCGCCCCCAAGGCAAAATATTTCTTCGGCACATAAAAAATTAAGTATGCCAGTATAGAGATAACGTCCTTTTTAGCCAAAATCAAAAAAGTTCATCAAAATCGGATAATAAATGACGATTTTATAAGCAATTGAATTTGAACGACCCCCCTTTTCTTTTCATACATAAAAAAATGTTTTATAAGGCACTTATTCGTGCAGTAGGAAGTGGTCATAAGTTTGGTCATAAGCTCGGGAAACATTTAATGTGTTTGTTAGGCGAACTGAACTGGTACAGGGCCTCTTACAGTCGGTTACGCCCGACTGAAATTTCCTTACTTGTTTTGATATAATTTAGTCTATTTTGGCCCACCTAAAATTAATAGCTAAAAGTGGTAGCTTCCATACAAATCTTTCACACCTTTCTCAGTTTTTGTATGAAAAATAAAAATATTTTGTTGTTGTTTATTCAACTAGAAATTGCATTTTATTGTGTTGTATTTTCTGTTTATACTTATTTAATATTCTATTTAGGTCCAGATCGAACCAGTGAAATGCCTAGCCCTGATACAAATCTCACCCACTGTTCTGGGTTTTTTTTTTTTTATGAACAAAATTTTGTGGCTACTGTCAATTCAGCCAAACTTGGTATATTTTGTGTCAATATTCATAAAACATACCGTTAAGGTTTAAATCAGACCACTAATAGAGGTGGCCGCTTTACAAAAAATCAAATTTGGTGGTCCTCCTTCTCTTCTTCGTCCTTCTGCTCAGCCACTGGTTACAATACGCCAAATTTGACATCAGCATCTAAGAATGGGATGAAGTCTTTCGAAGTACTGTCTAGTTGAAAGTCGATAACCTTATGGACACCCTTGCGGAAGTATTTGATTGTGGAGAACGAACACATCTTGTTGGCAGTTGTGTCCATCTTGGCAAGATCAATGTCGTCCTTATCCTTGTATTTCTCATCCAAATGCTCGTAGACCAGTGCCAATTGTTTGCAGTGTCCAACACTGACTTGGCTTTAGTCCAAAACAACGCTATTGAAATTGTTAAAGATGAGTGTCTTAAAAGTATTCTTCTTAGAGGATTCTCTAACAGTTCTTTTGTAAACATTTGCTGTTTCAGCTTTCCGTCCAAGAGTTTCTGCAAGAAGGCTTTGACATTCTTAGCAGTCAGTACATTATTTGCTGGGTTGAAGGTGTCATAGCTTCCTCGAGATTAATAAGCTTTTACATGCCAAAGAACTCAATGTTCCTCATCCAAAGATAAGAATATAACTTCATCGCGGAACTTCTTGGCGATTTCCTTTCAATGGGTTAACAAATTGTTCAACTGGTCTAGCTTCCTTCGGAATGAATAACCACAGTTGCGACTTAATCGAACCATCGAAGATCTTTGCAACCGATTCATGGTTGAAAGCAACAATTATTGGCAGCAATATAACTTGAGCGTACTTCTTGAGGTTCTTCAAGTTATGTTAAGCCTCGAACATAGTTTTTTGTTTTTGTCATCTCTCAATATAGCGAATTATACCATCAATTATACTCTAGTATGCAGTGCTTACAAATGATAAGGTTTTTTGCGAAGGTCGTGGAATTTGTTGTTGTTATAGCCATCGGGAACTGCTAAATTAAATTTATTTTCTTCTGAGAAAACCACGCGATGTCACTCCGTAAACCAAAAAAACTTGGAGATTATAAAAGATGGAGCCTTTAAGTGTGTATATTGAGTCTTTTCTAACCTTTTTCAGATTAATATTAATTGCAGGTGCCAAACCATTGAATATGGAGGAAAACATATACTTTTTGAGTTGTTGCATGTATAATGTCTGTGTTTTCTTGTTGTTTTAGCTAAAATATGCAAAATTTGTTGCATCTTACTTCATATCCAATAAAGTATTCCATATATATCTATTTCGGACTATAATAGATAGTCCTCATACAATTATGTCCCTCATCCTACATTTTATTGTGGCTTAGTTTAGCTGAAAACGACCATTTTTTTTTCATTAATCCTATTAAAGTATGCCACTGCGCTGCGTTTTCTCCTATCTTTTACATACATTGATCTCCCAAGTTAGCGTTTTTTATTCACAGTTTCGACAATCTTCTGCAATTATAGAAACAGATGGTAGCCGGATGGCGCAGGAATCGGTGATGAGTACCTTCCGAGACACAAGAAAACACAAACGAGCTGCCTTAATTTTTCTTAGATCTGCAAAGAATTGTGTGTTTGTTCCTATTGGAACACCACTTCTTTTTGATTAAGTAATTTCGGACGTTTTTGTAGTGGACCAACTTGGATTTGGTCAGAAAACTTCTCTAATTGTTTTCTTTCTTTGTTTTCGTTTGGATGCAGTTACTCTGTCTTGCAGCTTAGTTTTTTTTTAGAGGCAATACATCTTTAGAGCATAATTTTCTTTGGAGGCACTACAACTATGAATGGCACTGCCAGTGTACAATCCATTTCTCATCATCTGTAACCAAATGCGTTTATAAAATAATTCGAATTGCTAATTCAATCAATACTTTTGGCTTGGAGCTTGTTTAATTGCTTCAAAATTGTTGATTGATGAAGTAGGAGTTGCGCTGTAATATTTTTTAACTTTTAACAGCCGTAGGATATCTACAGCGTAGTGCATCTTCGAGGTCGAAATTAGCATTTTATTTCATAATATATTTTTATGAGTTGGAGTTGTACTAATTGTATTAAGTTAGCTGCACAAAATTTGGTTGAAAAAACTTGTTAAAAAAATCCTAGAATTATTTAGTTTCAGCTGAGTAAATTTTACAATTTTTAGCTGACAACTTGTTTATGCACTATGCAAAATTTGTATAAACGTAGTATTTATAGCTAATCACTTTCACTTCCAATGCATCCTACTGCTAAGCCTGTTATCGATTTACCCACATTATTTGCATACCAAACATACACCTCGGAGTTGTACTCTTAAGAAATATGACCTCGTCTCTTGTGCGCCTTCGTTCAAGTTGACAATTTTGCGCAATAGAAAATCGCCAGAGCCCCAGCACCAAAGACAACCACTTTTATTTTTTTATTTAAATTCTTTTTTTTTTTGCAATACGATTGCATTTTTTTCGGTGGCTTGGTGACAGACACTCCAACATGTAAAATGCGATTGACTGGTTGGCTGTCTGCCCGGCCCGGCTTGGCTTGGCTTGGTGTGGCGTGCCTAGTGTGAATGGGTGGTGCGTGTGTGCGTCTTGGGCCAGTTTCAGTTGCAGTTTCGAGGCGTTTTTGATGATTGCCCCAAAGGCCTACTACTATGCTATCAATTTACATATGTACTACAAACGTAAGTAGTCTGACTTGAATTTGGCATTAGTTGCGAGTTGTATGCGAAATATTTTAGTTTTCGGTTTTCAATTTCAAGTTTAGCATTAAAACTTAACGCAAGTAGGTGCGAATTGTTGCTTGAATTTTTTTCGATTGCATCTAATTAGAATTTGGTGATTAGTTATTTACTGCGTGTAATACATTTGACCTACTTGCAGTTCGTATACGTCTAACGGTAGCAAAGGAAACAAACCGTTGCTAATTAGAATCGTAGATACAAAATGTATCTATTGCCATATATAGCAAGCTGACGTTGACCACTACTTTGTAATACGCTGGCTGGCCTAAGGGGCTTGCTATGCGTACAACAAAAGTTTGCTAGCAGCAATCCAATACGGAAGCCATGTAATGCTAATAAGTAGTATTGTATATCGTACGACGAGTCAAAATGAAACTCTAAAATGAAGCAGTTGCCTAACATAGTCACTCGAAGAAGACTCGGAAACAGAATATATTAGTTATATGTATATGTATTAGGTATAGTGAAGGTGGGGGCGCGGTGTTTTGCGTTGTTCAATGCGTCAAAACGGCAACAGTCGTTGGTGGTAGCTTTTTTCTCGCTGGCTTTTTGGTAAAAGAAAAAAAAAAGTTTAAATTGTTTCTAATTAATAGAAATTTGCTGCTTAAATTTAAATATTTCAATATTTATAATTCGTTTTCTAATTGAAATTTATATGCGTATACGCGAATTTGCATACAGCTTGGAAACGAAAGCAAAATGCGACCAATTTGGCGTAGTTTCGGTTAATAAAATGTATCTAACATTGGCTTTGTGGTAGTAAACCTAAGTTAGATAGTTAAATGAAAAGTTAGGGAGATATTACTAATTGGCAACTGTTTATACTATTCATAGTTTTTGCTAATAAATTTATTAAGGTTTATACAGAATTTTATTCAAATATTAAAATTTAATAAGTTTTACAAGCAATTTTTTCCACAATCCTCAGTTTTGACTAAACTAACTAATTATATTCATAAGAAATATGTTGTTTCTTTAATTTATCACAAAATTTTTCTTATTTTGAGGACTTTCTCCAAAATACTCAATGGTGATTTGGACTGCGCGATGATCATTTAAGAAAATCGACCAATTTTTAAACCCTACAATCGCTGATGTTCAAAAGAGCTTTGTTTTTGAACTGTCAGAGATTTAGTGTTATACCTATTACGTATGTAACAGGCAGAAGGTGGCGAGACAAACCCCTTAAACTATGTACATGTTCTTGATCAACATCAAAAGTCCAATCGATAAAGGCATGTCCGTCCGTCCGTCTGTCTGTCTGTATGTCTGTTTGTTCGTATGTATATCACGAAACGTGATAGACCCTTCATATTTGAATAATTGGATGCTACTATGTATTTTTCATATTACTTGTATTTATTGTACACGCTAACCCACCTCCCTAAGACAGGGTTGGTACTAACCATACAAACCTACTACTCTTACTGAGTCTTTCCATACAAAATGTTTAATGTTGCTATTAATTTTACTAGACACAAAAATTTGGTCTACCTTACGCTAATCCTGAGAAAATATTCCATTTTAGCCCACATCCCATTGCTAAAAGTGGTAGCTCCCATACAAGTCTGTCTCACATTTCTGAGTTTTTGTATGAAAAAATTGTGTACTTCAGTTAGAAACGACGAATTTAATATATTTTGAGTTAACTTTAATAAAATATTCCATTAGGCTCCAAATCGGATCACTAAAAAAAGGTGGTCCCGTATAAAAAGTCAAGTCGAAATAGACATGACCGTCCGTCTGTCTGACGATGAACAACAAGTTGAAGCCTATAAAAAATAGAGCCTTTAAGTTTGGATATTAAATGTTTCCTATTCCGTTTTCAGATATTTATTGTTGAATACTAATGTGTCTCTAAGGGGTAAAACCTATAGAAATATGCAAATTTTTAGTGTATTTTGAATTCTAATAAAATATTCCACATAGGTTCTTTTGAACCACTAGAAGAGGTAGTCCACATACAAATCCAGTCCTCTTTGCTGGGCTTTTGTAAGAAAAACCATTTGCTGTGACTTAGTTTAGTCTGAAGCTTCAAATTTGATGTATTTTATGCTAATCCAAGAAATTATTCAACAAATGCAATTCAAATGCCCATAAATTATTGAAGTTCAATGAAGATACAGGATATCTGAAAGTCTAGCACACTCGTTCATTCTTTAAAGTTCTTTTTATTATTTCATAGTTTTCTTAATTACTGTCACATAGTCATGCCCCATTTTTGCAAGACTATACGCAAAATATTGAACTATTTTGTCTTTGTGAGAATGGTATTTGGAATTAATTCGTCTCCAAAAAAAAAAAACAAACTACAGTTGGCGTATAATTTAGATCAAACACTGCTTCTAAAATTTTTCTACCAACTTGATAATGGTTGTTGACCTTCAATTCGTCTATCCAAACAACAGACTTCTAATTCCGTAGTAGCAGGACTTCAACAATTCTTTAATTCATCAAAATTTGCCGTAGTGAGAATTCTCTTAATACGATGTTTTAGATTAACTCCACTGCATGAGAAACCCAAACATTTTTTATACCATTTTGGCAAAGGTTGTTGAGCTTCGTTTTGCCACACCAGAATATATAGTTCAGTTCATAGAACAACAGTTTATAGGTATGTGGCATAGCGAATTATACGCGAAGTTCTCTTTGCTGAATTATCACCAATAATTTTTGAGTGAGATTCGTCCATGGTATCTTCAATCGCGAAACCAATTTTGTCTTGCGCCTAATTTGATGATCCGCTTTTTCAGTGAAATTTTTTTTTGTGTGAACTTTTATTATCATATTTTTGAAACAAATTAGTTGAGTTTCCTGGGAGTTTCCCAAACAGTATATATCCTGGGGAACCAAAGCGTTTCAAAATAATTTCAAATTTTTCGGCCAAGGTCACTGAACTACCAGCATGAACGTTTGACTCCTGTATATAAACATTTGAAAATTGCCAAGGAAAGCGTTTTAAAATAGATATTTTTCTAGTTTAGATCTTCGGTCTCGGAAATTTTCTCGGAGAGTAGTTCGAAGTTCAACAAATAACTAACGCATGGCTGGCTGGCTAAAGCTTAAAGACAATTCACGTTTGCCCTTGGTTCGGCAATGCTGTTCGTTATTATTGCTTAGCAAGCTTGATAAACTGTTAAACTAATCAGGCTAAACTTTTTGTAACAATATAAACAGAGAATTTGTACAATATCAACTTTTATTAAAAAGAATAATTTCTTAAATTCAATTGTTTTAATTATTTTTTTATTGGAGTGGTACTTAGTAGTGGCCACATCTAAATACAGAAACTTTAAGTCTCTTGCTCTCTCATAGTAACTGACATCTGTTTGTTTTGACTGACAGACGGACAACGCTGTCTCGACTCAGCTTTTGATGTTGTTCAAGACTAAGGCTTTTCCAGTGGGCATACAATGACAAAGTTTTTCTTTTTTTGTTTCCGATATATTTCAAAAATTGTTTTCCATAATTGTCTTCAGGGCGTATAAGTCACCTAAGACGTGGACAAATATATGAGAAACAATTATAAGAACATAGTGTGTATATTTTGAATGGAACTTGAATCTGTCAAACTATAATATTGAATCTTAAAATTTTTTTTTAAAGATTTGTATTTGGTCTGAAGCGAAGGGACCGCCATATAATCGATAAACAAACTTTGTCATATCTTTGCATCCATTTGATGAGCTAATGAGATCGAGTTAAGTATTCCTATTATGTTTTGTCAAAATCGGGAGCAGCGATATTCCGTCATACATATTAATATGATCGGGATCGAGAGAAGTAACCCTATTAATTTTGTGCCGAATTAGAAGTTCGATCAAGGCTTTTCTTTGTTTCGGTGATAGTATTTGTACGTAAAAAATAATGTTTGATTTTCTTGACCCCATTTTAAAATAAATTTTCTGATATGAAGGCAAACTAAATGGCGCAGCTTGCTCAAAATGTTATATTAGTCTATTCAAAGAGGGCAGTTAAAAACCAAATTATAGACTCGTATTCAATTTCAACGTTTCTAGCTAAATAAACCACTCCAATAAAATTTGTTTATACAAGAACTTAAAAAGAAGTGCGGGTTTGTATGTTAAGTGCCAGCTTTCGCTTAGGGAGAGGGCTTGACACTTAGAACAAATAAAAGTTAAGTGAAGAAGGTATAAAGTTTTCATAATATACAAACTTCAAGACTATATATCTTATAGTCTCTAAGTTTTGATGCTCAAGTGGACTATCAGACAGACGGACATTTCTATATCGAATCGGCTTTTTCTGCCAAACTTAATAGTATACAAAACTTTGCTAATAAAGTATTTGCTATAATTAATAATCAATTAAAACTTGTTATAGATGTTTAATATGGAGTAGAACTATTTTTTTTTTAATATATTTTCATACGTTTTAGTTGAATTATCTTAGAGACCAGATACAAATATTTGTCTTGTTCATGTTTTACTTTAAGATACAAATTTGTTGCTTTCTCTTTCACACTTTCGCACAATATCAGCTTTATCAGTGCTGCTGCTAAACATGATAATGAACTTTTGTATCTGTGTTTTACTGGCAACAACAATTAGCAAGCGGAAACATATGTTTCAAGCTTATTTTATGGATATTATTTAAACAACTGCGAGATAAGAATTGTACTTCTGTATTTTAGCGTCCAGAAAAAAGCTAATTTGGAAATTTTAATCTATAAAGAAAACACTTAGATCAGCTAAAACAGTTTCGAGCTGATAAAGTCTTGAAGATGAACATCATGTTTTGCTAGAGCTAAAATTTCTATTTATCAAATGCTCATTTGTATTTTTTTTTTTTTTTTTGCAAGTTGTTAAATATATTTCGCTTAATTTATCATGATTTAATTGAACTTTTACTTTCGGTGCGTTCGGTCTATAATAAATTGCAAATAATTTGTGTTTGTGTATCTGATAAATTGCAACGCAGGTAACAATATAAAAATCCAAAATAAATTCAAACCAGAAAGCGTTGCTCAAGTAGTTAGTTTGGATCAGATCAATTGATCTTTGCCGCAAGCTATTTATATAAAATTTACATATGATATATTGAGATACAGAGACAAAAAATATGTAAAATAAAAAAAATAAAGAAAAGACAAAAGTGTATTAAAAATATTTTGGTCGCCTAAAATGTGAAAATGTAAAAAAAAAAAAGTATCTTGAAGGCTACGACGAGTGTTTTGTAGCAGGCCTTTCATTTTCACTTTTCGGACAGCGGCAAAACTCTAAAGTGGCTTTGACAAAGTTGCTTTCAGTTGGTTGGTTGATTGGTCGATTGGTATATCTCTATATATGCACATAATATCCGTCGCCGCTCTTTCTTTCACCCACTTTTCAATATTTGTAGGCTAAAGGTCTAATTAGATCCATTCAAAGCACATCGAACGAAACGAAATTGCAATTCCTTTGATGCACGCTGAAGTCAAATGAACCTGAACAATTGAAGGCTAGTTTTGATTGAAAATTTTGTTGTTGATGTTGTGAATGTAATCGAAAAAAACTAGATACAAATAATAATACCCGTATACAAGCAAGCTGTTAGCTAGCCAGCAGCAATTCATGCACTCGTCACACTAACTTGACCCTCATTAATTCAAGCGCGATGTTTTGTAGCTGAAGATGAGCTTGACTTGTTGGTGTTGGCGGTTGCCTTGAAAAGAAAAGTTGTATGGAATCAAACAAAAAAAAAAAAAAAAATCGCAGAAAGTGAAAAAAATAAGAAAAATCGAGTTTGTTATTCGGCGTTTTAGTGCGCTACAACTTTGTTAAATTAAACTTTATATTTAATTTTAAGGGTATTCAGAACCCATTGAAGACAGAAACTCTTACAAAATTTTTTACTAACTAGATTTTTCCTCAGGCATACTCTTCATTTATCAACTTTTTATAAATAAACCTAACCTATATGTTTCTCTTTAATAAATCGAAATATAAATGATTTATCGTTTATTTTAGACCTTGAAAATTTTTATTTTGTTCAGTTTTTAAAAATTGTTATCGCATAATTTCGCCTATGGGTTGCATGGTGTAATTTTTCGAAATTTCCTTCAAATTGTTTTAGGCTTTTCCACTTGGGCAGATTATTATTATTAAACTCTGCCAGACTACATAACTTGTTGACATAAATTTTAATTAAAATAAATGTGTCTGTCAAAATTAATCAACTTCGAAATTAGGTTACTGATGATCCATTACCACAATAAAGCGTTAGTGACTCGTGCTGTTGGATTCTCCTATTGACTTTTAGAGTATTCCATGTCATTATTAGCCAGAAATGTTTTAAAAAAAAAAAACAAGCATTTAACATTATTTTCAATGAAGCATCGTCCAATGATGCTTTCCACATCAAAATTTCACTGGTTGAACTTGGCTCTTCCTGAATTATTTAAAGGTGTCTAAATTCTGGTATACAGATGCATTTAGACACTAAGCTGGTAAAGTATCCATACAAACCCATCACACATATGAATTTTTGTATGGAGAACATCTTAATTTAAGTCAATATTAGCTTAATGTAGCTCAATGCAGTGACTTCTTATGGACGCCCAATGCACATACATAGTAATTAGAGGTGTCTCCTCACATTTTGGGGAAGCCACCATACAACTGATGTATTTTGATATGGAGAACATCTTCATCTTAGTCAATTTCAGCTTGAAAGTCAATATAGTAGCTGTAAGGCGTTATCTCCATACATTGTTTAGAGAACATCTTTATTACAATCAAATTCAGCTTAAAAGTCGATTTAATGACTTCTTATGGATACTCATTTTACATACATAAGCTCATTAGCGGTGTCTCCTCACATTTTGCAGAAGCCATCATACAACTTAAGTGTTTTGATATGGAGAACATCTTCATCTTAGTCAATTTCAGCTTAAAAGTCAATGTGGAAGCTGTAAGGCGTTATCTATATATATTTTGGGGTAGCCTCCAATGCACACTTAAAGGTTATTGTTTGGAGAACATCTTTATTAGGCCCTGTACCGAAGGTACAAGAGCCTATTGGGTTTGTGCAAATGTATGTAACAGGTAGAAATAATGGTCGGAGACCCCCCAAAGTTACCCCCATTATGGTCAGGAGCGATAGAGGAGTCGATATAGACATGTCCGTCTGTCCGTCCGTCCGTATGAACGAAAGGATCTCGGAAACGGTAATAAATAGAGACTTCGTGTTTTTTGCATTCGACTTGGACTGCTCCGGAATTTCACAAGTTTATTTTAAAAACTTGCCCCTCCCCCCCCTTCCCCATAAAATCACCCCCAAGGGTAAAAATTTCTTCGGCACAAAAAAAAGTAAGTATGCCAGTATAGAGATATCGTCCTTCTTAGCCAAAATCCGAAAAGTTCATCAAAATCGGATAATAAATGACGATTTTATAAGCAATTGAATTTGAACGACCCCCCTTTTCTTTTCATTCATATTCGCGCAGTGAGAAGTGGTCATGTGTTTGGTCATAAGCTAGGGAAACATTTAATGTGTTTGTTAGGCGAACTGAACTGGTACAGGGCCTCTTACAGTCGGTTACGCCCGACTGAAATTTCCTTACTTGTTTAAATCAAAATCAGCTTAAAAGTCTATTTAGTGACTTCTTATGGACGCCCACTTCACATACATATACTCTTTAGCGGTGTCTTCTGACATTTTATGATAGCCACCATTCAACTTATGTTTGTTTATATGGAGAACATCTTTATTTAAGTCAATATCAGCTTCATTGTCAATATGTTGCTTTCTTATGAACTCCTTCTACACATATATTTACGAATGGTTGGTATCTCCTCACATTTCGGGGAAGCCACCATACAACTTATTTGTTTTTCTATGAAGAACAGCTTTACTTAAGTCAATCTCAGCTTAAAAATCAGTATAGCAGCTGTAAGGCGTTATCTTCACACTTTAGGGGTTGCCTCCAAAGAAACCCAAGAACTTTTATAGGTTTTTGTATTGAGTTCATCATTATATTAGACAATATAAGCTAAAAAATCAATATATTGGCTTCTTATGAACGCCAATTTTACATACATATACTAATGATCGGTATCTCCTCACATTTTAGGGTAGTCTCCATGCGTGTTTTGCATATACCTTCTGTCAGAATAAAGTACACGGAATAATAAAAAAAAAAAAACACAAAAGATGCAATTATTTATTGCAATGTAGAACTTATTTGATGGAACACATGTTTGCTAATGTTCTGTCCAATGATGAACACATTTTTTATAAGCACTTCCCGGTATGACGTTTAGTTCGTTCAAGAAATTCTATCTTATGACTACAATTGTTTACAACAGAGAGTTTCGGGTATAGGAAAAAGTTAGATGGTGCCACATCGTATAAAAAAGGAAACTCAGTTACAACAGCGACTTTACGCGAAGGTTGAGTATCGTCTTTTATTCCACAATTCTAGCCGTTGAGTAGAAGAATTTAATCAAGCTCAAATAGTATTATTTATTGACATTAACTCACATCGGGCGTAGAATGTATATAAATTCTGTTTAAAGACGTTGGTATAAGAAAAAAAAGATAAAATGACACACAGTTTCTACTCAACTCCCATTTATGTAAGCTTTGATTTTTCAGTCTTCTTAAAATTTTCTAAAATCCGCGAAAATTATTTTTATTTATTTAATTATTTTTTGTTTGAATTCTACAAAGCGATTTCGAAGATGTTTGTAGGAAACTTCTACCCAACCTCCTTAATTGACTTCTATATAAACTATGAACACTGTTTCACAACTTGGTGAAAAACTCTTCTGCAACTGGCAGTAAATTATTAAAACTTAAGTTTTAAGAAGACCACATGAATTGAGCTCCATTTCACGCTTTTAGAAGATTATTTTCCCTCATAACGCCCTGCAGTTATGTAGTGTATTATTTAGTCGACCATTTCAACTCGATCATTCTTATTTATTATTGTTGATTGTTACTGATTGGACTTGTTGTTGTTGTTGTGCATGTACATCTTGTTGTTTATCTGGTTGTTATAGTAGAGCAAGAGCGACGCGTCGCAATTAACATACGTAATTTATTTAAATTCAATTTTTTCAACTTAAGATTTTTTTTTTTTTTGTTGATCGTTTTTTTTTTCTTTCTTGTATTTTCTTTATTTTAAACATGTATGTATTTTCACTTTCGTTTTACAAAAACAATATCAAACCGTATACAACAACAAGAGCATCCGGTCAATTTTTATAAAAACAAGAAAGAAAAAAAATTAACTGCTGGTGTTGTATCTTGTATCTCACTGGTCAAGTATCTTTGTATCTGTTGCTTCTTTTTCTGCATTTTTCTTATACCTGTTCACTCAAAGCTGAGTTAAGCGTTAAGCTCTTCAGCAGCAGCACTCTGTGAGCTGTGCGCTGTTGCCCGCTTATTATTATCATGATTATTACTTTTTATTTGGTGGCATCTGAATGCGCCCTGCAGCTACCAAGCGACCAATTCAGCGACCGACCGACCGGCTGCATGCTTATATAGATATACATATATACACCTCATATAATACATCTTGAACACAAATTGAAAACGAAAGTGAAAATTTCAAAAACTGCTGAAGATAGCAGCATAAGAAAAAGCAGAAGAAGAAGCACCATCAGCAGCATATAAAATTGCCTTTTCTCCATTTAATATGAGTAAAAAAGAAAAAAAAAAAATCAAAAAAATTAAGCGCTGGCAATTTGTCTCTGTCGTTCGTGGCTTCTTTTGCTTTTGGCTTAAACTGCTACCAACCGCGCTCATCTTCATTCAATTCATCCATTAAATTTTCATTGTACTCTGTCCAAAGCCAAGTAAGATTCATTTTATTATGTGCCGCTGCTGCATTTCAATTGAGCTTCATTTGCTTTGGGTGCAGCTTTGGCCTAGGTCAGTTTGAGAAACCGCAGACACAGACACAGATTGCTTGTTGAAAGTGCAGCAATTCGAAGTTTTATTTACGAAGTTTTACAGATTACATTCATTGGTCATTCTGTTATGTTCCATGTAATTTTTTTGAAGGAAAATTGCTTGAAATAAAATAAAGAAATTGTCAATGCAGTACAACCTCATTTTTTCGAAGTAATGTGTGGAAGAAGGTGTTCGGATAAGCGTAAATTCGGAAAATATAAAAAAATTCCAAAATTTCAATCACTTCCTACGTATTTTGAATGGTGAAGCAAAATTTAAACATAGAAATATATAAAAATGACATACAAAACATTCAAAACATTTCTAAATAAAAAGTGTAGATGGTCATTGATGAGGTTTCAGACAGATATATGTATTCAGCTCCATTCGTCTTAATCGAGTTTTAGCGTACTATCCGAATCAGATCAGCAGAGGTTCAAATAATCGAACTGTACATATTTTTTTTCTTCTCAAGTCTGTAATTCGTTCTAAAAAATTTTAAAACAATTTACATTTCAACATCTTAACTAGAAATTTTGTTATTTTTCCCGCCTTCAATTTTTATATTAAATTCTTATTATTAGAATAATTTTTTCGTCGTATTTTAAACAAGTTTCAAACAAATAATTTTGTTGTTTTTTCCTTTATCTTTGCAGGTGAGTTTATCAAGCGTGTGAAAATGTAGATACAAAAAGTATCTTATAGATAAGTATGTATCTGCAGTTATAAAAAATTATGTTATGTTTTGTTTATATACTTTACACAAAGTGTAAATATTTTTATAATTTAGTTAGTGTGTTTGGATGGCTTCAAAGGAAGTCACTGATAAATCATAAAGTATATACAACAATCCTGTCAACTTTATTCTAGCCAAGCCATACCAATTGTCTGTAAGTTTCTTTGAGCAATCGAGTAAAAAAAAAACATTTTAATCGGTTGCATGATGAATGTGGACAGATTTTGTCAGTGGATTTTGTTCGGGCAGTGGCGCAATTATTGCATTGGAAATAATTTATAAATCTTCCAAACAAATTTGAAGCAGTTCAAAGTTATAAATAGTTTCTTTTGTTCATAAATAACAGATAAACGGCCTTCTTCAATTGCTGTAAAGTAATTAAATAATTTGTTTAAAATCAGCCAATTTTAGGTACTCAATATTGTAATTGTTTCTGTAGGCTTGGTCTTGATTAGATTTATTTCAACTATTGTATTCATGGTTTAATAAAGTACAAGGTTATGAATGGCAAGTGTCAAGTGTTTTGAAGCTTCGATTCCACCGAATTTACCATTTTCTCTTATTTTTTTTTTATAATTCAAGCAGCATATCGTGTGCACTCTGCAATATAAGAATTTTATATGCTGCCCTTTGAGTATCTTCGGAGTTCATCGCGGACGAAATTCTGTGCAAAATACCGGAAAGAAACTGAAGAGAAACCATTCGGCAGATCAATCTATAATATATTGAAAATTTAAAGCCATTTAGTGTAATTTGGTGAAAATTTAAAGCCATTTAGTGTAATTTGGTGCAACGGTTCTCGAGTTCTATGTGAAAGATGTTCCAAAATACTACCCTATCATATTTCATACTAATATATATATGCGAAAGTTTGCAAGGATGTATGTATTGAGAAGCCATCTGAGTTGAACCATCCTCAGGGGGCATTTTTTTAGTGTGACTGTCAGGTGTCCCTGGAAGGTAACTCTCTTGTCCAGATATACACCTTATATATGAATAGCTGAAGTAACCATACGTTTAAGCGTAAAACATGGATTTCTAGTCTTGCTTGTATTTATCTTTAGAATCCAGCGCTTACAGGAAGCTGTCAATATGTGGAGGTAACCCTGATGACCATCTGCTGCCTCGATTCGACACTTCGAACTGTATAGAACGGCAACATCGTCAGCATAAGTCGTGATATAAAAAAAACCGTCGAACATAGTTAGATCATTTTATCTTGGCGAAGGAGAGCGATCCGAACACAGGACCCGTGTGACCGTATTTTGTGGAACCGAGTTGCAAAACAACTAAGAAATGTTTTACAGAGAAACGATTTCTTTAAGCAAGGTTTGGCAACTATAAACTACACCATAGATGACAACTATTGCACTAATTCGCTTAAAAAGCGACCATTTCGACAATCCCCGATCCGGTGTTCTGGTGGAGGACTAGCTAAAAGTGAAAAGGAGCAGGCAAATGCTTTTGCCCATCATTTGGATGATAGATTCACTACACATGACGTGGCCACGTTGGCGCAAGTGAAAGAGACTGTCGAAAGTTTGGAAACACCGTTACAGATGTTCCTCCCAATCAGGCCAATCCAGACTTTAGTAATAGCCAACATTATCAAAAACTTGCCGAAAAATAAAGTCACAGGTATGGGATGCTACGTTACTTTAAAGATCCTGCCGTTATGTGCGATCCTATATATCGCGTTGATTTTCAACGCGTTGTTGAGGTTCCAATACTTCCCGGCTCAGTGGAAGAAAGCAGTGATACATATGATTCACAAGCCAGGTAAACCGGATGATGACCCTAAGTCATACCGGCCAATTAGTCTTCTGCCTTCAATATCGAAGTTATGGAAGACTCTGATTGCTGGCAGACTGAAGGAGTTTATGAACCAAAACAGTATTCTGCCAGATCACCAGTTTGGGTTTAGGGCAGGACATGGCACAATTGAACAGGTTACACAGCACGTTTTGCAAGCTTTTGATGTCCGTGAGTTTTGTAATACAGTATTTGTCGACATGCAGCAGGCATTCAATCGAATCTGGCATGACGGCCTATTGTACAAGGTTAAAAAACTCCTGCTAGCGCCTTACTTCTGCCTCCTAGAAGGACGAGAATTTCAGGTTAGGTACCGGGATACTTATTCTGCCCCCCGTCTGATGAGAACTGCAGTTCCGCTCTTTTTGCGCTCTATACCGCTATTCTCCCTATTCCTGACGATGTCTACATGGAGGCCCCCTCTAACGCATTTTTGAGATATTTGGATGAACTCCGATATAGAGATTTATTTTTTCACCTAAGCCGATAAAATATCCACATCCAAATTGATATTCTACGCCAACTTCTTCGGGTAGTCCCATACAGAACCAACGCACACTTATTGGTTTTTCTTTGGAGAGCATCTTTATTTAAGTCAATATCAGCTGAAAAATCAATATATTGGTCTAATATGAAGGTCCACTGATCATACATATACTAATTGGCGATGTCTCCTCACATTTTGGGGTACCATACCATACAAATCCATTGTAGACTAATGGGTTTTTATTTGGAGAACATTTTAATTTTAGTCAATATTTGCTTAAAAGTAGATATGCCGGTTTTTAGTATATGCCCACGCCACATACACGTACTGATATGTGTTTTCCTTACCTTTTAGGATAGCATCCATAAAAACTCATCACACAGATATGATGATCTTTTGTATGAAGAACATGTTTATTTAAGTCAAAATCAGTTTAAAAACAAGTAAGGAAATTTCAGTCGGGTGTAACCGACTGTAAGAGGCCCTGTACCAGTTCAGGTCGCCTAACAAACACATTAAATGTTTCCCGAGCATATGACCAAACACATGACCACTTCTCACTGCGCGAATATGAATGAAAAGAAAAGGGGGGTCGTTCAAATTCAATTGCTTATAAAATCGTCATTTATTATCCGATTTTGATGAACTTTTTTGATTTGGGCTTAGAAGGACGTTAACTTTATACTGGTGCACTCCATTTGTTACCTTAAGGGGTGATTTTATGGGGAAGGGGGGGAGAGGGGCAAAATTTTAAAATAAACTTGTGAAATTCCCGAGCAGTCCTAGTCGAATGCAAAAAAACACGAAGTCTCTATCTATTACCGTTTCCGAGATCCTTTCGTTCATACAGACGGACGGACGGACAGACGGTCATGTCTATATCGACTCCTCTAACACTCCTGACCATTATGGGGGTAACTTTGGGGGGTCTCCGACAATTAGTTCTTCCTGTTACATGCATTTGCACAAAACCAATAGGCTCTTGTACCTTCGGTACAGGGCCTAAAAAAAAAGCGTGCTCCACATGATTTTGTATTAAACCCCAAAGTTTTATACATTTGAACGTTTAAGTTCAGAGCTTTGTTGTAACCGAAGTTTTTGTACTATAAACAATCTATCCAAATCGGTCAAAGAGCTTTCAAATTCATAGCGTCATACCAAAATATCAGCTTTAAATACAAAACAACGCCACATATCGAATCCTTCATTGTCTATAAGCTCCCACTATCGTTCAGTGTTATTCAATAAAAATTACATCAAAATTGGTCGTTCAGTTTCTAACAAATGACAAAAAATTAATTAAAAATTAAAAATCTTTCATGTAAAACACACCAAATTCTAAATCATTTTGGTTTAAGAAAGTATATTTCTTATTGGCCATTCCATATATGGGGATTATTCTTGAATTCAGATAAAGCCTAGGTTTTCAAAGTATAAGCTAATGCATAAGTTTCCATGCTTTAACTGGATATGTCTATATCTAACAGTGCATCATAAGTCAGAGGTTTTGGAAAGCTCTTTTTATGTATTTTTCAAAATAAAATTTATTTATTTCCTAAATATTCCTCAGCCTCCACTGATCAATACCTTTAAATACGTCCTGTCATAGAATTAATAAGATTTTAGAGCAATATAATCTTCAATTTGTAAGAAATTTAATTCTACGGATGACGCGACCAGAATGGGGTCTTGTAACACGTTGTAAACTTTAGAGGACGTTAGATAACTACAAGAAGAATATGAAATATATAGACATAGCGTAGCGTTCAAGAGATAGCTTTGTATTGGCGCGTGCCCAGTTTTCACGTTCAAAAAGAGTTGTGTGACGGAAAACTTTTAGTTTAAAAATATTTTATCAAAAATAATAATAAAAAAAAATCTTCAATGGTCAAGCCCACAACAGTTAAAACATGCATTATGAACACTATTTTGGTAATATTAATGGGCGTGTACTTTTATTACAAAATGCACTTAAAAAAAAACTATTAGGAAAAAGTAAAAGTGGCTAGAAAAATATTAAATAAAAAAATTCACCACATCCTGACACAAAAAATTAAAACAAAAAAAATAATCAAAGTTTCACCAAAAACAACCAAAATATTTATAAATAATTATTATGATCAGCACCAACAACAACAACAACAACATGATTACGAGCATCATAATAATAAGTGAAATGCCTGCGGTGTCAAGAGTCAAAGTGATCAAGTGTTTAAAAAAGCCTTGCAAGAAATATAAAGAAAAAAAGTCACTCAATGTCAAAAAATCAAGTTATTCATTTTGATTATTGTGAATGGTGCAAGGAGAAAAGAGAAACAAATATAAATAAAATGCTAGAGAAAGAGAGTAAGTGAACAGAAAACGCAACGCGCCCAAAAAGCCAAAATTATTTAAAAAGAAATGCTGAATGATTAACAACATCAAAAAACATTTAGGGAGCGAAAGAGACCACCGCTAGCATGTAGATGGAAAGAGATAGTAAGAAAAGTGTAGAAAATTGAAAACATTTAATTTCGCTTTCATCGAAGATTATCAAATAAAACATAAACAAAAACCAACACAAAATTTTGCAGACAACCGCAGAAGAAATTAAGAAAAAAAAAAAAAAAAGAAGATGATCTGACATGAATAAACATTAAGGTTTACTCTTACTCGTTTGTATACCCTGTTGGTATACTACTCGTAGTATACCAATTTTATTACAAAGTTTGTAAACGTTTTTTTTTTTTTTTTTTTTAAGAGTATAAAATTTTAAGTCTGACAGTTGGGTTAAACGTGCTTGTGGCTAGGCGTTAAAATTTATTGTTTTATTTTTTATGAAATTTTAAACTTTTCGCTGGACAACGATTGATGATGGAACATAAATTTTAGATGGTGTTAACAGTCAGTAAGCAAAGTTCGTTTTATTGTGGTTTTTTGTTGGTGTGATTTTTGATTCATCACATGTAGAAGTACTATAACAACTGACCGCAAATATAGCGCAGAAGAAGTGGTAATTTTTCATGATGTTCTCTCTCAGTGGAAATTGAAAATTATTTATGGAAATCGAAAATTATTCAAAAGTTCTTAGAATTAATCCAAATCAATTTCTCTCTTTTCCATTGTGAAAAAAAATATGGCAGAGTAGAGAAGTATATAAATTGGATAAACGAATAAAACAAGTTTCCCATCACCAATGATGAATTACTTGCTATTATTATTGGAAAATGGGCTAATCGAACGGCAACACATTAGCATAAAATGCATAAACAAAGCCCACGGCTGCAATATATATGTAGGATTATCTTTTACCCGCGACTTCGTCCGTAATTACTTTTCTTATTTTGGCAACACCCACTCCGATTTTGTCCAAACTTAACAGATTGACTTCTCCTCATCCTCTTAACATGTACACCAAATTTCGTCTCTGTATCTTAAATGGATGCAAAGATATGACAAATTTTGACTATCCCTTATATGGGGGGTTGGGGTAACGCCCCCCCGATTTTGTCCAAACTTAACAGGTTGACTTCTCCTCATCCTCCTAACATCCCAACACCCCCTCCGATTTTGTCAAAACGTAGCCTATATTCTTTTCCATCATCCCATCTATCTTTATACCAAAATTCAGACTCATTGGTTGAGCGGTTTAGCCGTAAGAGAGGAACATCCATACATCCATACATACATACATACATCCATCCATACATACATCCATACATACAAACTTTCGCATTTATAATATTAGTAGGATATGATGAAATAAAGAGATCGAAGTGCAGGCCTCCTGGGATTAGTTCTTCAGAATTTGGGAAAGGTGAATTTATTTTAAATAATTTATCATTTCAATAGTGTGTGAACTCTCCAATAACACAGAAAAGTTTTGAACTGTGGTCAAACTTTTTCGTTTTATATGGAGAAATGTTCAATGTCAGCAACTGTTCACAAGATTTTGGTCCACTGCGTTGAAATAATATTTTTAACTAAGTTCCTATTGTATAACATGGATTGGAGTTAGTAGCTGATTCAGACGGCGAAGCAGCTTGCTTTGTAGGGTAATATATGGTTTTAGAAGAAGAGGAAATTCAAAAAAAAAGCGCATTGTATTAAGCTTTTTATACCCTGTACTCATGGGAAAAAAATGTTATTACGTTTTCGTAAATGAAGAAGGCGAAATAGACTTCATAAAACCATCTATACTAATATTATAAAGAGGAAAGATTTGTATTTTTGTGTGTGTGTGTTTGTAATGAGTAAACTCAAAAACTACTGGTTCGATATCAAAAATTCGTTCACCATTGGAAAGCTATATTTACCCTGAGTAACATAGGCTATGTTTAGTCAAGTCATGTTTAGTGAGGCTATGCCCCACCCCCCATACAAGCGATACACAAAATTCAACACATCTTTGCATCCATTTGAGGCACGGCGACGAAATTTGTTGTACATGTTAATAGGATCGGAAAAAGTAATAGTGTTAAGTTTGGTCAAATTCAGAGGGTGGGCTATACCCCACCCCCCCATACGAACGATACAAAATATTCAACATATCTTTGCATCCATTTGAAGTACATCGATGGAATTTGGTATACATGTTAATGAGATCGGATGAAGTAATCAAGTTAAGAAAATAGAATAAAGTTTCATAGTTTAAAAGATATTTGGTTTATCGGTTTTGAATATTGCTGGAAGAAGTAGAGTAGTGCTTGGAGTCGAGTAGGAGCAGAATATATTGTGTAATGAAAATAATTTTTATTGGGCGCAGCAAAGCGTGCCGGGTACAGCTAGTTCAATATATATATATATATATTCTTGATCAGCACCAATAAGAACTCAAAGCCTTAAATTTTCATATTCAGATTTTCCTATTCATTCTTCAGATTACTTGTGTACAATGAACATGCCACGCTCTTACTCTTCTACTGAGTTTTTGTATGGAAAAATTTTGGAAATGTTCTTAATTTGGTTTAAAAAAAAGCCAAATTTAGTCCTTAAAAAATATTACATTCAGATTCAGTTCTGACCACTAAAAGGGATAGCCCTCGTTTAAATCTGCCCCACCTGTTTAGGTTTTTGCATAAAAAAAGTATGTTTTTGTTGTTAATTCAGCTTTAAACGCCGAATTTGGTATATTTTGCGTTAATCCTAATAAAATATTCCATGAGGGTCCTAATCATACCACTAATAGAGCAGATCCCCCCCCCCCCCCCCCCTACAAAAAATAAAATCCGCCTCTTTGGCTACAATAACTTGGATAATATAAAATATAAGGCCCTCAAATTTAGATATTTATTGGCTCCTGTTCCTTTTTCAGATAGGTAATGTTTAACGTGACAATCCATATCTTAGGGAACGTACCCAAAAACACTCGCCCACCCTTTCTGAGTTTTTTAATTGAGAAAAATTTAGTTTTTCTTGTTATTTTATTTACTGAAATTCTTATGAAATATTCCATATAGGTCCATGTCGGAACACTAGAAGAGGTAGCTCCCATAGAAATATGTTCCCATTTCTTGGGTTATGTAAGAAAAAAAAGAATTTGTTGTAATTCTACGGATCCTAAAGTCTACACATACATATATCATGATTGCCTGTAGACACAATTTTCAAATTTATACAAAAAAAAAAAAAACATCACAGCTTCGGTGTAAAAAATTTTAACGAAAATACAAACAATAGATAGGAAGTATCTATGAAATTTTACGAATAAAAGCTATTTTGTCGCAGTGCTGCATAGAAATTTGCAATGAATAGATGAAATCTTATCTGCTAACTTTGCATAGCTTATCAGTTGACGATATCTATTTTTGTTTTCACGATATAAGCAGTCGAAAGAAAATTTTCCATTGCAACTAAATGCACTCGCAATTTACTCACTGTGCAATACCTCGTGCCATGCGGCATTCATGCAACTGAATAGTTTCGTTACTGAAATAAATGCTAGTTAAAAAATTTCAATCATATTTTGACTTTGTTTCGAAAAACGTTGAAATATGCGCAAGCACATTCACCTGACGTCAGTTTAAGTTAAACTCAAATACAGCTTTAATCCACTTCACTTACTCGGATACAGCTAAGATACAATCCAGCGAACAAGTATTTGAAACGATCTAAAGTTTTAGTTAGCTTGTAAGAGATAAACTATGGCAACGACTGCTTGATGGTGTCTAAAGGGGTACAACAACAACAACAACAACAACAAAGAAGGGGATACACATAAGCAAGTAGTAAAGTGCATTTCAAAGCCGGCTTTGGTTTTGCTTATTTTTTGTTTTTATTTTTTTTTTTTGCAAGCTTTACTATAAAATATTGGCTAGTTTTTTTTTTTCGTTTTTTTTCTTCCCCCAAACCAAGCCTAAATCAAGTTGCAAGAATGCGGAATAAATGTCAAGTTGTAAATGAAACAGAAACCGATATTTCTAACTCGTAAGACAACAAGTCTTTAGTGAAACTTGACTTTAGATATATGTCATAGGCTTTCTATATGGTTTGTATTTAAGCAGAATTTTACCTAATATGTGAATTAAGTTAGTTTAAATATTTTTAATATATTTCGAATAATTTTAAACATTTTAACTCTCTAACAATTATGTTCATCCATTATTTTTGGGTTGGCTTTTTCTTTAAGATCTAAAAAAACCCTTAATCTTCTAATGTTAAAAATAATGTAAGATGTGATCTATTTAAACTTTTGAACCTCTGTTTTTTGAATAAAACTAAAACGTATACAGATTCTTTCTAGTATTTTATTGTGTGCGAAAATCCATATAACAAGACTTCTTTAAACATTTTGTTATTTCCCTGTGACAATAAGTTGAAAGAAGTTTGGCTAAAGGAAAATAATTTTCCATGATACTTTTGAGAAATGGTTTGAATACTCATTTCAATTTCAGACTATAATCGATTTTTGTTCATTCTCGTAGACTTTATACTTACTATTCTAGGTGGCCATTTAACATGACTCTAAGCAAACATAAACGTTGTGGAAGTTTCCTGAAATTTCCTGCATGAATTCAATATTGAGACGAGTTTTGTGTGATGTGCTAAAACCCCACATCATCTAAGGCTTCCAAATCCGACATAAACAAATCTTCCAAGCGCTACCATTTAGCGCGATGAATTATTAGATTCAGTATTTTTCGTCATATTAGAAATAAGATCAAATAGTACCGCCGGATGGATGCATACATTCTCGGAATTTCTTGTAAATTTTTAAAGTCTTATGTGCGACAGACAACATTTTTAGGCCCTGTACCGAAGGTACAAGAGCCTATTGGTTTTGTGCAAATGTATGTAACAGTTAGAAATAATGATCGGAGACCCCCCAAAGTTACCCCCATTATGGTCAGGAGTGATAGAGGAGTCGATATAGCCATGTCCGTCTGTCCGTCCGTCCGTCCGTATGAACGAAAGGATCTCGGAAACGGTAATAGATAGAGACTTCGTGTATTTTACATTCGACTAGGACTGCTCCGAAATTTTACAAGTTTATTTTAAAATTTTGCCCCTCCCCCACTTCCCTATAAAATAACCCCCAAGGCAAAAAATTTCTTCGGCACAAAAATGGAGTATGCTAGTATAAAGATAATGTTCCTCTAAGTCAAAATCCAAAAAGTTCATCAAAATCGGATAATAGATGACGATTTTATAAGCAATTGAATTTGAACGACCCCCCTTTTCTTTTCATTCATATTCGCGCAGTGAGAAGTGGTCATGTGTTTGGTCATATGCTCGGGAAACATTTAATGTGTTTGTTAGGCGACCTGAACTGGTACAGGGCCTCTTACAGTCGGTTACGCCCGACTGGAATTTCCTTACTTGTTGTCTGGGGCGTAGCAACGCAAGCCGGCTCCACATAGCACGCATACAAACCACTCTTGCACTAATAGAATTTTGTAGTAAAGTCTTCTTTATTTAAGGTACTATCCACTTAAAACTCAATATGGTGATTTTTTATGAACCCTCACTACATATGCTAATGGGCGGTGTCTCCAAATCCAGCGATCACTCAAGGGTTTTTGTATGGAGAACATCTTTATGTAAGTCAATCTCAGCTTATTAATCAATATGGTGACTTTTAATGGATGCGCACTTCACATACATATACTAATGGGCGGTGACTTCGCACATTTTGAGGTAGCAAACCCACCACTCATTTATGAACAACTTCTTTATTTAAGCCAATATCAGCTTTAATTGAGTATGGTAGCTTCTTATAGATGCTCGCTTTACAAACATATACAAATGGGCGATGCCTTCTCATATTTTTGGGTAGGCCTATAGAATTCTTTGCCCTTTTATGGGTTTATGGTATGAAAAACTTTATTTTAATCAATATTAGCTTCGATATGTTTTGTTTCATGGACTCCCGTTGTACATATACATTCTAAAAGTCATGTGCTTGTTTATTTTGGGATAGCTTTAATATAAACCCGGAGCATACTTTTGGGTTTTTGTATGGAGAACTTCATTATTTAAGTCAATATCAGCTTATAATGGCTTTTGATCGATATGATGGCTTTTTATAGATGTTCGCTCCATATACCTATATTAGTAAGCATAAAACTTCACTCTTTGGGGTAACCAATGTGTCATACATTTTTCGCTTTGTGAACCACTGCCACAAGTAGTAAAAATTCAAAACTGGAACCAATAGTTTAGCTTAAACAAAATAATTGTTTTTTTAAATGAACATGCTTTACTGAGGACCAGTTTTTCAATGCTGCATTCCTTAAATATTTCTTTATGAATTCTTAAGCATTTGAATTAGTAACTTTCGATGCATTTAAGTCTTTGAATTAAAGTTCGTGCTGTGCTAATTTCTTAATAAAGCAATCCATCAAAGCATACAGCGTTTTATAAAATTTAACCGCCTGGTTACGACAATATTTGCCATTTGAATTGTAGACAACTTTAATGACAAAAAAAAAAAAAATTAAAAAAACATGAAATAACGCTGCAGTTGACAGTGTTCGACTTTGCGATACACTTTAAACTAAATGTATCTGAAATTTGTCTGCATTTGTGTGACATATTTTAATGTATTTGCATAAGAGTCAAAACAAATTGGTTTGAAGCTCAACTAAACCACAAAACAAAAAGTTTTTTCTTACAAAAATCTAGGAGGGAATATTATTTTGTTTAAAAGTTACAACACCTTCTAGTGGTTCAATATAGATCTATATGCAATATTTTATACGAATATATAATTTGGCATTTTTTAGCTAAAAAAAAAACTTTTTTCATACAAAAATACTGAAAACAGTGGCTTTATGAATACTAAAGCTTAGAGAGAGGTTGACACGTTCTGCTTATCTGTAGAGGAAAAGCAGATATTAAATATTTCAACTGGAATGCTCTATCTCTTCTAGTTTCCAAGTTCTTGTTGTTCAAATGGAGACTGACGAACAAGTCTATATCGACTTGACTTTTTTAATGATGCGATTTGGAGCTTAATAAAAATTTTTATTAGCATTTAAGCATTTCTAGCTGAATTAACAACAACAACAATTTATTTTTCATACAAAAACACCGAAAGTTAAGACAGATTAGTATGGGAGTTATCCAATCTAATGGTTAAATCTATAACTGAATTAAATAATTTATTAGTAATTAGAATTTTTAGCAGGCTTAGTGGTCATTTTACATATTAAACATGCTTGTACATATTTATCAATGTGAAGAGAGACAATTATTTGTAACAACTTGGAACATTATAGTGAAGAGCAATGGATACACATGTGTTTCGATTTCTGCTACTGACTGTAAATAACTTTAGATAAAAAATTTATAAGTTTTAACATAAGAAAAACCAAATTTAGCGTTTCTAGTTTAATTACCAACAACAATAAACATTTTCTATACAATAACTCAGAAAATAAGGTTTTTTAAGATAAATGCCCAATCCTACTTATGGAGTGTTGTTGGTTAGCTATCTTGAATACAAGTTAGCTGCAGAAGGAATATATGTATAAACTAAATATTTAAACTTGAAGTCTTGTTGCTCATATGAACAGTCAAACAGATGGACATATCTATATTGCCTTGACTTTTGTTGTTGATGTAGAGTCTGCCTGCTACATACTTTTGCAAAAATTTAATATAGCCTTTTAAACTATGCGTATAGTATATAAAAAAATTAAAAAAAAAAAAAAAGAAGAAAAAAAAATTAAGAGAAAAGCCGACAACAAGCAATATTAATCAAGTGAATTAAATCATGACAGCATTATCTAAAGATAGAGCAATTTAGCGAACGTTGCAGCGATCGACAGACAGGCAGTTAGACATTTAGATATTGTTGCAGATAGATGCATAGATACAATGCGACAGACAGGTAGATACAAATAGAAAGAATATTGTCGCTTCGATTATCTGTCTGTCCGTCTGTCTGTCCAACAGTCTGTCTGCATTCTGCATTTATATATCGCAGTATGTTGGGGGTGTCATACGTTTAAATTATTGTTATTATTAACAATTGCGAGTTTCAAATGGAAACTGCATGTAGTTAGATACATTTAACCATATGCATAGTTGAAGTATTCGAGAATGTGGTTGTTGCCTTGATCGTTACTTGGAGTTGTTCGTTCGGTTGGTGTCTTGCCACATGAAGGTGAACTGTATGATATGATATGATATATATTTATGCCAACATGTAGGTTTTTGCTTTTTTCTTTAATTTTTTTTTTTTTTTTCTATTTTTTTTTTGCAACATTTGAATGCGTTCTAAACAAGTTTGTCTGCCTTCATTCAGATCTCACTCGCATGTCTACCTTGACTTGGCCCCCAGCAAACAAGCAGACAGACATAAATTACAGAGTCTTTAACGCAACAAGCGTCAGCTCATTAAACTGATTTATTAAGTCTTAGTATGTAATAATTTCTAAATGCATTAAACAAACAAAATAGTCATAATTAATATTATGCATAAAATATTTAATGAAATCAATTAACTAACGTTTTGCACGTTTTGGAATTGTAACACTTTATATTTTCTTTACTTCCGGGAGACCGATTGCTAGTACATTCCACAACTATTCAACTACTTATAATTAAGACGTTTAAAAGCCTTGAACATACCTGGCATACATGACGGAACTTATTATTATTTTTTTTTTTTTTTTTGCTAGAATTACAAAATGCTCTCAAAAAGTTTTGCCACTAATGGCAAATAATTAAATAGATTTAACTAATTATCCATCTAAGTGTTTTTCGTTTAAGTCGATTAAACATTATTCGTTCGTTTACTAATGCGCATCTTTTTTTTTTTTTTCTTTTTTTTATATTTGCAGGTAAGCATTCGCTCAGAAGTATCTACGCCGAGCAGCCAATTGTTTTGCAGCTAAAGTTCGAATTGCTTGAAATGTCAGCGGAAATAGCAACAGAAATTCCCATAAACGGAATATACTTACAAATTCATATATAGTATCACTCGCTGACAAACATACCAGCAACATTTTCAAGTTTTTTTTATTTTGCTCCATCACATTTGAGTTTTGGTCAAAATGTTACAAGCCAAGTTGTGGGAGTTGATTGCATTTGTACTCCATAAACATTGAACCAACTAATGGTTCGTTAGTCTGATTTAGTTTAGAGATTTGGCTATTGGTTGTGATTGTGAATGCAAGTGTGTAGCACAGTTTTTCTTTATTTGAAATTGTCATTAACACCGCATAAATATAATATATAAGATAAGACATTTATTATACAGTTTATGGTCAATATTAATTGGCTAGATCTTGAGTTTATTTTAGAAAATGTATTTGATTTTAGTTATTAGCTATTTAGAATGTGTTGTACCTAAAACCTTGGCTGCTATTTGGCTATCAGACTGTATAGTAACAGCAAAAAATATTTCATAAAGTTAAAAAAAATCTTTGAAAATCAGATAGTCAGCATATGTTCTCCTTGTTGACATATATGTAGCCACAACGAATGCAAGCCTTTTGATATTTCATTATACCAGCTAGTATGAAGTTTGATCTGCTCACGGACCGAGAAGACTGGCAGCTCCCAGGAAGTGACATCCTTACGCTAGTATCAATCTTTTGTGTTCAGTCAATTAATATGGCATAGCAATCTTCGTTCAATTTATTGCAAAAGAAACAGATCTGCAAATCTACAATTGCCAAGTTCAGATCTTTGTATAAGGTGGTCGCAGCCAGTTATGCTTCTAAGGGATTTATTTTACAAGTTTTGATAGCAAATAATCCAATTGAATCCCGTGTCTACAAGTCACGGCGAAGATATGTTGGATTATATAACCATTTGGTAACGCAATGAGGGTCCTGCTATTTAATAGCCAGGAAAACTTTTTAGGCCCTGTACCGAAGGTACAAGAGCCTATTGGGTTTGTGCCAATGTATGTAACAGGTAGAAATAATGGTCGGAGACCCCCCAAAGTTACCCCCATTATGGTCAGGAGTGATAGAGGAGTCGATATAGACATGTCCGTCTGTCCGTCTGTATGAACGAAAGGATCTAAAAAACGGTAATAGATAGAGACTTCGTGTTTTTTGCATTCGACTAGGACTGCTCCGGAATTTTACAAGTTTATTTTAAAATTTTGACCCTCCCCCCCCCCACGATTTTATAAGCAATTGAATTTGAACGACCCCCCTTTTCTTTTCATTCATATTCGCGCAGTGAGAAGTGGTCATGTGTTTGGTCATACGCTCGGGAAACATTTAATGTGTTTGTTAGGCGACCTAAACTGGTACAGGGCCTCTTACAGTCGGTTACGCCCGACTGCAATTTCCTTACTTGTTTCATTTTGCACAACTTGTTACCGTAGTTGCCGCTGATGCTTAAAAATTATTCAACGATCAAACAAGAGCCCTAGGAATTTTCCCTTGCTATCCTGCGGCAACGCAGTTCATTTGAGGAATATTACCGGTAGAGGACCTTTCTTATGGGTGAGTACTTCTCGCCAATTTAAGTTTAATAATTCATTTCTTAGGCCAGGCTTCATAAGCAGACACTAACGTCATCAGCAAGCGATGCGATGAGTATTCGATCTGGAGTTGAGATCATTGCCGCTCTGTCAGAGAGACCAACTCATTTCCCTTTGTTAACCCAACTGAGGCTGAATAGTTGACTGACTTGCCAGTGCGAACTTTCGCTATAAGTAAAATGGATCCCGGAGAACGTCTCTAATCTTAACCAGTTAGTGCTGCGGTATAGTTCTCCGTGGTTACAAGACCAATTCTAAAACCAAATTTATGGTCCGGAATTACAAGCCCGTTTTTCAAAATAGCACAGTCTTTGCCAGGCCTTCAAAAATGGAATGCAAAAGACTGATAGGCCGATATGACAGGATCATTTTCCAACAATTTAAAGTAGGGCAAAGTTCTGCATCTTCTGAATTTGATAGACATTGGTCTCAGAAGCAGTATACCATATGTCCAAAAAAGCACCACGCATTATTTTGTTTCTATACCTGAGTAGACTCTTGTTCCGTAAAATCCAGTTCAGTTTCCGCAGTTTTCGGCGTCAAGTTTCAGCTGTTTTAAGAATGTGCTTTCATCAGTTGAGTCTCCTGTCGAGTTTATGCAGCGAAGCAGAAGTTTCTCCTAAGCGTGTTTTAGCGATCTGATCACTTGCTGAAGCCATCCATGAGCTCCTGAGCTGTCGATGAATGCTGTGTCGTCAGCATATGTGGCTAACAATGTGTTGTCGGCAACTGGTCAGCAGCTCAAGAACACCTTCCACAAGTACACTAGTTCAAATGCATGGAATGCTCGAAAGCTCGTCCCGTACCACAACTAAAATGCTGCAGGTACGAGCTATGCAAGATTGGTAAAAAGGAACTTTTGTTTAAAGAACAAGCCTAAATATCAGACATACATAAAGATGGCGGAGCTGTATTGTTTATTTCAAAAGACGGTCAAAGAACTCGATGAACCTTTCCTAGTGCACCATGAAGATGCCGAAAGCCAAACTGTGGCTCAGGAAAAGTCTGAACGCCAATTACTGTTCAACGTTCGCCCAAGAATTATTCTTTTGAATAATTTAGAGAATTTTAAAAATATGCAGTTCAAAATTCAGTCATTGTGACCTCGTAGACTGAAGCCTCTCAGTATTGACATTGTTAGTACAACTCATGGTAGATCTCTTTGAAATTGAAAAAGCCAAATCGAATTGATTCAATACTTTTTGAGAAATCATGTCAATTTAGAATACAATATCAAGCTGTTTTTTCGATTTTACTCAAACAGGACACATCTATCAGAAAAATTCACACACAACATTCAATTACTATTTGGCGAACATACAACCACAAAATTTGTTAAAAATTTTAAAGCAAATAGTTCCATTTACTCGGCTTTTTTTTCTTTTCTTAAAATTTCACAATGATAGCAGTACTACCACCTGAATATGAACCTATAGAAGAAGAAAGGGTAAACCCAGCAGAAATGCCTGCTGACAGTCGCAAGGCATTCCTACAAAAGATGGTCGAGAATTTACCGGACGCAGTACAAAATCGCATAGTCGCACTGAAACACATACAGATGCAACAGATTAGACTTACGGCAAAATTTTATCGTGATGTTTTTGCTTTGGAGAAAACCTATTATGAAGAGTCCGCAGATATGTTCGATATGCGAAAGCTGATCATTACAGGTCAGCATGAGCCACAAAAGCAGAGCAAACAGTGGATGGAGCAAAGAGACGAATTACTGGAGGAGATTAAGAATAGCCAGGAATTTCGTGAAATGGCGCAGTCGTTAAAGCGCGTGCCCAGCGATGTACGTGGCGTGCCGAAGTTTTGGCTTAATATATTTCGCAGTGTACCGTTGCTCTCGGAAAAAGTGCAGGAGCATGACGAGCCACTGTTCGAGTGCCTTGTTGACATAGGCATTAAATACGATCATGAGTCATACACGTTCGAGTTTCATTTCAAACCCAATGACTACTTGCTGACACCGAAACTAACGAAGAAGTACTACGTAAGCAATGAGGCCGATCATGCCAATCCATTTGACTTTGAAGGACCGGAAATCTATAGATGTGAGGGTTGTGAGGTGCCTTGGCGAAAGGGCAGAAACCTTACAGAACTGACAGTGGAGCGGCGAAGACATGTACGGAAGAGCGCTAATATGCCACTTGTTGAGCCCGGCGAATCTTTTTTTAGATTTTTTACGCCACCAGCTGCTGTCAGTTTAAGCCTGGCTGATGAGAAAACTAGAGAAGCATTGACTGAGGATTTCGAAATTGGTTATCTGCTGCGTACACAGATTGTACCGAAAGCGGTGCTATTCTATGCCGGCGATATTATTGAAAATCTGAATGATTATGACGTGCGTGTTTGTGTGATTAGCGATGCGCCCGGCCGCAATAGCGATACGGCCAGTACCTCTGCTGGTGCTGCTGGTCTTCAATCGCAATCTAGTTCATTAAAGTCAGGCACGCATCCAACGAAATCAAAGTCAAAAAGCAGCAGCAATAAGCGCACAAAAAAGAAGAAGTTAAGCCATTGAGTAAAAGTGTTTTACTGGATGCGACAAGTAGCCACTGGCTAAAAGCTAGATGATGAAAAAACTGCTGGACTATCATTTGAGACACTGATCAAAAAAATTACAGAATCTAAACGTGTATATTCTAAACTTGTGTATTGTCAGCGATGGCGTCTTTGATCTTGCATCTATTAGTACATCTACAGGCGCTCATGATAAACGTTTTGCATTCTAAATCATAAAAGTGATGTATTTATGGATGTCAACGAATGTCGGATGTCTCAAACGAATTAAAGGAACTGTCTAACTAGATGCAACAAGTTTTAAAATGGCTTAAACATACCAACCATAAAAAGAGGTTGAAGAACGGTTTTGTGATTAGTTAAAATATTAAATTAACGAATTAAAATTCCATAGCACTCTATTATTCTAGTACATTACTCTGATTTGTTTTATGGTCTTTATATAGCTTGAGCTAGTTTGAAGAATACTTTCATCCATTAGGTTGGAATCACCATTTTTCCTTTAGATACAGATCGAACCACTAAAAGCGGTAGCTCCCTTACAAATCTGTACAACATATCTGAGTTTTGATATGAAACACTTTTTGTTGTTGTTGTTTAAACAACTAGAAACGCCAAGTTTCGTGTATCTTGCATGATTCCTCAAAAAAGTATTCCATATAGGCCAAGATCGGACCACTAGAAGCGTTAGCCCTCATACAAATTGTTAGGAACAGAGTATTTCGTAATCGAACCCACTGGAATGCAGCGTTCTTGATTTTTAAATTACAAAGAATTGTCAATTCCATCTTCATAAACCAAAACTGCAACATACAGCGCGACCTTTGACGAATCCTTGCTTCTCCACTCTCAGCCTCTGTTTTTTTAGGCCCTATTGGTTTTGTGCAAATGTATGTAACAGATAGAAATAATGATCGGAGACCCCCCAAAGTTATCCCCATTATGGTCAGGTGTAATAGAGGAGTCGATATAGACATGTCCGTCTGTCTGTCCGTTCGTCCGTATGAACGAAAGGATCTCGGAAACGGTAATAGATAGAGACTTCGTGTTTTTTGCATTCGACTAGGACTGCTCCGGAATTTTACAAGTTTATTTTAAAATATTGCACCTCCCCCACTTTCCCCATCATCACCCCTTAGGGTGAAAATTTCTTCGGCACAAAAAAAATTGAGTTTACCAGTGTAGAGATAACGCCCCTTTAGGCCAAAACCCAAAGAGTTCATCAAAATCGGATAATAAATGACGATTTTATAAGCAATTGAATTTGAAAGACCCCCCTTTTCTTTACATACATAAAAAAATGTTTTATAAGGCACTTATTCGTGCAGTGAGAAGTGGTCATAAGCTTGTTCATAAGCTCGGGAAACATTTAATGTGTTTGTTAGGCGACCTGAACTGGTTCAGGGCCTCTTACAGACGGTTACGCCCGACTGTAATTTCCTTACTTGTTTCTAATTATTTTACCCTGGATTTTTTTTCCTCAACTGTGTTCTTGATCTAATCCCGCTTACGCAATTTTGAACGCGTCCTATGCATATTTTTGTTGATAACTAGGAGCTTGCTTCCCTATTGGCAAAAAAGTGAGACAGTCGGTTTTCGCAAGCCTCTCTTGAGGGCATTTTCTCGTCAGCTAAATCGTTCGACATTGACAGGAAGAGATGGTAATCCGATTGTGCTAGGTCTATAAGGTGGTTGCATAACGACCTCCCATCCGAACTCCCGGAGCGTTCACAATCGAAGTGTATGGTCTGGCGTTGTCCTTATGGAACACAATTCTTCTCCTATTGGCAAAAGATGGCTGCTTCTGGGCGTTTGTTGCCTTCAAGCGGTCCAGTTGTTCACAGTAGAGGACCGAATTGTGCGTTTGACCATAGGGGAGCAGCTCATAGTAGATGATCAGCAAGACCTTCCTGACCGTCAATCCGGGCTTGGCAACCGTTTGAGCCGCTTCGCCACCCATCACCCACGAACGTTTGCGCTGCACGTTGTCGTAAGTGACCCACTTTTCATCGCCAGTTTCCATTCGCTTCAGAAACGTGTCGATTTTGTTGCGATTCAGCAGCGATTCGCAGATGGAAATTGAATCCATGAGGTTTTTTGGTGTCAATTCGTGTGGCACCCAAATATCGAGTTTTTTGTGTAGCCAAGCTTCTTCAACTGTCTTTGAACGGTTATATGACTGATATTCAATTCCCGTATAGCTGGAACTATGGCGGTCTATCTCGATCACTTCCTTGATTTTATCGACTTCTTCGACGACAAGTGGTCACAAGGTCATACTTAATGAAATAAAATGTGTGAGTGTCTAGTACTACGCTTTTTTGACAAGTCAGTGAACACGCTCCGGAAGACCTAATTGAAAAAAAGAACGCGAAATACGAGAAACCTTTTTTTCCAACCCTATACTTATTACATTCTCATGCCTAATATTGGTCACAATTTTTTTTTCAGATCCAGTTCCTTTAATAAAGTTTTTGCTTCTCCAAATGTTTTGGCAGATTTCTAACACTATTAGGAAGCAGGCCAGACAGAAGTCGACGAAGCAGAAATATTTGCTATATATATTTGAGTGAACCCTTACAAGAACTTTCAGATATAGGTTCAGCATCCGTATAATTGTTGTTGTCCATAACGTCTGAGGTATTGCTACTCGTACAAGCAATGTCAAGATTATACTCTGGATTTTCTGTCGGTATATCAATGTCTATTGCGAGAAATTCTTCAGAATCAGAATAAGACTCCTTTTCGCTGAAAATCTATTAGCTACAAGGTCATCAAATCATGTGTCATGCATGCTTGCTTGTTTGACTGTCAACTTATAAGAAATTTCTTGATGTTCACTGAGACAAACGTTCGGGGGCGTTCAGCTTGCGCAACCATGTGTGTGACCAATATTAGGCTTTACTTTCTCTCCAGCAAAATTCGCGAAAAATAAGACTGTGAGTCTTTCTTTGCACCTGATATTTTTCGGTATTGAGCGCTAAAGTTGGTTGTGGCAAAGCTATAATTCATTAAGAATGATGAAAGTCTTTTTAAAAATTCTCCAAATACACGGCGAAAAGTTATGTTATGTCTGTTGGGTCACCGTTGCAGTCAACCATGAAATGCCGCCTAATTATCAATTCCGAGTTTCAGAAGGATTTTCTTCGCCTTCTCATGAATACTTGGATCAGATAATGAACTGTTTTAACTTCTTTACAAAACTAGTCGCAGAACATAGAATAGAGTCATGTCCGTCTATGTGTTCGTATGAACGAAAGTAACTCGGAAACGGTAATAGATAGAGACTTCGTTTTTTTTTTGCATTCGACTAGTACTTCGCCGGAATTCTACAAGTTTATTTTAAAATTTTGATTAAGAGAAAATTACCGCTTAGTAAGAGTGTAAATTATGAGAGTTTTCACTGTATACATTTGATGTTTTTCATGTTTGATTTTACTAAATTTTTAAAATAAAAGTAAATCACTTTGACTTGATTGACTTAATAATCATATTCGAACAACCAAAAATAAATATGAAACCAACCTAAAACAAAGTGCAATATAATTTATTTTCAATGTTGCATATTTAATTAATTGTTGCAGCATATTTAATTTAAGTAGTATGCACAAATTTTGATAAGAAAAAAAATATTTGATTTTATTTTGTAACTAAATTGCAGACATATTTAAAATATAAATATTTTTCATATCTATATATAATTTCTAATCAATATTACTTATAAATATTCAAACATACTATGGGTGCACTTTAAATTTGAATTTCATGGGCGTTACATTATGATACACAAATGGTTCATGCATAAATGTTACACAATGCAAGTCTCGGAAGTATAAATATGCCGCAAATTAAAAACAACATAAATTGGATTTTTGTCGAAATGCAGAACATTACTGTACACTTTTCTTGATATTATACAATATATTAATTAATATATTAATTATATCTAAACAAGAGAGTTGAGGCACATATTAATTTCTTGCTATGTAAGTATTATTAAAATAAATAAATTAAATATGAGTAATTATTAAATTAAAGTTGAAACATATTTGAATTAAATATGAACACACTTTAAATTGAATATGGGTGCACTTTAATCCGACAAGTTCCTACAGTTAAACTGTCTTAAAATTGGACAAAACACCGCTTAATTGACTTTTTCAAGACTATGTCTAACTATTGACCACATTCAGCTGACGGCGCACCTGTTATATAGAAAACGTATGTGTTTAAAGCTTAGCTTAGAAATATTCTAAATCGAGATATACGCTATCAGCCATGCAGTTCGCGCTAACATGCAAAGTTGCAGCCAATCTGAAATACTTTTGACCAAAAACTGATAAAGCATGCAAATTTAAATGCTGGCGAGTTAATAAACTAAATATCAAATAGATGCCAAACCATTTGTACGCTGTGAGACTTATCGCGCGCAATAAAAGAGATTTACTATTTTATAAAAAAATTTGTAACCAAGCTGCACCTAATTTTGTTTAAACTTTTCAATTGCAACTTAAAAACTTTGAAGAAAAAAAAAGTATGTTTCTTTTTTTTTTTTTCGTTTTGTTTTAATCAAAATGGGAGCGCAGCAACAACAAACAAACAAAAAAATTAAAGGTGTTTGGCAATAAATTCTGTCGACAAGGAAACAAAAAATATTGCAGGAAAAAAAAAACTATTTTGTGTAAATAAAATAAAAATAAATGTAAATCAAGTGCGCTGATCTTTACAACAAGCGACTGCGACTACAACTACGGACTACAAGCGCTACAGTTCTCCACCATTTTGCAATAGTATACCGCCTTCTTCCTCCGCCTTCAACATGGCGACAACCACGACGACGACAATGGTGCACAGCAACAGTTTAATGGTTTATATACAATCTATATATATATATATATATATTTATATTTCTGGCGATTTTCTTTCTCATTCCTGCACATTTAACTTTTGCTTAACTTTTTTACACTCATTTTGCAACCGCAGGCGGTAAGACACGAACGAACTTTTGCCAAAGTGCCAAGCTAGCCCAACTCAGCGCAGTTTAATTCAGCTAAGCCTGACTTGAAACGAATCGCAACGAAACGCGGTGGCAACACTCTCGACACCTTTGCGCTCCAGCCTGGCAAGAAAAATGTGCCAAAACAGAATTTATTTGTTCACCTTTTGCTGAAAGCAAAAAAAAAAACTTCAAGACAAAGCAAAAAAAAAAAAAAGAGGAAAAAAGTGCACAGACTTATTGCAATAAAAATATGCATTAAGTAGTGGTAGACAATCTTTAAAGTGTTTTTAAAATGTTTTTTAAAATGTTTGTTGCACTCTTAGCGTATTATGTGCTAATCGCGTGTGTAGCAAGTTGCTGCCTTCAGTGGAACGCCTGCATTAAGGGTTTCTTATTGATTGGCGTTCATTTCAGAAAAAATTGCTATATTAATTTTATAAACACTTTTATTGCGGATATTTAAATAATCTAAATAAATCTTATCATACCCTTATATGCTTTATATACGAGAAATATATGTACTGCCTTTAATAAAAAATGGTTCAGGATGCGAATATATGACAAATATACGACAGTTTAACGCTTAATTAGAAGGATCTTGAATCCCATACAATATTATTAGTGCTTCCAATTTTTTTATTTTTCCAATTTATTTTTGCAAATTTTCTTCAGACCCTTCAGACCTTTTTTGAACTATTACGAACTATAACAAAATTATTAGTTAAACCGATTTAGCTGTTCTAAAAATATTTGATGTTTTTTTGAAGGGAAATATCATCTAGCTGCATCAAAATTTTAAAATAAACTTGTGAAATTCCGGAGCAGTCCTAGTCGAATGCAAAAAACACGAAGTCTCTATCTATTACCGTTTCCGAGATCCTTTCGTTCACACAGACGGGCGGACGGACGGACAGACGGACATGGCTATATCGACTCCTCTATCACTCCTGACCATAATGGGGGTAACTTTGGGGGGTCTCCGACAATTAGTTCTTCCTGTTACATACATTTGCACAAAACCAATAGGCTCTTGTACCTTCGGTACAGGGTCTAATGAGGGACTATCATCTCTAGTGGTTTAATATATATGTATAGAAAACATTATAACAATTGAAGTATTATTATTATTATTAAATAGTGGACACTGCAATCCATACAATCCTACAACGCTTTATCCATCCGTTTTTAGAATTAAGTGCATGTTGGCAACTGCCAATATACTTGTACCTGATTAGTCTGATCAAAGCTGAACAATCCCTCAAAATATGATCTGATATTTCGTCATCTTTTAAACAGAAACTGCAAGTGCTACAAGTCATTCTCGATTGCAGTTTTTATTTTACCTTTTAATTCTGCGTTGTCCAGTCAGGAAACCTGATACCATTCTTAATTCATTCTTCCTGAATCCGCTACAAATTTCTCATCTTTTCTTTGTAATATGTTATTTTGTCTTCAGCCTTCGCGGTTTTTTCAGAAAAAGTATCTGGCTTCATTCAAGATTCTCCAAGATTCTCATTGTACCTTGTATGAGTCCGCAGAATCACTATAAACCTGTAGAGGAAAATGCTGTTCCTATTCTTGCCAATTTAACTGCTTGTTCGTTTCTTGGTATTTTCTAGACTTTTTAGCTTATCCATGTATTCAGGACCAGTTTAGACTTGATCACATGTGAATTTACTGCTCAAAAAGCAGCCTGGCTGTCGGAGAATATGGCAATGTTTTGGTTTTTGTATCCCTATTTAGACTGAATTAAACACATATTTTAATCGCTGTTAGGAATCCAACTGTAAAGCAGCTGATTTACTCTAGATTAATAACGTAGTTCAGCGCTATATTTTTCTATTTTTCCTTAGTGCTGATAAAGTGTGGTTCCATACATTGTGTTTGCCACTAGGGAATAGTAATAGTGTGTAGGCGTCCGTCAAGATATCTTGTACTCGGTTGTTAATGTAAGTCTTATTACCACTAGTATTTCTTCCTATCCTAACAATGGCTATGTTTACCTGTTATTGGATATGTCTAGGCAGCTATATTAGATTTATTTAACACGTCTAATGGCGCACTAAGTCAGGTTGGCATTGCTCCTTTTGTAGTTATATCAGCTTACATCTTACTTCAATTTCGGGTTTCCTGGCTGCTGCTAGTTAAGTCATATCTCCATCCATACCATGGCGCCATATGTTATCACAAGTCTGACCATTGTGAATTTCATCCATTTTATTTTATTTTATTTTAGGGGTACATTCCATCCCCAATTCTGCTCAACAATGACACTTCAAGTCATCATTGCCATAGTGTCTTGCTTATGTTGTACGTGAATCTTCCATGTGTTACGTTGGTCAAAAATTAATTGACCTCCACTCAGCTTCACCCATAGAAAAAGAAACCAATGATGTTCTTGCTGGGTTGATACTTAGTCCTCCCAAGAGCGTAAAATTTTGATACTCATTTTGATTTGATGACATAATGTGTCTTCGAATTTATTTTTGCAGATAATTAGCATATCTTTGGCATTCGATGCCATAGTGTATGATGGAGACTCCACAAGGAGATGGAATAGTACGCCTTTCTGTGTGCATCATTTCTGGCTCAAACCGTACAACTTTTATCATGAAAAAGAAGGTACTATCCGTCGAGTATGAAATGTTGTTGAGTACCCTTGCCACTTCTGTATGAGATGTGTTGTCAAAGGCAACTTCTATCTACATAACTGGCTGTCTTTTTGGCTCTTATTGCGTCTTGAATTGAGGAATTTATTTGCATTTAAGAGCAGTTTCAGTCGATCTGCCAGTTCTATACACATGTGTATTTCTGTGCAGAGATTAATGAAACAAGTATTTTGTCCTGCTGTGGTTAATCACCTAAAATTCTCAGCAAGATTTAGTTGAGGCTTATTGGCCTGAAGGATTTAGGGTAGAAATTGCTTTTCTTACCTGCCAGAATAAGAGCTATGTTTGCTATCATCCAGCACATAGTTATATACACATCTTCAGAATATGACCTAGCTCTACGCCTTTCTATAGTAATGTTGAAAATATTTCATCGACACCGGGTGATTTGTAAGTGTGAAATGAGCCAATGGCCCATATTTACCGATCCTCTATGTAAATTTTACTGGTTAATTCCCAGTTTGCACTCCCTTCGTTAAATTATTGTTAATCTGTTCTATTAACTTGTAGGAATACAGTTCGGAAAAAGCGTTTTTAGTGCCTTTCCTTCTTCATCCTTCATGATCGTCCCATCTGACTCTTGCAGACAACGGTCTGACTTTGTCTTAGTTTTGGAGAAAGCTCCAAATATTCTAGTTGCAGGGTTAGTATCTGCAGTATTGTTGCCAAATTTTCGAAAATTATATCAATTGGTCTACCGTTTGCTTTAATAGTATTCTGTAAGACTGATTGTATACTCTAGCAAGTCGCCAGCGTGTTTTGACTTATTAAAGAGCATCTAGCCTACTTTTCTAAATTTTTCTAAACCAAATAGTGTCTTTGGCAGACTTAACTTCTTTCGGTTTGCAGCTTTGATGGTATGCATCAATGACTGCTGCATTGTAACCTTCAACCATTAGACTTCTATGTTTCGTATGAGTTGGTACGTCTAGGGTTCATTTGAAATGTGATTCAATCAGAGTTGTGATTTCTTGGTTGTCTTCTGTAGCTTGCTCCATGGCTGAATTGAGAGTGAGTAGTCACAGTATTGCTGTCAAAACTGTTTCGACTTTCCAAATTTTTTTTTTTTTTAAATAGTTAAATTTTATTTTTTTTTTTACTATAGCGAGATCCAAAATTTCAACAAAATATGTACAAATTTACATACTTAAACCTAGATGATAGGGTGAGTGAATAAGGAAAGCGAAGGATTATAATGTTCTATTTGGCAGATCGGTTGGATGAACTCTCTGGAGCCTCCTTCTTGCTCTTACTCCGTGATTATGCCTTAGGAGCCTTCGCGACAACTGGTTCGGAGGATTTGCAAGCTTGTCGAGATATGCAGCAACTTGACTGTTTATAACATCTCCGACCATCGGTATCTGGAGATTTTTTTTCAATGTCTCTGTTGCGTATGTACCATGCCGCACCAGACATTCTTCGCAAAATTTGTGATTGCACTATGCTAATTCGACTTTGCTGCTATGCCGTATACCTGAATACCATATCTCCACATGGGTGCCAGAATGACTTTATAGATATTCGTCTTGTTGGTAAGCGAAAGCTTATTCCTGGCACTAAGGAGCCAAGCCATCCTGTTCGCCTTTGCCTTCAGGTGCCTAACTACCTCAGTTATGTAGCGCTGGAAAGTAAGACGCTTGTCCAGAGTGACGCCCAGATACTTGTGAGCATCCTTCTGGACTAAGAGCTCTCCATGTAAGAATACCCCAGAAGAGCTGTCTTTTCTATGTGTGTATGTGACTGATACACATTTGTCAGCAGACTTTCCAAAGAGCTCTGAATACATCACTAATAAAAACTGACTTCGTAGACCTCATAAAATGTATATATATTCTGAATAGTTTTTCGAGATGAATCATTGTATCTATGTCCATCTGTCTGCGTATTGCTGCTCTTTTTTATACCATTCACAAAAAGTTTGCATAGCATAAAAATATTGACAACCTTTATTAGTATAAAAATTTCAACAAACTGACTTAATCATGGCTTCACCATTTAAAATTTTCAACATAATTTTCGCTAAATAGCTTCAAAGCGCAATCCTGGAATGCATGCGCAGAAACTGTATTACTCTATTGATTAAATTGCTGCTGGCTAATACATCCGATGATTTTCTGCACACTGGACGGACGGACGGACCTACCGTCCAGCAACATATACATATTGGCGAACGGCTGTTTGTTTGGCAATTAAATGAATATGAAAAACTTTCACTAAATACGACGGTGGCAGCATAGTCATCTATGATGATCACCAGTAACAGCAGTAAGCTGCGTCATTGCTGCAAAATGTTACCAGCCTGCCTGCCTGCTGCCTAGCCAGCATTTTGTTTTTTTGTTTTACCAGGAGTTTTAAGCCAAAAGAAACACATTAACTGAATTGTGTAGTGCAAAAAAGTACTTTTTAATTGTTAGAGAGTGGTCGGCAAAAAAAAAATGTATTGTAAAGTTTGCTAATTATGATGTGAGTCTTTGTTTAGCGCCTGCCTGCCTGCCTGCCTGCACATATTGCCTCATTGAACTCAATGAGCGTCCAATAAGACAGCAAACAACCAACTTGCTGTCTCTTTTAGGTGTTTGGTCGTTGGTTACTTATGTCTTGTGCAATAATTTTCAACACCCGCATTTAGTTTTACTTTTTTTTAATTTCTGTTATTTTACTTTGATTTCCCGCGTTTTTCAATACTCTATCAATTTCATGGCATTAACTCCCTCATTTCCGTCACGCCCACAGCGGCGCAGCGCTGGCTTTTGTCTTAGTGTTATTGTTCATGACACTTGCAATAACAATAAATTATGAAATGTAACTTTAAAAAAATTTTGATTTAAAAGTTCACAAACTTTTTATTATATTATAGTCGACTAACTGCTAAGGAACTCAGACCAGTTAAGAATGAAGATATTTGCATAATTTGCACCAAAACGATGCCACGAAAGTAGGCTTAATTTATTTTCTTGAAATGACTTTGGAAGTTCTGTTCTGTTAACAGTTCTGTAAAGAAGATTCTTGCTATTTTATTCGTCAAAAAACCTATTCGTCCCAAAATAACCGACATTTATTGCTCAACTATTTCGATTTAAACAAATCATCAGATGAAGCTTTCATATTTAGTTCGCTTAAAACTTTTCAAATAGACCTGGTTTTTGTTTCATTTCTTTTATCTCAACTGCAATTAGATACTTTTTTATTTCAAGTACGTGAACAACGAGTGAAACAGATATGTTGCTACTGATATAGTGAGGGTGAGTGAGAAAGAGTGAAATAGAAGTGCGGCATCAAATTGTTCCGCATTTGATTTTCCGTTTTACATTTCTTATTGGTTTCAACACGTTGCGCATGCGCGCTGCCAAATTGCTAAATAAATACACACAGAAAAATTATTTGAAAAAAAAAAAAAAAAAAATTATTTCGTGCTCTGCTAAAATTTACAATTAATAAAAAGAGAAAAAAATGCGTTTTCTTTCCTCTACAAAAAAATAAAAGTGAAAAAATATTCAGTTCTATCTATTTTGCGCCGCTATATTCGAAAATATGGGCGACATCAATAAAAAACAAGTAAGAAAATCACAGTCGGGCGTAACCGACTGTAAGAGGCCCTGTACCAGTGCAGGTCGCCTAACAAACACATTAAATGTTCCCCAAGCTTATGACCAAACACATGACCACTTCTCACTGCACGACTAAGTGCCTTTTAAGCCATTTTTTTATGTATGAAACGAAAAGGGGGGTCGCTCAAATTCAATTGCTTATAAAATCGTCATTTATTATCCGATTTTGATGAACTTTTCGGATTTTTGCTAAGAAGGACGATATCTCTATACTGGCATACTTACTTTTTTTTGTGCCGAAGAAATTTTTACCCTTGGGGGTGATTTTATGGGGAAGGGGGGGGGGGTTGGGGGGAAGGGGTAAGTTTTTAAAATAAACTTGTAAAATTCCGGAGCAGTCCTAGTCGAATACAAAAAACACGAAGTCTCTATCTATTACCGTTTCCGAGATCCTTTCGTTCATACGGACGGCCAGACGGACAGACGGACATGTATATATCGACTCCTCTATCGCTCCTGACCATAATGGGGGTAACTTTGGGGGGTCTCCGATTATTATTTCTACCTGTTACATACATTTGCACAAAACCAATAGGCTCTTGTACCTTCGGTACAGGGCCTAATAATACAAAAATTAACCGGAAAGCGCAATGGTTTTTAAGTGTTTCCAACCATGGATCCGCATTTAAGCAACCAAAATTCATAAAATGTGGTACAATCTGTATGCTTGGAGTGTCAATTATTAGTGGAACATGCGCGTGCAAGCATCTCAAATAGAAGATGTTGGATTTCAATGCAATTAAGATTCCGACAATCGAACTTGTCGAACAATGAAATAGCTTCAAATTATTGGAATCGCTCTCCTATTTGATCTTGGAATGGATGGAATAAATTTGGTAGAAAATATTAAATTTTATCTACTTTTCGTTAATCCTTATAGGTTATTCCATTTAGATCCAAATCGGATCATTAGCTCCCATACAAATTCTGTGCCAGCTTTTTGAGTTTTGTATGAAACAATTTTTTTTTTATTTTGTTAATTCAGCTAGAAATGCCAATTTTTAAGTATTTAGTATCAAAGCTCATAAAATATTTTATTAGGGTCTAAATCAAAACAATAAAAGCGGTGACCTTACTACAAGTTGATATAAAAATTTCCGTCTGTCCCGTACTGAACAACAAGAACTTGAAGACTAAAAAAGATGGAGACTTAAATTTTAGAATTAATTTCGCATATTCCGTTAACAAACGTGCCAACCTCTTTCTAATGGGTATTACCCATAAAAATCTGAACCTCATTTCTTAGATTTTGAATGAGAAATTTATTTTTATTCTTTTGGTATTCTAGCTAAGAATGTTAAGTTTTTTATATCTTAAATTCTAATGAAATATTACTTATAGATCCATATCGGACCACTGTAAGGAGTAGTCCCCATACAAATCTGTACAGCTTTCTTTAAAATCTTAAAAAAAACATTTTGTTGTAGTTTAATTAAGTTTGAAACGATCCATTTGTGGAGCATTTTGGAAAATAGTTTAAAAAAATGTTTGAGAGATGTTTAAAAATAGATGGAAAATAGATTGAAGATGTTTGGAATAGAGTTGGTAGATATTTAGAAGATCGATGGAATATATTAGGAAGATAGTTGGATGATAGATGAAAAATATGTGGAATATAGTTTGAATGTAGTTGGGAGATAAATAGAAGCTAGACTGAAAAATATTTGGGAGAGGGTTGAAAAATAGATGGAAGTTGTTTGGAAGATAGTTGGAAGATCGTTGGAAAATAATTGGAAGATAGATGGAAGACATTTAGAAGATGATATTATAATATTAAGAAGATGATATTAAGAAGATAGTTTGAAAATAGTTGGAAAAACAGATGGAAGATAGTTTAAAGATCAATAGAAAATTGTTGGTAGATATTTGGAAGATGTTGGTAGATATGTAGTTGGAAGATATATGGAAGATCGATGGATGATATTTGAAAGATTGCTGGAAAACAGTTGGATGATAGTTGGAAGATAGATGGAAAATAGATTAAAGATATTTAGGAGATGGTTGAAAGATAGAGGGTAGATATTTAGAAGATAGTTGAAAGTTAGTTGGAAGGTAGATGAAAGATATTGGGGAAATAGTTGGTAGATAGTTGCAAAATAGATGGAAGATAGATGGAAGATACTTGGAAGATAAATGGAAAATAGATGAAAGATAGATAAAAGATAGATAAAGCATATATGGAAGTTAAGTGGAAAATAGTTGGAAGATAGATGGAAGACAGATGGTATATAAATGGCAGATTGTCTCTGAAATATCTGATTTAATCTAATAGATGGACATATTTATATTATTTGAGCTTCTGAAATATGTATATATGGCTGCGTCCAGTAAAAACTATTGTTATAATGAAGGTTGTGTCTATGTACTTATGTTTCCTATAGACAGTAAAATTTTCCAACGGATCTTACTTCTCTCGATACTATGAACATGTAGACAAAATTTCATCCATTTCTTTTAAATGATTGCAAACATGTGATGAATTTTTTTTTTGCTATTTTTATGGGAGGTGGGATAACTCAAAATAACACTTACACCTCATGACATCAGCTAGCAGACAGTGAATATCCCGTCAAAATCGGTTCCGCCGTTTCGAAGGTAAGCCGGCACAAACAGACAGCTACACAAACATTTATTATTAATAATATGCATTTATTCAAAAGATGTATAGATGTATAGACACACCCATGATGGATCCAATGTCCAAAAAATATTCGAATACTCGTTTTCACAGTTTGTAAGTTTTATTTGATTATTGTCTTCTACTTTAGAATATTGTTCTTAACTCTTTTCATAATTTCCTTTAAGTTTTATATAGTCTGCTAAAAAATATCGGGATTAGGTTGCTAAGCGTACAGCAACAATAAAATCTTGCAATCCAATTCAACGAATTGTTGCCATTAAGCAACTTTCAATTTTCTTCCAACATACATCGCCACCGATTAACTTTTTTGCGAAAAATGTTTTTATTGCAACTGCAAAAAAAATAAAGAAGTAAAAAAAAAATCAAACCATGTCAAAGCACAATTTTTGGCTTTTATAGGCCGACAGCTGACGACAACAATGACGATGGTGGCATCTAAGACGAGTGTGCTAGAAAAGTTTAAAAGAGCGCTACCGACTTTGCCCTTAACGTGAAACAAGGAAAAAATTGTGCACAAAAAAAAAATACAAAAGCGCTTTTCACAGAAAAACTCGTTTTTCCGCATGCCGCAACTGAGCACTAAAAAAAAAAAATAAAAAAAAATATGATATGAGTTTCAGTAAAACCGAAACTTTTATACACTTTACACTTTACACATCTTTAGTGAATTTCCAATGGTCTGTTCTTGATGTCGATAACAATCAAAGTTTATCGAAATGTTTAATGTTTGTGATTTCAATGCCGACTAAATTTCGATGTCGATTTTCAAAGTCAGAATGAAAAGTAATTTTTAATTTTTTTTTTTTTAATAGAGGTTGTGTTTGTGGCTACCCTTAAATCGATAAATACTGTTTGATTTACGATAACATTAATACTCAGTATAAATAAATCGAAAGTACGAAATTTCACTTCTGTTGCTATTTAATTATTTTATATTGGAATTTATTTTCCTGTCAAAACACAAGAAAAATTGAAAATAGTTTTTCTCGTCGCTTAACAATTGTTATCGAAAACGATACAAAACCGATACAAATTTACTACCGATAAACATTTTACTTTTCAAACCAATAATAACCGATATTTAGTTTCTGTAAAGTGTATCAATCAAATCGCGGTGGCGCCTCTTAAACAACCCCTTTCTTGTCTCTAACCAACTATTTTTTACCGCACTCTTATTATACAGCCTCCTTGACGTGTCGACTTAAGTCATCTGTTGTTGCAACAACACCAAGAAAAAACTTTTTCTTTTAGTTTTTCACGTGCGCTCGCTTATTTGTAATGCAGGTGGAAAAGCATGCGAAAGCGGGCGGACGAGCGGGTGTTACAAGTAGCGCGTCACATTTGTAAAAATGGCATTTTCTTGCATTTTAAGCGCATCTTTACCCACTTTACTAGCTGCATTAAAGCAAGCATTGACAAGATCGGATACAAAAGTTGGTAAAATAAAAAAAAACAAAAAAAAAGAAACAGCATTCACGACTTCGAAATACTCTGCACTTGAAGTTTTTTTTTATCAAACAAATATTTAAATGTAATTTAATTATTTAATTAGAAAAATAAACAATTAAGTATACAATTTATAGCAGTTGAAGGGTCTTAAGAAGCTTTCGGCGTTGTCATGCCTTCTGCTGTCGCTTACAAGTGAAACATTTGCTTAAATTTATTGCACCATTGTTCCTCACTAATATTTAACACAGCAATCCGATCCCCTTCGTTCATATGCTGTTAGAGAAAAACAAATATTATATTGTCATACTGTAGATTTTATGACTCAATCGTTACTAAGCGCAATGCGAATTTGCTATTAAAGTGCGCTAAAAAACTATGTGTATATTGAAATTTTGCTGCCACTGCTTTTTAAAAAAAAATTATCCACTTCTGTATGCAATTTTATGCCTTACACAGCAACATTAGTCAAAAAACTGCATTTGTCAAGTGAATATGTTCCACTGTTGCAATGGAGGTGGTGGTTGGTCTACTCCGCTGTACATTTTCATATAAATCTGAACGGCAATTTGGTGTACTGAGGTTTCAGACTGGCTTTGAACTTATACTCGATATTATGAGTCACTCTAGTATCCAAAAATAAATTTCTGATATCGGCATTTGCAATATAACAGATTCCAAAGGGTTCTCAATTGTCCTCTCAAGCTAAATGTACGGTGAGATCGGCGCCGAACCATCTACTACTAAGTGCTTTACTGATGGTTTCCTTTGCAATGTGTACCCGACCCACAGTCTTTGAAATTTGGATCCATGTCATCGAAGTCTACACCCGACTATTATTAGACAAAGATTCAATGGTCAATTCGCAGACAGCCAAGTGGCAATCAAATCATCTCCTAATTGGTAACACAAATTTTCAACAACTTTCGGTAGGCCATAAAGTCACCAATTGTTGGGTTCTTGATCATGGAAGGTAACGAAATGACAGACGGGATGGCCAGTTGGCCCAAATAACCTTCGATAGAGCCAGAGCCCTTCATTGAAAACCATTTCAGTGATGGTCATGGTATACTGGACTTCGGACAGTCAAGCAACTTCTGCTAACAAATAAATCAAATAGAAACACACTTCTCAGCAGAGCAGATCTAAGGCCCCTAGCAGGCTTTTTTTCGGGCCATCATCAATTGAGGTATTATCTCAACAAAATAGATCTCTTTCTACAAACTTAGTGTAGACGCTGTATGGTAGAGATTGCGACAAGACAAGAAAGCAAAATTTCAAAATAAACTCGTAAAATTCCGGCGAAGTCTTAGTCGAATGCAAAAAGAACGAAGTCTCTATCTATTACCTTTTCGGAGATCCTTTCTTTCATATGGACGGACATCTCTATATCGACTCCTCTATCTCTCCTAACCACAATGGAGGGTCTCTGACCATTTTTTCTACCTGTTACATTTGCACAAAACTAATAATCTCTTGTACCTTCGGTACAGGGCCTAAAAAGCAGTGCGATAATGCAGTGGTGTCTGTATTATCGGCAACTAATCGCATATTTCAATTCAAGAAGTTTACTAAAAACTGAAAAAGAGAGACCGAGCGTATGAAACACACAGCTTGCATACGAGTATGTCTATAAGAAAAAGTGGATAAGTTTGTTTCTGAAACTTTTGATTTTTATCTTGTTTTAAGTATGAGCAACAATTTTATATCATACGCATTGCGTGCATGTGTGTGTGTATGCGATTAAGCCGCCTGCATTTAAAACACAAACTAGCAGTCGAACAAACAGACAGACAGACAGACAGACGAACGGACCAACTGCTTGCAATTGACAAATACATAGACAACTGCAGACTTGCAGCTTGGCGTCTTTGTGTTGTTTGTCAGAATACTTAGCGAATAGCTTAGCTATATGCCGCAATGTACATCGATGTAGGCGAAGAGGAGGCCCGACATGCCACTGATTCATATGGATTTTTGTTGAGAAATTTTTGTGCACATTTCAAACGTGGCGCATAGTTAAGATGACAATTTTTTTTTTTTTTTTTTTTGGTACGTGTTGTTACTTTGCTAATCAATCATACTGCATAACAAAATATGTTGTTAATGTGATGTTGCAGAAGTTGCTAATGATTTCTTTGCCACTTAAGTATTGCTAAACATTCATGCCAAGTATTAGTATGCAACATTGCGTATACGCAGTGTGCACACATGACGCAGACGCCTACGATGCAATTAAAATTAAGAATAATAAGCATGACATTGTGTCACATGCCTCTGCTTGGTATAATCTTATCAAGTTACTTTAAATATGTAGATTGCAAAATTAAGCAAACATACAAGACTAAAAGACATAAAAACAAATTTTGCTTAAACAAATACAGATTTGCAAGAAATTTTGCAATTATAAATTTTTAATGGTTATGGTTTCTATGGCTAAAATTGCCTGCTGTATCGATCTCCGATGAGAAACTCTGTGATGAATAAGATAGTTGCACAGAAAAATCGTCATTTATATCATTTTGGTACTTTTTGGGCGGACGGTTAACAAAGCTTTAAAAATTTGAATGAGTCAAAACGAACGAGACTTGTTAAGCTCTTAGAAGATAATCAAGTTGCATACGAGCTCCTATTGACCCTCAAAAGTAACCAATCTTGTATGTTTGGGAAAATTTTACCAAATACAATTTTACTAGTCTCTCTTTATATTTTTCCTCTTATTGCGGGTGATGTAGCTCCCCGGCTGTATCTTGATTTGTTCCACTCGGGTTTTATTGATATTCAAGTCATGAAAATATTGCAAGCGGAGACAATCAAGCGTATTTGCGTATGAAGTTATAGCCCATAGTTATTTGGTCTTCCGCTTGCAAGTCTATGTGACAATCAGTTGCTCGAGTCTATCCAACCGCGCCTCTGTTATTTCTAATTTCTTTGACTGCTTATCCTGTATGTGCAATAGATATACGCACCGATAGTAATGTAACTTTAGTTTTATGTTCCAAAAGGAACTCAGTGAAAGGCAGGTTTTTTCGTACATTACCAATCATAGTCAATTTCTTTTTCAGTTCAGTTCAGCTGCAGGATTGTATGAAGTAAAAAAATTATGGCAAGTTATATTTTAGCCTTTGAGTCTTGCTGTAAGTTCGATGCTTTGGTTCTTTTCAGAAGCGCAAATACGATATCATCCGATATATACTTGTGTCCGCTAGGTTCGAAGGAATATATTGCCTAAATGGACATTTGTCATAATATGCCAATAGCTGCTCATCGACTGTCAAATTATTAACCCATTTGTCCTACAAAACTCTTCTAGGTGCCAGCTCGCAAGCTTGACGATCAACCTTATCTAATTTATCGATGAATCGAACAACTCTTCGAATGTTTTGAAATCTTTCACATTGTCCCATAAACAATTTTTTTTTTTGTCTCTCTACGGTCTTTCTTAACCATAAGATGAGTCCTCGTCTTGCGCTGGAACAAGCGGCCAAAAAAACTTGGGATGTTTACTACTGATAATACTTGTTTAATTCGCTTAGCATAAATGTGGTGTGGAGGAATTGGAAGATGCACCACGCTCCGGAAGATCTGTCGTTGAAGAAGTCGATAAAATCATGAAAGTGATCGAGATAGACCGCCATAGTAGCAGCCGTACCATCGCCTCGGAGCTGAATATCAGTTATATGACCGTTCAAAAGCATTTGAAGAAGCTTGGCTACACAAAAAAAAAATTTCATATTTGGGTGCCATACAAATTGACACCAAAAAACCTCATTGACCGTATTTCCATCTGCGAATCGCTGCTGAATCGCAAAAAAAAATCGACCCGTTTGTTGAAGCAAGGGGTGACTGGCGATAAAAAGTGGGTCACTTACAAAAACGTGAAACGCAAACAGTCGTGGGTGAAGGGTGGCGATGCGGCTCATACGGTTGCCAAGCCCGATCAGGAAGGTTTTGCTGTGTGTTTGGTGGGATTGGCAGGGAATCATCTACTATGAGCTTGCTCCCCTATGGCCAAACGCTCAATTCGTTCCTCTACTGTGAACAACTGAACCGTTTGATGGCATCAATCAATTAAAATGAAGCTCTTTATGCCAGAACCTATCGAAAGCTTGTTTGACATCATACAAGACTGCAGAGTAGTACTAACGGTGTTCTTAGGCTTCTATGGTTGTATTACCCACTCTACGGTATTGTTTCGGACATTCGTGTGCCAAAACCTAAATCGGATTAATTTTTCACCAATTTAGTAGCTGCTGTACTCTATCAAGATATTATCTTTCGAACACTTTGAAGAAAACTGGCAACAGGCTAAACGGACGACAGAATGTAATAAGTTCTTCAGTTGTTTCAGCTTTAGGTATCATCACAAGTAAGGGAATTGGTAAATGCGAATCATGGTATAAAAAATCATTGTTACGAAGCGCTTTAATTATTCTACCATCAACACCATTGAAGTCAGTCAATTTTGTAGGTTTATGAGATTCGATTTACTTTAAAACCTCTTGAGAAGTGACATGTATCCATTTGCCAGAAAGTTGCTACACTTCAGCAGTTGTTGCAGTTTGTTGAAATTTGTTGGCTTCAGTCTTGATTCTATCTGATCTGCACCATTTGTTTTTTTCATCTTTGATTGGAACTTATTTTCGAGCAGTTCGTTTTACGCCTTTTGTAGCCCTTCATAAACTAATATTTCCTTTCTCGAAGGGGTTCAAATCGCTTCGTTTTAGCAGCACAAGATTTCGCACTTCAACAGCAAAAGGTTAATTTCGATTAATTGTTCCAAAGTGCTGGGATTGGTGTCACAAGAAAGGCAGATATTTCTTGTAAAAATCTTAACAGCTCTCCAAATCTTTTCTTTTTTTATACGCATGTTAAGTTGTATTCGTTGGGTTAATACCTACTGGAATGTGTTAATGTCTGCCGATTTTTGTGCACTTTGCTCTAATTTGCACTTTGCTTCAAAATCGATATTTCTGCGAAATGCGTTTTGCTTCAATTATTTAATTAAAAATCATGAAGTGCAATTGTGGCACTCATTGCACTACCTCATCGAAAGAAATACAACCCAACACTCACAACTAAAGGTTTTAGAAATATAATTACTGACCTCTTTTTATAAAACATTTCACTGTGCATTAAAGTAAATTATTTAATTGTTATAAAAAGTATTTATTAAAAATGCTCGACTAACCTAATTTTCTGCCATTTATTTGATTTTCATATAACCTACTTCCTATTAATTTCTCGTTCAAAACAAATTAGCCATTAAATCAAATACCTAATTATACAAAAAAAAAAAAAAAAAAATGTTTTCCCAAGCAAAATTACTGCATGCAAATTTTCTTTTCTTTTCTTTGGCCTTTTCTTTTTTTTTTTTGTTTATTATTAAATATTTAATTTTTATTAGTGTAATAATTGTTTCACTTGAATTTAACTCACAGTTTTGTTTTCTCACTCACATACAAAAATAATTAGCATGTTAATTAATTTATAAATAATATTATTGTATAAGAAGTTACGTTCCAATTGTTGCCGTCTGTCTGTCTGTCAGGTGAAAGAGAAAGAAATCGCTCATTCGTTCGCAATAGAAACAAAAAAAAAAAAAAAAAAAATTACACAATTTTTTTATGTTGAGGTGTTTTATTTTTTTTATTTGAATCATGCTTATTAGATATGTCGTCGTCGATCGGTTCATTCATACATCATGGGTAATAACATATCAATAAGTGAAGGCATACAGAAATTACATTAATTATCAACCTATTTTTTGTTTTTGTTTTTATTTTTACTCTTGTGCAATTGGCAATTTTGTTGCAGTATGATTGGGTAATGAAGCATTTTTTTTTTTTTTTTGATTTTTCTGTATGAGTGGTAGGCGATTGCATACTCAAATATTGAAGTTGAGTTCAAGATTTGTTGCAATGATTTTGAAAAATATTACTTAACGAGTCTGTGGCAAGTTTAAGAGGACTTGAAAACTTCGATTATTGCCTATGCATCAGTTTGTATAAGAGTTTGTGCTAAATAAAAACTAACTAAAGAACTGAGAAGTATGCGAGTATTTAAATGAAGTATTTTTTCCGATTAATTTTATTTAATTCGACATTTTGTTGATATGTTGTATGTATTAAATCTATTTTTTTACGGTTGAAATTTTGAGACAGTCGCTGAAGCATTTCAATTTGGACACATTTATGCTCGACAACAGCTCTAATAAAATTCCTTAAAAAATATTATTATTATTTGCCTTCAAAAATAATATATGAAAGAAATTCTACTTTGCTCTTGTATGACGGAAGATTTTTTCAGTTTATGTAAACATTTTACTACTTTGAAAAGTCCTCAAACTGTTATTGAAAGCACCATCAAAATCGGTTCCATCATTTTGAAGATTAGTCTAGACAAACAAATGGACTTATAACCGAACGAAATAAAATTACTTCGCTGAAAAGTGTTTTAACTGTGTTTAAAATCGTCGTCAAAATTGGTTCCACTGTTTCGGATATAAGTTCTGACAAAAAAAAAAATGGACAGACAAATCAATATTTAAAAAAAAATGAGAGTTTTGTTTAAATTTTTGCAGTTTAAGAAATAATATTACTATTCTGAAAAGTACTCTAACTGTAAATGAAAGTTCAGGCAAAATCGGTTTCGCTGTTTCGGAGATAAGTCCAAACAAAAAAAAAAAATGTACAGACAAATAAAAATTTAAAAAACAAGTATGTATTTAGGTTCAGTTTTAGCAGTTTAGAAAAAAAAAATATCCCTCTATCAATAAAACCACCGTCAAAATCGGCTCTGTCATTTTGGAGATAAGTCCAAACAAACAAATGGACAGAAAAATAAGAAATTAAAAAGTTTAGGATTAAATATTACTACTCTGAAAAATCTTCTAACTATAAATGAAACTTCCGGCAAAATCGGTTCCACCGTTTCGGAAATTTGTCTAGACAAACAAATAAGAAGAATTTAAAAAACTAAACTATAGAGACAATTTTTGCAGTTTTGGAAAAAATATTACTAAGAAAAGTCCCCTAATTGTAAATGAAAACTACGGAAAAATCGGTTCCGCTATTTCGGAGATTAGTCCAGATAAAAAGTATTACTACTCTGAAAAGTCTTCTAGCTGTTAAAATAACTTTGGTGAAAATCAGTTCCGCTGTTTTGGAGATTAGTCGTCTGGACAAATAAATAGACATATAAATAAAAAAAAAAAAAAAAACAAGAGTTTTGGAAAAAAATTTAACTACTCTGAAAAGTGCTCTAACGGTAAATAAAACTTCCGTTGAAATCGGTTCCGTCATTCCGGAGATCAGTTGGAAAAAACGTGTATTTATGTCAAATTTTTGCAGTTTAAGATAAAATATTGCTACTCTTAAAAAGTCTTCTAAACGTATCGGTTCCGCTTATTCGGATAAAAGTCCGGAAAAAAACAAGAGTGTTGGGCCGAACATTTGCAGTTTAGGACAAAAAAATTTGCTACTTTAAAAAGTCTTCTAACTGTAAATGAAACCACTATCAAAAACGGTTCCACTTATTCGAATATAAGTACGGATCTTCAAACGAACTGATAAGCAAAAATTAAAAAAAAAACGGTATTGTTGGCTCGAATTTTTGCAGCTTAGGAAAAAAAAAATATCTATAAAAAGTCTTCTAACTGTAAATGAAATCACCATCAAAATCGGTTCCGCTGGTTCAGAGATAAGTTCCCACACACCTGTATATAATACGTGGAAAATATCAGAGAACACGTTCTTTTCTGTTGCTTTTCCACTTTCGTTCTTTTCATAAGCCGTGCCTACTTCTCTACCGATTCAAAGCAAAGAAGTAAAATAATGCATTCTATTGTTGATTATTATATGGTGATCAACTGTTAAATTGATCTTTGGAACTCTACCTAATGACATCTTTTCGGATTTTAGTTTAGAAACTTTTAGGTATTCATCGAGTTATTCACTATTCCGGCCTTTAGAAAGAGTAAGAGATCAAATCAATTCTTCTACGAATTCTAAGACTAGCCTTGACTAAATCAAAATAAGCTGTAGACAAAATTCTGCCTAAGAATTCGAATAATCTTCTGCTGAGAGTGGAACATGAACAGAGGAAACGTAAGTTCGTTTCTTACAAAATATTTTATTGGCTACCATGCATTCCCTCCAGCCAATGTCCAGTAATAAATCAGAAAACTGCCGAACATAGTCTCTTGTTTAGACTTCATTCTTCTTCATTAAAAATTGTCGCGGAAGAGAAGCTTAAATGTGGCTATTGACATAAGAATAAAATCTTTAAAGTGATATAAACAGTTCTCCTGAATGTTGCGGTGTACTAGCATCCAGTCATCCCATTAGCAAATCTGCTGTTGCTGATAACAGCTCTTAAATTATTTGTCAAGCTGACTCCCTGCTGGGAAAACAGTTCTGGAAGTCTTTATATACATTAATATCATTTTGTTTTGAATCAATAGAAAAATACTTATTGCTTTTGAAGACGTATAGATTTAAGTTTCCACTTGATGTAGGTTTTTTTAAAGATTTTTTTTTTGTTCTGATATATGGAGATATATTAGACATTTAATGCAGGTATAATCAAATTTCCCACAAAGATTTTTGATTAGCCAGAAAAACAAGTCCGTAGGCTTGCACTTGTCCTTTTTTATACTTAAAGCTCAAGCAATTGTTCCACTTCTCTAATGTTCTATAAAATTATTTGAACTAGCTTCAATTTCCATTATTATTTCAACTAATTAAGTAGTATTGCATTCCAAATTTTAATAGAATGCAAGTTAACTGTTCCAGTAGCACACTAAGTCATAAAAAAATTTCATTTTAGGGCACATATACAAACGAATCTTGAATTCATGTAGGCGCAAAGCATAAATTCTACACAAATTTATACTAAAATTCAACCCAAAAACCAAAAAACTTAGAAAAGAATGAACGGTATCCCAAAAACAAACAAAAAACAAAAAACAAAAAAGAAGCAAACAAACAGCCTCAAAACATTTTATTCTAGCACATCAGCTGCTCGTTCTAATGTTCATTTCTATAAGACTAATGAAAAGACCATACAACTGTCGTCGTCGTCGTCGTCGTCGTCGCCAACGACCTCGAACAGTTTCGGTTTTAACACAGATACCAAGAGCAGCACGAAAGACCGAATGAACCTACTAACCTAAAGAAAAAATCACAGCAAAAGCTAGAAACTACATACTTGTCTATGAGACCTTCAAAATGTCTCAACTGCTATTAGAACAGAGACAATGTATTCTTATAATTGGTGCGAAAGAACGAACGAGCGAACTCAAGAACGAAAGATACCAGATACATATGTATGTAAATATTTGTAGAAAGAAAGGCAGCCGCGAATAATGAACACATTTGATTCTTAAACTCTATTGTCTCTGCTGCGCCTTCTACATTTTGTTTTCAAATATTTACGTATTAATCTTCTTCGCTCTTTATAAGATACTTTGCATATTAATAGTTTGCTACATACTCAAATTAGTTACCGTTTTAATAGAGCGCAACAAGTGTGTCATAATTTTCGGGAACCATAGCTACATAGCTATTAAAAGTATCTGGAATTTTAAATGAAGCTTGAGCTTTTCTTGTGTAGAGTCTGTGGCATTCTGAGAAATGGTACAATATTTCTGATATAATGTTCGGTAATTTAGCGACCTATATTTAGTTAGATATGTAATTTAGGAGACTAAAGCTTGTAGTGATGAATGATGTGTTAAATAAGTATAAAAGTGGAGGCAAAATTTCCAAAGAATAAACGTATTTTAAAACAAAATAAAACTTAAATAACTTACAGCTAATTAATTCTATTAGAGTGGAACAAGTTCCCGAATATGTTCATATTCAGAGGATTAACTTCTGCGGTTTGAAATTATAAAAAGGCTTTGGTATTTTTCATGTACAAGCTCAACCTTTGATAGGCTATGCAATCTATGCGTTGGCAAAATACAGAGCAGATTATAAATCAGTTTTAAGATCTTATTTTGACTGATCTGCTTTTTATGGCCTCAGACAGGACATCCATAGAAAATTGTTTTCATCATTAGGGACTTTTTAATAATACTAAGTTTTGAGTTTCTATTTATAAAAGTAAGAATTTGTATCTTGTGCGTAATATATGGAATATGTTTTTTAAAAGTGAGCTTTGAGTCTTAAATAATTCCAAAATATTTGATTTTTTTCTCCCAAAACAGTTTGAGTTTTTGAGATGTTGAAGAATATGTTCCACTTGCTAAAAGATTGGTGTGTAGTGACAAAAGCGTTTTATAGATTATTTACTCCATCAGTTGGTGATTGTGCTGAGGATTGCAGTATCATCTGCAAATATTGAGTTTCTACATTCTTTGAGATGAGAGAAATCAGAAGTATACAGATTGTGTAAAATCGGGTAGAAGCAAGATTCTTAAGGACAACCTGTGCAACGCGAGTGGTGTTTGCCAATATGAACTCTAAAAGTCCTATTATCCAGAAAGCTTTGAATTATCTTAATAAGCCTTAAAGGTATATTATACTCATTGATTTTAAAGATTAAAGCCGTCTGCCATAAAGGATCAAATGGAATTTAAAAGTCTATTTATAACATGCCAGATGATGTTTTCCTGTCGTCAAATTGACAAGTAGGTAGGATGCTGTTATTTTTAGTCAAGGCGGTGAGCTCTTTCTTTACTGGTGACTTCGAAGATGATAGCAGACTTATTGGTAGATAAGAAAGCGGAACATTGGCTAGTTTATTCGGTTTTTTATTGAATTATTCTAGATTCTCTCCAACATTGTAGAAAGTTTCCAAACCTAAAATACGCATTTATGACGACCGTTAAAAAGTACATATTAGCTCGGGGTAGGACTTTATTATTTAGGCCGTCATTACCAGCAATTTTCCCGGTTTTTAGTTTTTTAAAAATATGGTTTATTGGTTTCAAGCAGGGAAATAGACTTTATTCGATCGTTTATCTCATTAACTAGCATAATTGCATCGTCAACACTTTGGGTGTCAGAGATACAATGAATTTAAAGCAAATTTTTGTGCCAGCAGCTCCCTTTTTTCTCTGTATGTTGTGAAGTTCTTATTATTTTCTCTGTGTTGAAGTATTATTGTGCTTCTTCCTAATTTTGGTTAAATTTCTTTTCAACGACTGAAGAAGGTTGTTTCAGGACTAGTTTCTGAATTCTTAGACTTAAAAAGTGATTAATTTGTTTAGTCTTTTAAGTTCTATCAGATACCGTTCATTCCTGTATCTTTGGCACGATTGCCTTAAGTAATTTATTTTGGTTATAAGAAGCTAAATAGGCTGAGGAAGTGGTTTTTGAAACACACCAGAGTACTTCTTTGAGCAGGGTACTTTTGTGATAAACCTCATCGGGTCTGACCAAAGATATATTCTTCGAGCAAAGTTTTTCTACAATAATATTCCCCCAAAAGCTATAGTACAACCCCAGAATTGATGCCTAGAGTTTAGATGGAGACAAATTTTTATAGACGTTCATATTCTAGTAGCACGATATAGGCCTATATGGAATATTTTATTAGATTTGAAGTAAAAAAAAACTAAATTTGCCAATTTAAAGAAAAAAAGTCAGACGTAACCGACTGTAAGAGACCCTGTACCAGTACAGGTCGCCTAACGAACACTTTAAATGTTTCCCGAGCTTATGACCAAGCTTATGACCACTTCTCACCGCACGAATAAGTGCCTTATAAAACATTTTTTTACGTATGAAAACCTCCTTTGGTCGTTCAAATTCAATTGCTTATAAAATCGTCATTTTATATCCGATTTATATCCGCTATCTCTATACTGGCATACCTAATTTTTTTTGTGATGAAGAAATTTTTAGCATTGGGGGTGATTTTATGGTGAAGGGGGGAGGGGCAAGATTTCAAAATAAACTTGTAAAATTCCGGAGCAGTCCTAGTCGAATGCAAAGAACATGAAGCCTCTATCTATTACCGTTTCCGAGATCCTTTTGTTCATACAGACGGACGGACAGACGGACATTGCTATATCGACTTCTCTATCACACCTAACCATAATGGGGGTAACTTTGGGGCTCTCCGACCATTATTTCTATCTGTTACATACATTTGCACTAAACCAAAAGGCTCTTGTATCTTCGGTACAGGGTTTAATAACAAGAAAAATACAACAAATTATGGCAATAGAAACTCAGAAAAGAGGAACAGATTTTTTATAGCTTTAACCCCTTAGTACTACTTATTTAAAAAAATAATATGAGAAACTAAATATACAAACTTAAAGGGTCTACCATTTATAGTCTCTAAGTTCACGATGCTCAAATGGACACTAGACATGTCTATTTTAAGCGATTTGAAATATTAATAAAAATTGTTTCATATAAAAATTCAGAAAGACTGGTACGTTTTAATAATAAGTGCCAACCCCGGCTTTGAGAAAAGGTTGGCACATACATTGAATACATGTTATAGAAAGTAGGAATAGAGTCGACTAAATATAATATATAAATTCGAAGGCTCTATTTTTTATAGTCTCCAAATTCTTGTTACAATTCACAAAAACCGACAAGACAGACGGACATTTCTATTTCGACTTAACTTTTTATGCTGTTCAAGTTTATACTTGTATATATTGTGAGGTTTGTCCTACATTTGCACAAATTAAATATATCCTTCTATACTATGGGTACAGGGTGCAAAAAAAAATGATTCGAGTATAGTGTGCAAGAATAGCAAAATCCTTCCAATAATATACTAATTTTTCTTTTTCCCAAAGCATCATATCTTTACTTTAAATTAATAACATCCGGAACTAAGTACTCCAATTAAAAAAAAAAAATACAAATATTCTTATTAACTGCTTTCGATTAGTTTTATTGTTTCCATACACACAACACAACAAGGTAGCCCACATACGTGTCTGCATTAACCTTTTTTAAAATTGTACCAATTACTCATCTCTTAAACATTTAAAAATCAAAAACAAAATTATGTTTGTTTTTTAATTATGTCTTAATGCCTTGACTTGTAGTCGATTGTTATTTATTGAAACGCATTAAATACAAAAGCTAATATAAGACAAAAGATATGTTCATACATTAAAGATACATGCTGCAGACTGTTAACATTACCACAAAACGTTTTGTAAAAAAAATCACTAACTTGCCTCTAACATAGACATTACATATGTACAGCTGAGGTCAAAACAATGGTAATTCATGTTTGCCCTTTTTAACAAATTAAAAAAAAAAAAAAGTAACATCAATTCAAATTCCATCGCCCTATTCCCATAACCTTTGCGCTATAGGTTTGATTGTTAGTATGTAGACTTGCTTTATAAACAGCAGCAGCAGACTTGTTAATGAATGAATGCGATGTAGCTACTAGAAGGTACTGCTCCCTTATGAAACTATTTTCAATTTGTTTTTAAAATATATTAATTAAAGCAATTATATTTTATTTATTATTATTTCAAGTTTCATTTATAAAATTTGATATTGTATAAATTGTATGTTTGAGGTTTGCTAAGTCAAGTGCAGAAGAATATTTAACGATTGTTCTGTATTGTATTTCCAGAACATGTAGATTGAAATATTTATATTGAGACATATGAAAAAAAAAAAAATGGGCGGTAAAAATTATAGTAGTGTCGCCTTCTCGAGTTGGCAGAACAATTTGTAAAACTTTATATACGGACATGTCACGAACATTTCATTTCAACCGAAATTCCAATTCCCGGTGTCACGGAAACATTCTTTGGTTAGTTAAGTGTAGCCAATACAAAAAAATATCGCTTGGAGCATCTTACTACTCGATCCATCAATCATTCACCGTAGTCTTCAGTGAGATTTGGGGGCTTATTTGCATATGTGGTGCACCCAATCATTATTTGAACTTCGAGATAGATTTTTCTTTCTGAAATAAGCTTTTTTATGATATTTCGAATCAGTTTCTTGCCGTGGAAGGCACTATCGATCAACAAAATTGTTCAAAATTCATTTACAGTTTTAAAAAATTTAAAACAAGAAATGTTGAAAAGGAGGTGTAGCTCGTGTTAAGCTGCTCAAAAAATTTGTACAAAATTGGACCCGAAATCATATTCAAACAATGATGGATTGGTTACAGCTATCTTCAAAAAAGCTGTAAACATTCGAGTAGGTCTGCAAAGTACAAAAAAAAAAACCTTTTTTAACCTTACTAGTAAATGAGTTTGTCTTCTAATTCAAAATTAAAAATTTTTATTCGTAATTGGTTTGTGCAAAGAAACACAACTTTGGCGGGCTACTTAAAATGTACTTGTGGTACAAGTTCTTCGCTGAAGCCAGGAAAGGTGATACTGACCGGAATGCCCAACACATTAACCACCGATGAATACGTTGAAGCAGAATACGTCCACAAAGCGGTTGCTTCTTGTCATGCAATTTTTTTCCGGATGTCTTGGGCATGACAGCAAAGCATGCCAAGTACGATCAAATGTGAAGCTTTTGTTTCATGTTTCTTTAGATTATAATGGCATGGTGCATCCTGAGTTCTTGCTAGAAGGTCGTATGGTCAATATGGAATATTAACTTCAAGTTTTGCGCGATATTTGGAAGCAATACATAGAAAAAAAATCCGGGTTTTGTGGCAAAACAATTTATGACTTTTACATCATGCACTTGCTTACACACGTTGCTCGTTCGAGATTTTTTGATTCAAAACCTGTCTAAACCACCGTATTCAATGGAGTTGGCCCCTTGTGAGCCCTTGATACCATCAATGGATCTTCAAGGCAGAAACTGTGTCGTAGATTATAACAGACAAAACTGGGATTGAATAGAACTTTTGTGGAAACACAACTATTTTTGAGTCTGCATTTTAACATATTCTCCTTTTTTAATCCAACGTTTTCCAATTTTTTTTTATACCTTCTTAATAATAAATTTTCCCAAAGCACTCAAAATATGCGTTCGTTTCAGTGTTGATATCTTCATTCAACCCAAATCAATCCATTTCTTCAAGTTTGAAAACAGGAAATACTCACAGGCGGCAAAATCTTAAAACTATGGTCGATGGGGTAGAAGTTTTTAAAGGAAGGACAATCCGTGCATACTAAAAAACTATGCCATTATCTTGTTGATCGGCTGATCTATCCTGGCCTTCTTTAGTGCACGTTCACCCGGAGAAATACACTGTCTTTATTGTTTCTTGGTCTTTAGTGTGGTGTGTTAGATCTATATTTTGGCTATAGTAAAAAAAAAGGCGGCAAAACTCGGTCGGCATGCAGCTGAACCTTTCTTTGAAGTGGTCACACGATTGCGCTTATGGTCGAATCTGAGTAATCGCAGCAGCCATCGCGTAGATATCTTTTTTTAATGTAAAACAATTTTTGTAAAATGTGATGTATCTGCTCAGCAGTTTTAAGCACTTTTATGCTCCGTTAGTACAATATCTTTCTATGGATTTTATCAACGATTTCTGGCGTGATGACCTCTTTTGGACCGTTTTTTTATGCAAAAAATGATGCGTAGGGCGGGCACACTATAGGGTACTCATTGTGCGTGTGCAAAATACAGTTGAACCTCGATTATCCGTGATGCTCGGGACCGAGCACATCACGGATAATCGAAAATCCCGGTAATTAATTATTTTTATTTGTTATTTTTTGTATTTTTAACAAGAACTTCTTTCTGATTCTTCGGAACTTGAGCCATGCTGGGTTTGCTGAACCATTTTAATAATTTCATTGTCAGATATATGTAACAGCAAACGGTTCGATTTCAACGTCGCACTCTATCCATTTTGAGTTTGCTTCAGTTGTACATCCAGGCTGTATTATTACATCTGGTTGCATTTCAACATGGCTATTTAAAGCATCTTCATCCTCTTGAGATTGAAACAAATTATTCCAAACTTTTAGTAAAAGCTGTTGGGTTACATTGGCCCATGCAGTTGCCACTGCCCACAAAGCTGTTTTCACGAATTCAAGTCTGTTTTTTTCACTTACAAGTTTTTGAACGATCAATTTACAATAACGAATAACTCCTTGATTCATAGGCTGAATCAAGGATGTGCAATTCGGTGTAATATATTTTACTGAAACGTTTTAAGATATCATATCATTTACATCCGGATGTGCTGGACAATTGTCGAGAAGCAAAAGCATTTTACATTTTTTTTTTCGAGACCAATGCCCTGCAAATGCTATCTTGCCACTCTAGAAATAGATCCTGTGTTACCCAAGCTTTTATTGAATCACGGATAATAGAGGTAAATCACGGTTAATAGAGGTATAAAATAAATCAATAAGCATCCCGGTTAACAGTTGTTCCCGGTTAATAGAGACCCGGTTAATCGAGGTTCAACTGTAATTCATTCATGCAGATCTCTAATATATATTTTATTTGGCCTTTATTCGTTTTTTTTGCTACTATTAAACTCTTTTTCCTAGCATAGACCGTCGTATGCGTGGGGCTATTATGTATCTCGCAATCTTGACTCAATGTACAAAAGACTAATCCATGTCATATTTAAATTGACATTCTTGTCATCAACACCAACAATACATACTGTATACGTCTATTTTGTCTGCAAAATCGGCGTCATAATCGTTATTGACATGCCTGGGCGTTGTGCTGACAAAACGCTGTCAACTCGAATTAAATCTTATTACAATTAATGGCGTGCAAAACACTTTCAATTTGAATTACTATAATTATTTATACGTACTATGTATATGTAAATTTGTAGCGGAGGCGTCATCTCACTTTTACTACAATGAAATCCAACCTTGAGTTAGGCATAGATAACCCCCACTGTGCGCACTAATTGTACAAAACTTTTGCTGTGCTGGTGACCCTTATGGTTTGACCCTTATTCCATAATTTTTTCAATAATGCTCATAAATAAATTAACTTTAAAGGGATTAACAGTTCGTTTGTTTTTTTTCGGTGCCTAATTAGACCCACGCAAGTTAGTAATTAATTAGCAGCAGATCAAAAATCTACGCAAAGATTTAACCATACACATTTGAACTCATTGCCTGTGTAGGCACACACCATAAGAGTGGCGTGCAACAGTGCGCTGAACTCACTCAGTTACTCGTACTCGTAACAAGAAGCGACAAATCTAATGTGACGTGACGTGACGTTTAAGATACAAATCAAAATGCGCACACAACACTGCATTGATGGCTTAGAGAGTGACGGGTTTTGCCCCTGTTGTGATTTCTAGACTTCAACTTCAGACCATCAAAGCGCCAAAGCAGCAGCAGCAATAGCAACAACAACATTGACCTGATTATGTGTCTCTCGTTTAGAATTCAAATGGCAGCCTCCAGCATAGACAGAAAGACCGACAGACAGACAGACAGACAGTCACACACAGTTGGTTGGCGTTACCGATTTAACGCGTTTCGAGACTTGACTTCAGTTTTGTGCTGCATCGTTAGAGAAAAATTAAATCATTTGTTAGCAATTTAAGGCATTCGTAAATCATTTGATTTGTCATATTTCATGCTACAAGTGATTATTTAAAAAAAAAAAAAAAAAAGAATAATATAAAAATGATTCAACTCGAAACAGAGCGTAGTAAGTCGTTTAAAACTGATTGAGTTGAAGGCTTGTTGAGAGATGCGCAAGAATTTTTTTGTTGATATTGAAAAGTCGCAGTTGAAGTAATTTCATAAATCACAAACAATTTGCCTCGATTTAAGAGGTAATTTTGAAGAACTTAAAACAAAAGAGTCATTAAATGCATGCTCAATTGGTGGAACGATACTACGTTATACCCTACTTGCATTAATAAAATCAGTAAAAGCGTAAATATTCAAGCGCTCTCTTTTGCTGTCGCAATCACGGTTACTAATGCGCAATCATTCCTTACACGTATGGCCAAGAAAAAATGGCCTTTCTAAATGTGAGAACACTCATAACTTTAAAATTTTTTAAAGGTTTCCGAATGAAAAGTTATTTGCTATAACTGCCGAAACTAAGCAATGTCACGATTTCGCAAATATGCGCTGCAACATATTTAATTATAAATTGTGAAATTAAATTTATAATCTTTTTATTTATTAGTAAACAACTTATCTATAAAATATAAAAATTGATTGATTTTCTAACTTACCAATATTATTTTTTCTTTTTTTTTTTATTACAGACTCTACAGTCCTGCCCCATTGGCTGTACAAACGAACCCGATACACTTAGTGCCAACAACGAGATACTACAATCATCGCCTGATAGTACGCTACAGAAGCCAACTAGTAACAACGGATCATCATCATCCGCATCATCATCGTCATCAACAACAACAATATCATCAACATCATCATCGATTACAACCTTATCAACAACATCGGGTAATACAACATCGATAACAATCACTGGTGATGCAATTACATCGAATGCAACAGTAGGAACAGTATCATCAACCACACCTCATAATCCGAATAGTGCGACCAGTGATACATCTTCTGCAAGCTTTCAACAGCGTTTCGATTTTCGTCAGCTGAAGGCACGTCTGCCGGAACTTAATTGTCTGCACAGTTTACAACGTTACTGGCAGCAACACTACGGCGGAGGTGATACAACAGAGCGTGAACAAGACGATGTCGGCGCTGGCGGTGGCTCATACTATACAAATAATATATTAGGTTATACATTTGGCTATCAATTTGGAAGTGGAACAAACGCAAGTGTTAAGGACGTTAAGCAACAGACGGCGGATAATTACAAGGAGACACCATTGCAGAAGTTCTATAGACATCAACAAGCTAAAAAGATGCCAGCTTTTCGAGGAAGACGCGGCTGGTGTGGCTGCTTTAAGGTAAGTTTGTAAGGAGTGAAGTTCATGTCACACATAATATGATACATGATGGATAGTTTAGTCGTTAAACGAATGAAGCTATATGAGCGCTGCTAATTTCAATTAAAAATTTGTCTTACCAAGTGAAGTGAAGTTTGATGTTATTTAATATAAAATTGTCTTAATCGAAAAATGAATTTTAAAAAAAATTTATTTAAAAACTTGCTCATGTTGCCAACATTTTATTAGTGGAACGTATATTGTTAAAATTTGAAGTCTTGGAAGAAATATTAAATTAAAAAATTATAAGAGCTAGTCACGATACAAATCTGTGCCATCTTTCTGGACTTTTGTGTGAAAAACTTGTTGTGGTTTAGCTAGAAATGCCGATATTTTGTGTCAATCCTAATAATATTTACCATTAAGCTCCAAATCGGACCAATACAAGTCAATGAGATCTAGATATGTCCATCTGTCTGGCTATAAACAACAACAAGAAGTTGGAGATCATAAAAGTTAGAGTCTTAAAGTTTGGATATTTAATGTATTTTGTTCTCAATTCAGATAGGTAGTGTTTAATGAACCTTTCTCTAAAGAGTACTCATAAAACTTACCGATCCTTTCTGAGTTTTTGAATGAAAAAAAAAAAGATTTTTTTTTTGTTTTTTGTTATTTAAGTAAAATACCAAATTAGGTTTATATTAGTTAAATAATTAGTAGAAATATTCCATTATTATATGGTTCCATTTCGGATCACTAGAAGTGGTAGTCCCATACAATTCAGTCATCATTCTTTTATAAGAAAAAAAAAATCTGGTCTGTGCTAAACTTCAAATAACAAATTAGATTTATATTATGCTAATCCAAATGAAATATCCTACATATATCAAGGTAGGAATATATTACCCATACAAATTTAAGGTTTAATGGGGAACAGGGTATCTCGAAGTCGAGCACATGAGATTGCAGCATTCCTTCTTATTTTGTGTATAATTTGGATATAGCTGACTGATTTCGGATATTGATACTTTTTTCATACTATGCATCTAAAGTTTACATATTGATATACCACGCCCACTTGTTGGGTTAATCCCCAAACGTCCACTAATGCTTTTTTTTTTGTATGAATATCTTCTTTGTTTGATTCAATATTAGCTTAAAAGTAAATGTGGAGTCTTTTTATGTGGACTCGCTTAAGATACATATACTCTTAGGCGTGTCCCTTTACTTTTCGGGGTAGTCTTCATACTAAATCACCGCCCACTTGGGTTTTTTTTTTTTTTGTATGAAAACTTCTACATTTAAGTCAATATTAATTTAAATGTCGATGTGTTGACTTATTTACGCCTGCATCACAAATTTAAACTAATAGGCTTCTCTTCTCACATTTTGGGGTGGCCTTCATACAAACTCACCACACAGGCCCCCTTCTCATACGTATAGGCGTGTGCCTTCACATTTTGGTTTCTGTATGAAGAATATCTATTTTAAAGTCGATATAAGCTTTTAAAGTCAATATGGTGGCTTCTTATACAGACCCACATAAGTCTGCCTTTCTCTCAAACTTCTTCGCCTTCTCATTAACTGGTACATTCTTCCTTATATATACAGTTCCATTATGATTAGAGATTGACCAACGCCATATATCCATTCTTTGCACTATCTATGTCTATTTCAATGGTCTTGATATGTAGCAACGACCCTCTGACCAGTTAGCCGTTAGTTATTGAGATATCAAATTTCAACTCATTCAATAACGGCTTACAAAGTATAGATCGTTTCTACAAAGTATGGGAAGTGCAATATTAAAAGAAACTACCTTGAATCTTAAGTCTTGCTTTATAAATGCAATACAAGAGCTGCTGCCAAACAATGCCAAACTGCTTTGATGAATGAATTTTGCGAATTGCAGACTTTTCATTTCATTTGTGTAGATTTGATTGGATTAGAAGCGATTTGAGAGTGGCGTCGGCAGCGGTGAATAGAAGCAACCAGCGTCGGGGCATTGAGCAATGCACGCCAATTTGTAATTCGTCATGCACTGTTAACAACGTCAGACAGCGGCGTTTAGTCGTAAGCGCGAACCTCGACGCTAGTACGCGATGTGGGCAAGTTGAATTGGTTTAGATACGCTCGACTGCTGCGTGAACGATGCGCAATTTATAGGCTGACTGGATATATAATCTGCCTGCCTACATATTAATAATATAGTAGGGAAACACAAGTCTATCATTGGAAAGGTATTGCAAATTTTTATGCCAGTTAGTTAGAAACACATAAACGAATTAATTATTTTTTCCATAAAAACAAACATAAAAAACAAGCATAAATGGCAATACCGAACTGTGTGCATTCACTGCTTGCTGTGTCTATTATTTTGTATGCGCTTAATACTTCATTTCAAACACTTCTTTCAGAGTGAATGAACTGCAAATAATTCCATGCCATTGCTTTCTAACGAAAGATTCGGTCGGCACAAATGTTCGAATGTTTCGAGCCACTTGTAAAATAAATTAAATAACTATCAAAACTTTAAAAATTTTTACTAAATTTACTATTTTCTTCTTAATTCTCTAGGATGATGAGCCACCTGAAATTTGCGTTGTCGAAGGCGCATTTACATTACAAACACTTACGCCGACGCAGCCAATGCCGTCGGTCGATGAGTTGGATACAAAATTCGCCGAGCTCGTGGAGGAGCTTGATTTGACCGCACCGAACAAGGAGGCCATGCTAAGTCTACCGCCACAAAAGAAATGGCAGATTTATTGCTCACGTAAATCACCAATTGATACCATCGATGGCAGTCCAACGGCAATCACACATCAACCGCCCACGGTGGAACACTACATCGAACGGCTCAAGGATCTAGTAGTGCACGTCTCGATTTGCAGTCCTGAGGATTCGCCCAGCCACGAGTATAATGCGCGCATCGAGAATCATACAGCATTTGTCGATGCACTGAAAACGTCGCTGCGCACTTCGACGCACAGTTTTGTGTTGCGCTTTGTGGAACTGGAGGGTTTGCCGTCGCTGTTGAATCTTTTGCTAAAGCTGGACATACGCGTGGCAAATAGTTCGCTACACACTAGTCTCATCGGCTGTATCAAGGCGCTGATGAACAATACGACGGGACGTGCGCATGTGCTAGCGCATCCAACATCTATCGATACCATTGCGCGTTCACTGGCAGCGGATAATATTAAGACCAAGATTGCAGCGTTGGAGATCTTGGGCGCTGTTTGTCTGGTGCCTGGCGGTCATCGCAAAGTGCTGCAGGCAATGCTCAATTTTCAGGAGTTCGCTGCTGAACGTACGCGCTTCCAGAGTATTGTCAACGATTTGGATCGTTCGACGTTCGCCTACCGTGATGATGTAAATCTGAAGACGGCCATCATGTCGTTCATCAATGCTGTTCTTAACTACGGCCCAGGACAGGAGAATCTCGAGTTCCGGCTGCACTTGCGTTATGAGTTTCTCATGCTCGGCATACAGCCGGTAATTGATAAGCTCCGTAAGCACGAAAATGAAACGCTGGATAGGCATTTGGTAAGTAGTTAATGTAAAGCCAGAAGCAAAAGTTTTTATACTTTATTATCTTCATTGCCTCTTTCAGGATTTCTTCGAAATGGTGCGTGCTGAGGACGAGAAGGAGCTGGCACGTAAATTCAATATGGAGCATGTGGATACGAAGAGCGCCACTGCCATGTTCGATTTGCTGCGCCGCAAACTGAGTCACTCGCCAGCCTATCCGCACATGTTATCGCTGCTCGAGCACATGCTGTTGCTGCCATGTAAGTGATATACAATAATCCGTAGAAAGTATCAACTATAATTAATGCTGTAATTAACTACTATCTAGATACTGGCCACTGTACTGAGCACTGGCTCATGATGGATCGCGTGGTGCAACAAATTGTACTTCAAACGGAAACACGTCCCAACAGCGACCTTATCGATCCAGATGCAGCTAACGCAGCAACGGATCCGAACGCAAAACTTCCAGAAACGCATGGTGTACACGATCCGGATGTCGCACCGCTCGAAATTCATGTCAACAAGATTGTACGTTTGCTCGTCAAGGAAGAAGAATTGACACTGGCACGTAAACGTGCCGATGAACTGGAACGCGAGAACTTTGATGTGCAGTCGCGCCTAGCTAAGAAAGAACAGGAACTTGATCTGCGCATGCAAGAGAAGGAAGATCTCGAGACGTCACTGACGCGTATGCGCGAACGGCTCGAAAAAGAGTCAACGCAGCATTCTCAGGCAGTACAACGCGCTCAAACTGCTGAAATGAAGGCAGAGGACTTGCAGCATCGTCTTATGACCGAGCAGCAAGAACGTGCTCGTTTGGAGCGTTTAGTGACCGAGGGTAGCATACCCGACGATCAGAAAGTAGCCGGGCTGACAGGTTGCAATGGTGCAGTATCGCCACCGCCACCACCACCGCCCATGATGAAGATTGTGCCACCAGCGCCGCCTCCGATGGCTCCAGCTGCCATACCACCACCACCGCCGCCGTGTCCAGGTGCGCCGCCAGCGCCCACAATGTCACTAGCGATGGGTAAGTATTGTGCGGCGTCATTTACTGCATGCAAATATGTATGTTTAATTTTGAAACTGTAGCGCCACCACCGCCTAAGCCAGAGGTGCCAAAGAAGAATGTGCCACAGCCCACAAATCCGCTAAAAAGCTTTAACTGGTCAAAACTACCGGATGCCAAACTACAGGGCACAGTCTGGAACGAGCTGGACGAATCAAAGCTCTACAATAACATGGAACTAGAGAGTATTGATAAACTTTTCTCTGCCTATCAAAAGAACGGTGTCTCGGTGAGTTCGTGTTATTGCTAGCAGACGAAATATTATTTACATCTCCTGCTTCCTATTATATTACAGCAACATGATGGCTCCATTGAGGATCTGCGTCTGATGGGCAAACAACGTAACAAGATACTCTCGGTGATTGATGGACGCCGCGCACAGAATTGCACCATATTGTTGAGTAAATTGAAAATGAGCGATGAGGAAATCTCCAAGTGAGTATAGCTTAAACGACCACAGGCACAAAAATCATTATAAACCTTCTTGATTTTTAACTACGCAGAGCCATATTGTCCATGGATTGCAATGAACAACTTGCACTCGATATGGTCGAACAGTTGCTGAAGTTTACGCCCTCTGCCGAGGAGCGTGCACTGTTGGATGAACACAGCGAGGACATTGAATCGTTGGCGCGCGCAGATCGTTTCCTTTACGAGATATCCAAGTAAGTCGCAGCTGAAATAGTGTAGCACTTTATTTATTAATTTCTGACGTTTTCTCCATTGCAAACAGAATTCCGCACTACGAGCAGCGTTTGAAGAGTCTGCATTACAAGAAGCGTTTCATGCTTACCGTCAACGATCTGATACCGCGCATTACTAGCGTTATGGAAGCATCGCGTGAGGTGGCACGTTCGCGTCGTCTGCGTAAACTACTCGAATTAGTTTTGGCTTTGGGTAAGTGCTCTGAAATTTAAACTTACTATTTGCACGCTAACTGTTCTACCGTCACACAGGCAACTACATGAACCGTGGTGCACGCGGCAATGCATCCGGCTTTCGTCTCGCCTCGCTCAATCGCCTAGCGGATACCAAGTCGAGCGCCGCTAAAGGCACAACACTGCTGCACTATCTCGTGCAGGTAATTGAGAAAAAATTCAAAGATCTGCTCAAGCTCGAAGATGACATACCACACGTACGTGAAGCATCGAAAGTTTCACTTGGCGAGATGGACAAGGATATACAGATGCTACGCACCGGTCTGGCTGATGTAGCGCGCGAAATTGAATTCCATCGCTCATCTGGACCCGCACAGCAGGGCGATCGTTTTCTGCCTGTCATGCGTGAGTTCCATGCACAGGCCTCGGTGCGTTTCGCCGAGCTGGAAGATAAGTTCCAGGACATGAAGACACGTTTCGATCGTGCAGTGCGTCTTTTCGGCGAAGACGGTTCGGTGCTACAGCCGGACGAGTTCTTCGGTATTTTTGACACTTTTTTGGCGGCATTTGCCGAGGCACGCCAAGACAACGAAAACTTCCGACGTCGCCAGGAGGAAGAGGAAAAACGTGCCAAACAAGAAGCAGAGCTTAAGAAACGTACCATCGAGCGTAAAAGCAAGGAGGGCCTTATGAGCTCAGTTGCGCGCAATTTAGGCCTGAAGTCATCTGCTTCGAATGGCAGTGATTCACCCATTAAGGGAGACAACAAGGGCGAGTTCGACGATCTGATTTCAGCGTTACGTACTGGCGATGTCTTTGGTGAGGATATGGCAAAGTTTAAGCGTTCACGCAAGGCACGAGTCATCAATGGCAACGGCGTGGGCAGTGGCATGGGTAATACATCGCCGCCGCGTCAGGGTAGCCTGATACATCGCGAAGAGAATGGACGTGAACGTACTGTGCGTCGACAGTAGAAAGTGGAGTAACAGATAACACATTACAACTACTACCACTACACAGACACACACAGACACATGTAGTCTTTTCAACATTGATACACACACACACACATGCAATTATTGTGCAACTGTTGTAATTTATATATTTTATGCGATTTTTTTTTTCGATTTCTATTATTACTATTAATTATGTTAAGTATTTTTTTTACAAAGAAAAAGAAAACACATATTATTACATTAATCTATATATTTATATATATACATGCATATATGTGTATATATATTTATATATATATATAAACGAATTATTTATGTATTAAACGAAAGTTGTACGAAGAAAGCAAGAAACCAAATTAATTACAAATGCAACATGAGCAACAAATTTAATAAAATTAAATTTAGTAATAATATAAAAACAAACAAACAAACAAAAAAAGATTAATATGAAATGATAATTTGTATAAACTGAAGAATTATAAATAAATGCAAAAATATTATTAAAATAGCTAAGTATTATACAATCATTTTCGTTGCTGTTGCGATTATAACACAAAACAAAAAAAATGAGTTAAGAAAACTTAATAGTATAAGTAATATAGTGTACACCCGATGCAATTAATGTCACAAACGTGATGGTAGTCATCAGCGGTAAGCGATATGGATTAACTCATAAATACAGTCCGCCTCTAAATTTAAATATTAAGCAGATCGTGACAGCCAAATTAGGGTTATGCCAAAAGACGTAGATTCGTAAAGGGCAATAATTAAGTATCTGGTTGATACAAAATAGAAACTATCAGCATAAAAAAGCATAACATATAACATGTTCGGTCACACAGAGAGTTGCTGTAGGAGGCCATTCCTATGTGTAAAATGCGGACAGAGTCAACGTGATGTCAACGATTATCGCATAAATAGGCAATAAATTCTCAGAGTAGCTAAACGGAATTCCAACTGTCTTACTCGACATGTGCAATCTCTTCGATATAAATCCTATTTCCGAGACCCATTTCACCAGAATGTATTTCTTTAAAATTAAAAACTTTATCTCATGTTAGCCTATGTCCCAGGAGACAGAGCTCATGCTGTTATTATAATATTCAATCTTAAATATAAAGGCTCTAGAGAAAACAAACATTTCGAAGCTCTCAAACTCTCCCGGATATGACAGCATTGATGGAAGAGTAGCAGAAGCGTTGCCGTTGAAGTCAATACTTCATAGAAATTTGCGCCAATTATTATGCTACTGAAGCTTAAGAAACTAGTAATAGCTAATAGGCCCATTAGTCTTCCTACAGTTTACTCTAAAATATACTAAAATGAAGGAGTGAGTCAGACTGGTGTGACCCATTCGGAGCATCATGAATTTTATGAATTGAAAGATTGATTTGTGGTGTTTTGTTAGAGTTGACTTGTTTATAGTGTTGTGAGGTATAGTTCTATAGACTAGTTGTATAAGTTTTTCTGTATTTGGTAATGGGCTCGGAATAGTTTTTATTGGGTACTGCAAAGCGAGCCGGGTGCAGCTAGTATATATATAAAATACTTTTCACATTCTATATAAAACGCATAAAGAAGCTCTGTTCATCGAATTAGGGCTGTAGTGTGACATACATATTCCATTTCATATAATTATTACCTTTGCTCTGCTTGCGGTTAAACAATTATAACGCATTATGACATATTAAGATTTATGTGTCATAAATCTTAGAAATTGTTTTGAAATTCGATAAAAGTAGACAATCAAAAAAAAAAAAAAAAAAAATAGAAAGGATCTCAAGTACAACCAAAGTAAATCATTTGCGAAAAAAATCTTGTATCTAACTGCGCTCGCACCTTTCATTTTTGCAAATGCGCGCTTGCCAAAAAACAATAAGAAGAATTATTACTCGACTGACTCGAATTTCAATTAACACTCTGCAAGGACCTTTATGGCAAGAACAATGTTGCGCTAAGATACTGCAATTGCTCGAGGGCAAACCTTTAGCACATGCTGTGGATGCTTATGACTGAAACAGATGTTTTTATTGTTTCTTTGTCTGCGTTTATTATTTCAGTTTTGATTTATTACTTCATATTGTTTTCCTATATACATATGCATCTCGATAGTCCTTGCGGTTTGCAAAATATTATATGGGAATTATTAGCAAAACTAGCGCGAATGCAATTATAATTTTCACACGCTTTTTAATATTTCATATCACATTTTAAGTGGTAAGCTCATCAAATAGAAAAATTTTAGCTACAAAAACTACACAAATGGGTGATGGTTTTATATGAACCTCTCCTAAAAAGCGCAGAAAACGCACATTTATATAATAAGTAGCCACCATATCGCGAGTTAAGCTCTTTATTGGTTGTAATAAAATTATTTGGCTTATAAAAACTAGAAAACGATCATTAGAATCTGCTAGTTTCTTGAATTTTATATCTATATCGACTTTCTATTAGACAACGAAAAAGTTATAGCTTGATGGTGCTTTACATTCAGTTGGACATGGCTGGATCGATGTTCCATAACAATTTGACGATTCTGCATAGTAAAATCCTATCCTACTAATAATATAAATGCGAAAGTTTGTATGTATGTATATATGGATGTTCCTCTCTTACGGCTAAACCGCTCAACCAATTCGTCTGAATTTTGGAATAGAGATAGATGGGATGATGGAAAAGAACATAGGCTATGTTTTGAGGGGGGCGTTGCCCCACCACCTCTATTAGCGACAATCAAAATTTGTCATATCTTTGCATCAATTTAAGGTACAGAGATGAAATTTGGTATACAAGTTAAGAGGATCATGAGAAGTAAACGGGTTAAGTTTTGGTCAAAATTCGATGGGCGGTACACCACCCCCCGTATAGTTTCACCAATGTGGCAAAATAAGAAAAGTAATTAGATATGCTGCTTTTTATCAGAAGATCCGCGGTCGAAGGTCGCGGGTTAGTAAGAATATAAATAAATAAAAATATCATTGCATACTTTTAGTTGCATTCTTTTAGGTCGGCATTCAAACTAAAACTTTCAGCAGCGACCGATAGGGGATATTTGTAAATACACTGAAAAATAATTCTATATGTATTTAAGATGTTTGAAGACGTTTGGCCGTTTCCAGTATTTAAGATTTATAAATGTAGCAACTCGAATAATTTACTTTGATATTTTATTTTTATACCATTTTGTATATTTTGTGTATTTATTTATTCATTTGTTTGTTTATTTAAACTACTTGAACTAATTTAATATACATTAAAACATTATTTTAAAGTTAGTCAAAGCTATATTAAGTGGCCGCCTAGTTGACCGGTTGTCCTCGCAGCTTGATAGTGATGATGCCTGTGAGAATGAAGCTGTCAACGATTCTGATGATGAAGAGCTGCTTAATTTAAAAATTAATTCGATCAGCTGCAACAAATGTGCCGCACACACACTGCAACTTGCTGTGAAAAACTGCTTTAAAACCTTAGCATCAGTTGAATTCATTGAGAAAGCTCGATGTGAAGGTATGAAGGATGCCGTCATACAGATGCACTTTTACGCGCATTATTTATTCCCTATTTATTTATAAATCATTTTTCAGCATTAAAGGTATTTAATAACGAAGGCATATTACCACAACCAGTGATTGAAGTTTTGAGCTCTAAAAGTTTGAGAAATTCTTCGAATCAATGAAAATCACCCCAACTGAATAACAGAAGTCTCATGGATACACTGGGACCGACTTAGCTACTGAGAAATTGCATTTGTTCATGGATGATTTCCATAAGATATAGTTAGAGCTTAAGCTCACAGTTGAAGCAAGTGCATCCAAGATATAGAAGATAGCAACGAAATCATTTCTACTTGGATACACGGATAGGAGGAGTATTGCTATCTGATAAGCCTTACGCTCGCCAAGTAAGTAAATATATCTTAGAACTATCGCAAATAAAAATACTTATTATATATATTTCAGATTAATCAAATAACAGCGGCTTGCTCAAGTAGCTCAAGGGCATCCACATCACTCGACGCATCGAATGCACCGCAGAGTTCAAGCAGGTGGTCGCATTTAACAGCTTCCGATGAAAGGGAAGATGATAGGCCTCATAAAGAAATTACTGAAAATAAGTCAAATTTGGTCTATCTTACGTTAAACATTATAAACTATTCTTTATAGGTTCAGATCGGAACAATAGAAAAAGTAGTTGCCAAACAAATCTGTTTCACTTCCTGAATTTTCGTATGATCCATTCTAAGCTTAAATTACAAATTTATTTTACTTTTTACTAATCCACACATGTCGAGATTGAAATAAATACCTTACACAAATTTAAGGTTCAAAGGGGATACATTATATCCCTTTTCTTTCGACGAAGTTTGTAACACCCAAAATAAAGCGTCAGCTACCACTATACTTGGAGAGTTCACTGGCCGTTTTGAACTCTTCTGTGTTTTATTTCCGTTTTAAACTTTTCTGTGTTTTATTTGCTTAGCAAGGAAACTTTATTTATTTATTTTTTTTAAATTTAAACCGGAATAATTTATACTCCTAGTACACATTGAGTTTAGAATCATTTTTAATCCAGTAAATCTGTTTATATCGATTGTGTCTGATTACCACACATACACACACACACACACACACACACACACAAGATATACAACACCTATATATTTTGTAAGACAATAAGACATAAAGTATAGACATACATATATTCGCTATAAGAACTATGGGTAATCTACCATCAATGGAATTGGATGATGCTGATGTGCGCCAGCTGAAGGGCAATTCCGGACTATCGCATTACCAAATTCAGCGGATGCATGCACGCTACAACTATCTGGACCGACGCGAATGTGGTGAACTGGAAAAGGCAGACTTGATGCGGATACCAGAACTTTTGCTAAATCCGCTTCGTCAACGATTGATTGACACCATCTTCTTGGAGGACACACCAGAAGATATAGCAGATTTCAATGCCGCTGTTGAATCTAACGCTGATGAGGGCAACGCAGGCGCTCGTTTATATGACACAAGCTATATACTTGGGAATATAAATTTCCACAAATTCTTGCGCGTCTGCAGTACTTTCATGTTGCCAAAATACGATAAGGAAACCGAATGCAAACGTTTGGATAGCCGCCAGAGAAAGCTGCGCTTCGTATGTAAGCTTATAGGCGTTGATGGAAATGGCAACTTGCGCAGGACTGCTATCATTGAGACACTCCGTGCTGTTACATCGACAAACGCGGTCAGCGTTAGTAGTGGCGGTGATGCGGATATAGGTGCTATCGATGCGGAACTAGCTTCAATGTTGACGGAACTGTTTGGCTCCATGGAACTTATTCCACAGCAGAACTTTATAGATGCCATGAAGGATATCAATGTAGACGATCTAATGTCTATTTGCATTTGGCAATCATCGGTCATTGAAGAAGAAAATGAAACAACCGGAAAATCAGTTGCGGTGAATACAGTTTCCTCTACTGGCTCCAATATTGGCAAAGTTGAAGAAATTCCAACATCGATGGAACTAAAAAAACGACAGTAGCTCGACCGTAATCCAAAGCAAATTCATAAAAAAATTAATTGTTACACCGGAACGTCTAGATTTAGAAATGTTAAATGTTGTAGTTTCATGGCAAGGACACGCAAAATGTACATATAAAAGAAAGAAAATATTTGAAATATTGATTCAAAATTGAAAAATAGAAAATCGCCATACAATGGCACAAATAAAAGCATCTGTTTCAGTCGTTCAGTATTCATGACTTGCCCTCGAGCGACTGCAGTGTCTTAGTACAAAATAGTCCTTGCTTGTCGAACGTTAAATGAAATTCGAGTCAGTCGCATACAATAAGATATTTTTTCTCTTTGGCAAGCGCGCACTCGATTTTGCAAAAGCGAAAGGTGCGAATGCATTAAGATTTTATATTTATTTTAGCTGTACTTGAGATCCTATTTCATTGTCTAATATTTCAATTTTGCAAAACCATTTTATCGATTTATGACACATAAATCGTAATAAGTCATAATACGTTCTAATGGATCGAACCGCAATCGAAGTGAAATGGAGAAATTTGATTGTATTTAGACCAATATAACTTCCTTCCATATACGTAGGTCCAGAACGGGCCACTAGAAGGGGTTTCGCCATACAAACGTGTAAGTTGTATTATTCGTAAAAAAAACATGAATTTTGGATATTCTAATAAAATTCAATTCAAATAAAATATTCCATATAGGTTTATATCGGAAGATAAAAATATATACGTTATATACAAATTTAAGGTTCAATGGAGCTACTGGAGCACACTCAACTGCAGCATTAGTTCTTGTCTAGGCTTATGTTGTTGAGCCATTAAAACATGTCCATAGATCGGCTTCTATGGTTTTGATGACATTTTGAAATGTGTGCACGGGAGAACATTGAATTTGGTAGAGAAACAAATTTTTCTTACATCTTAAAAGTAATATTTTTTATTATGCTCTTGCTATATGAAGCATGGGGAAAAAGAAAGAGTGGGGTTGATGTACTTGTTCGAGTTAGGGATCGGCGCTAAAATATTGGTATGTTCAAAAAGTTATATATTTTTGATGCTTTTTCTATTTCGACGATTGGGACATTCATTGTAATTGTAAAGAAGCATTTTGTTTTCGAGGCACAGGGAAATACGAGTTTGAGTTTTTAGGCCCTGTACCGAATGTATGTAACAGGTAGAAATAATGTTCGGAGACCCCCCAAAGTTACCCCCATTATGGTCAGGAGTGATAGAGGAGTCGATATAGACATGTCCGTCTGTCCGTCTGTATGAACGAAAGGATCTCGGAAACGGTAATAGATAGAGACTTCGTGTTTTTTGCATTCGACTAGAACTGCTCCGGAATTTTACAAGTTTATTTTAAAACAAGTAAGAAAATACAGTCAGGCGTAACCGACTGTAAGAGGCCCTGTACCAGTTCAGGTCTCCTAACAAACACATTAAACGTTTCCCGAGCATATGACCAAACACATGACCACTTCTCACTGCGCGAATATGAATGAAAAGAAAAGGGGGGTCATTCAACTTCAATTGGTTATAAAATCGTTATTTATTATCCGATTTTGATGAACTTTTTGGATTTTGACTAAATGGGACGTTAACTTTATACTGGCATACTCAATCTTTTTCGTGCCGAAGAAATATTTCTCCTTGGGGGTGATTTTATGGGGAAGGGGGGGGGAGGGGCAAAATTTCAAAATAAACTTGTGAAATTCCGGAGCAGTCCTAGACGAATGCAAAAAACACGAAGTCTCTATCTATTACCGTTTCCGAGATCCTTTCGTTCATACAGACGGACGGACGGACGGACGGACAGACGGACAGACGGACATGGCTATATCGACTCCTCTATCACTCCTGACCATAATGGGGGTAACTTTGGGGGGTCTCCGACCATTATTTCTACCTGTTACATACATTTGCACAAAACCAATAGGCTCTTGTACCTTCGGTACAGGGCCTAATTACGTCCGACTGAAATTTCCTTACTTGTTTTAGATTTAATGTGTTTTTGCCAATTGAGTCGTGGGTCCAAGTACACTCCTAAGTATGTCACATCGATTGACTGTGGACTGTGGACTATGGCACTGTTCAAGTTGACCGGTGGGCATGTAGCTCTGTTGAGGTTAAAAGTTACGTGTTTCCACTTTTGTTCATTCACTTTTATACGCCAGTTTGCTAAACATTTCTCAATGATCGTCGGCAAACGTTCGGATTAGTGGGTATATCCGAGGTGAATAATTAAAATATTATTGGTCCAAGCACACTACCTTGAGGTACACCCGCTTGTATGGAGAATGCATTTGAGGTTACTTTGATTTAAATATGATGCAAGTAACTGATGGGAATTTTAAGGGAGGAAAAGATGTTTTTTTTTTTGTGAATTAAACCATAGTACCAAACTCGGTCGAATTCTCAAGAAATACCACTGTGCAATATTCACAGTGTTCGGAAGCCATTCTAATTACATTCGTTATTCGGATCACTCGTTCAATGCTGCTAGGTGCTTTTCCCAAACACCAAACTGATGAGTAAAAATAATATTAATTTCCAGATCTGATATGTAACCAAGCTTATGGGCCTGTGTGATTCTGACAGTGTTTTGACTTTACCTTGCTTTGGTTTCATTGATCACAATGAAATGAGAAATATCGCATTGAAGATCCTAACTAAGCATTGAAGAGCTGAATTAGGAAGCTCTATGGGATAAGATCGGTGGAATAAGATCCTATCCTGGCGACTTATTTGTTTTTAGATTTTTCTCTGTGATAAGTTTGAGAGATGTGGAAGTAGAGTAAGCTATATTCTGCAGCAGATATTCACTTTCTCTTCATTACTACAAGCTCGGAAGATCTGTCTAAAATTCTCGACTTAAGCGTCTTTTTTCAAAACTAAACGCTCTATCTATACGGAATGTGTATTATGTCTTGAGTCATTTTATGTGGAGGCTTACTAATAATTGGCTTCTCGAGCAGATAAACTCAGAGTTATCGAATGTTTCTATATTATTTGAATTTAATTTCGAGAAATAATATTTCAAAATCTGTTAAATCTGATATTTTCCTTGAATCCATTGGCCAGTACGTAGACTGACCAAGTTAGGCAAAATCCATATTAATACTTAAATTGAAGAGCGTGTGATACTATTACTCTCCAATCTCGAGCACCAGTATGGGTGTTTGGCATTAAAGTCACCAGCTGCGAGAAATCGAATTTCAAGATTTTCGAAGAATCTTTTAAAACATTCTGCAGTTATGGAGATCTTGGGTGGACAATAAACTGCTGAGTGTGTTATTCTTTCATAGATGTGATAATCTCTGTAGTTGTCAATAAATGGGTGGAAATTACCGCATAGCCTATTACACGGCATATTCTCGGATATTTAAAGACACAGTATACAGGAATTTGTTCATATTTTGTGCAAATCCAAAATAGGAACTGCCAAATAACTCCAAACCGTACCATTACAGAATATGAGCTACATGTTACCTTCTTTCTTAATTTGTTTGGTTGATTTGTTCCAATCTGCTTCAATAAGTTTTTGAAATTAGTTCAATTAAAGCGAAATACTTTAAATTGTAGAAAATCTCAAACTGTTTATATATTAAAATTCTCCTCCAATTGCAGCAATTGTTCTATCCAAAAGGATTTTCGTTAAGAAACTTGTGTTGTGATTCAAATTAATCCCAAAAAAAAAAAACCAAAAACGCGCCATTAATGTAAATTCAAAAACGAACAGACTGTTGTTTGTGTTAGCAAAAGGACTTCAAAATAATAGTATGGAGAAAACCGAAAAGAAGCGCTGCATCGAAAAACCAAAAATGAAGAACAAAAATAAATTCGAAACGCCTGCATTTGCACCTGTATCTACAGACACAATCGAATTCAAAGTATCTGTATATGTTTGTCTGGCCTTTCGTCGATTCTTACGTGTTCGTTCTTTTATTTGCTGCTATTGATCTCTTATCGTACGCTCAAATGTGTGTTGCAGTAACAAAAACAACAACAAAATTTCGTCCTGTATCTCGAAGAATGTATACTGAGTAAGGACACGAGCCACAGTGAAAAGCAAGAATAAACGTTCGAACTAACGCAAGACAAAGAAGTTTAGGTGCAATGGAACGCGAGAATATCCTTGCTAGAATGTTCAATACAATTCGCATTGGATTTCCAGAGACTGCTGTGCTGTGTTGTGCTAATGAAGACAGGTGGATTTTATATCCACGTCATTTTATCCAATTTGAGTTTTGTTTATGGGCAATTTAATTTGGAGTACAAACAGCGTGAGGGAGAGAAACAGAAAAAGAGTGTCTGATAGAGCTAGAAAGACTGAGCGGGCTAAGTAGCTATTCTATACTTAGGATAACTAAATATTCTATGTAAACAAATTCGATTTATATTTTAGAAGTGCCGCTCTGAATTTCGAATATTATTGAATGAACTGGATTTTACTTAATTCTCAGTGAAATACTTACTCAATTAAAATTATTACACAGAATTGGGGATGCTTTAAGTCAGCTGACCGGGTACATTGTCTATAATCAATAAACGTTTGAAATTCAAATTCTTTCGATCGAGCAAAAATAAATCGCTAAGCCTTTTGTGCGAATACCCAAGTAGTAAAAATTGCACCCATTATTGACCAAGCACATTTTAAGCCTGGAAAAAAAGAAGTATTCACAAGTAGTATCTGCATTGAGGCGGTTTTCAATGCAGAAGTTAAACTTCCAACTTCCTATACGCCAGAAGAAGCATGATTTATTTTCGGAAATCTCCGATGCACAATAGTTATTCCTTGATTTCTTACCTTTATATTTAAGAATATTTTTCCACTTATCGTGCAGTTCCAGATTGGACCAATATAAGGGCTCATCCTCATACAAATATGTTCCACAATTCTATGAAAAAATTCTATTATTGTAGCTAATTAAGCTAGAAACGACAAATTTGATGTATTTTATGTCAATTCTAATAAAATATTCCAAAAAAATCTTCACTAAAAGAGTTGAACCATTTAATGTCTTCTTCTTCAGTAAAATTTCATTAACTTGCCAACACCCTATATGGAAAAATACCCATAAAAACCTGACCCTCTTTTCTGCGTTTTGGAATAAATACTACTTTTTTCTTAGATGCAATAAACTAAAATTTGAATGGGAAAATGTATCTTCTTTTATTTTAATATGCTGAATTAGAATAAAAAAAGGACTACATGAAGAAAAATAAATTTAACCGCGAAAAAATGCGATTTAATATTGGAAAACTACTCTCAGCTTCATAAAACGGCGCCCTATTCTCACAGCGTATTTAAGGAGAAGCATTCTAAAATATTTAAAATGCCTGAATATAAATGCATGTCAGTATCTTACATAGATTCTGTTCCATAGATGTTGCTGTATGATTTTTTATATGTCCAAAAATTTTAGGAGTTTTAGTTTATAGTTAAGATATTATTTATTTCAGCTTTAGTTTAATAAGTTTGGTTAAGTTGTACTGAATAACATCTTTTACTTAAGTTTATAGATTAAGTTAATAATTTCTTTAGATTAAAGTTTCTGAATATTAATAGCGATGCAGTTAGACGGAGTGCTTAATGAATACTAATTGTTAGCAGTTAGATTTAAAAAGAACAAAAAGAGATAAATAGAGACAAAGAAATACAATGCAGTTACAGTGAAATACAAAATTAAGTAGACAATATTAAATTAAAATATATATTTAGCTTCGGAAGTTAAAAACGCCTATCTGTATAGTTGACTGGGTGAATTCTTCGTTGACTGGAAGAAGAGCGATTTTCGCAATTGGTCTCTTAATCAGCTTTCCGCTTGCTCTCAGTGTTACTACTCGAACAACGCCATCTCTGCCCTTATAAACATCTTCGATGCGCGCTAAAGGCCAACAACTAGGTGGACACCTCCCAGCCAAGATGACAACCAATTCGCCAATATCTGCATATTATCTTATTTCAACCACTTTGCTCTAGATTGTAGGAGTTTCTCTGGTACGCACAGTGTAGGTTCGCCAATAGATAAGTGCGCCGGAGTAAGTGCAAGGGGACACAGAGGCCTGGAGTTGATACAACATTTAATTTCTGAAAGTATGATTACAAGTTCTTCATAAGTTAGAATACGATTTTGCTTAAGTCTGCATAAATAAAGTTTAGTTGACTTTACGCCACCGAAATTATGTGCTAAAGTTGGTATGTAGGGCTATGGTGTATCTCCAAGCGATAGCCAGTTAGTTCTAGTCCACCATAAAGGATGCTCGATGAATTCATTAGCTGTTATTCCACGAGAAACACAATCTGCTGGTTTATCGTGCGTAGATACATAACGCCAGACACATATACCGACCACTTTAACAGTTGACCTCGTGTCCACGCCAGTACTGTTGAACTGTAGAATCGATCGAGTCACATATCTTATCTTCTCGCAGTTAACTAGGCAAGTAGTACTGCGCCGCATAGTTCAAGCCGTGGAGGAGCTACTTTTCTTTTTGATTGGATTAATCGTATTATTACATTCCCTGAATGGGAAATAATTCTGCTGTATACTGCCCCGGCATATGCAGTTTGTGAAGCGTCAATCTTTGATATAGAAGCAGTGCCCAGCCATTTTGGAATCTTTATCACTTCTAAAAGTTTTAAATGGTTTCTGTACTGCATCCATTCGTTTGTTTCTTCCTCACTTAGTTTATCGTGCCAGTATAATCCTTGAAGGTGATAACGCTTCATGCAATGAGCTTTGACTTGAATTTTTACAAAAACTACTCGAAGTTTAGTGGTAGAGCTGCTCTCTCGTAAGACTCCATGGGGGGATGGGGGATAATAAAATATCCATTAGTTTTTAAATTGTTTGGGTAGTCACCAATTTTTTTGCATATGTCCAAGAACTTCATACTCTTTCATAAATTCTTTATACAGGGTTGCAAATGTAGACTCACGACAAAATCTTTGCTGCAACATTTTTTGTCGTCTAAGCATGGTGGATTTATTTCGTTTAGCACAGAACAAACATTAACAGTTACGTTAGCAGATGAAGTATAAGTTACTGGACCAGATACAATCCATCCGAAGTATGTTAGCTGCGCTACTAGTTATGATGCTGGCATCTTCAATAATAAAGGTGTCCTGAGCAGCTTGATCGAGCAAGGCTTTCAAATAGATGATACGAAAGTCCGTTTTAATAATGACTTGAATAGTAGCTAATAATATCTGTGGCTAAACTAAAGTGTGATGAGTGCTAAGATTAAAAACTAAATTCGAGTGCGGTGATGTACTAGGATTATTTGTAGTTTCAGGAGAATTAGCTTCGGTTACCGGTTAGTTGTTGTTAATTAACAATGGTATTCTGGGCCGACTCACATACTTGACAGCGCGTACAATTTCGACAGTTCACAGCGAAACGACCAGGTAATAGACATTTACGGCAAATACGTTTTAAATAAATTAAGTTCCGTTTTCTAGTAGAGCTTTGTAAATGGAATTTAAAACATTTATACAATAAAAATCGTTTATCGACGTTGGAGTCATTAGTTTTCGTTAAGTGTTCGTTACGTTGAAACTGTCTTCCAACACCAACTGCAGACGTAGACGAGCAAGAAGGAGCGCGTATGGTAGCCAATTGCTGCTCGTGAACGCTTTTTAGGGTTTGAAATGTAGTTTCAAGAAAGGCATACAGCTCTTGTAGTCGTGGAAGTTCATTTGATCCTTGAAGAGATTGCTCCCACTCTTTTCTGGTCTGTTTGTCTAGTTTAGAAGTAGTAATGTAGATAATAATTGGATCCCATTCCTTAGTATCCACTTTAAAGGTTTGAATTTGAGCTAAGCAATTGCGCGAAGTATCCAAAATGGATTTGATGCAGGCAAAAGTACCGCGCGACATAGGTATAGCGAATAGTTTGTTGAACGCGTTGTCGACTATTTTACGTGCGTTATGGTATCGGCGATTTAGTGCTTCCCAGGCTAATACATAACTATTATCAGCGGCAGCAAAGTCGTTGATTATATCTAAGGGTATGCCAGAACACGAGCCCTTTAAGTAAAATAACTTTTGAATATTGGATAACACTTCATTGTTATGAATTAATGATTCAAACATGTCTTTATATCCATTCCATTTCAAGTAGTCACCGTTGAAAGACGGAAGCTCAATCTTTGATAAACGCACGTCATTTCTTGAGGACGTTGCAGCTTGTGCGGTACTGTGAAAGCTTGGTGATTTCGCCATTTTTAAATCTGCGAGTAACTCTAGTAACTTGCCTTTAAATGACAAATACTGCACTTGGAAGTCATATAAACCGTCTTTATTTAGGTATGACACCTCCTCTTGCGTTATGGAATTAAGTCGAGCCAGATCAATTATTTTATCGTGAGTTCGTTTAAAAAACTTATACGAACGGTTGATTTCATCTAAAACGCCTTGCACGTACCAATATCTTTTTTCACTCAAGCATTTCAAATCAAACGTGATTTCCAATTTTATCAAACGATTTATGGCTTTCCGTTGGTCTGCTACTAAAAATGGAATATCGTTAGTCATGTTTGTGCTTTTAGTAAAGTTCAATACAAGTGCCCTTTATTGTAGCCTGCAGTTTTATTAAAACTGTTAATATTTTTTGCCAACAACTGTAACAAGATTCAATGACTCGCGAAAATAGCAGTTAATTGTTGTTTTTGCGTTTTCGTTGCGTTTTTAGTTGTTGCAATTTCTCGACGACAAGAAATACCGTTTTCAAACTGCGTTGAACTGTTTTATTTTTTAAGGAAAAAAACAACAACGATTCAAATTAAATGATATGCAGCGCACAAATTTTTTTAAGTTGTTATTTTGTTGATTAATATTCCAAGGTTTAGATTTAAGTTAGCGAATATAAAAAAGCGATGCTGCTAGGCAGAGTGTTCAATTAATACTAATCGTTATCAGTAAAACAGTTAGATTTAAATAGTACTAAAAAAAGGGAGAAATAGAGACAAACAAAAAGAGAGCAAAGATATATAATGCAATTACAGTGAAATACAAAATTAAGTAGACAAGTTTAAATTTTGTTATATCCTTAAAAAAACGCACGAAAAGTTGCGATATTTTGTAATGCATTCATCTTGAAGTCTATTCTTTTGAAATATTTTTTTTTTTTTTTTTTTAATTGAAAGAGTTGCTTTGTATGCAAATGCACCCACATAATGCATTGCGCAGCTGTCTCAAATCTATTCATGTACAAAAATCTTACACAAGCTGGTGAAAATTTTTACTATTCATAAAATTTCTGTGCAAAAAAAAAAACCCATTTTCATTCATAGTTTCTCATGCGCAAATTTTCGCAATTTAAAAGCAATTTTTTCCGGAGTTGAAGTTAATCTAAATTAGTTTGCCGTAACCCAAACCCGTTTAAAGAAATTTGAAAATCCTCAATGAATGCAAAGATTTATGCAAGAAAGGATATTCTTTTGTCTACATATATTGCCAAAAGAATGTAGCAAAACCAAAAACAGCTTAGCACGACAATCAAATGAGTGTGCAGGATTTAAAGGATCAATGGTGTGGCACAGTTTAAGCGGGCGGCAACTCATAAAGATATTCAAATACAGCATAGCTTATTAGTTACACCTCAGGTGTGACACTGGTCCTTACTTGCATGCTAATGAGCAGTACAAAGCGCAGCAGGTCAATGCGAAGGGATTGTGTACGCGTGTCCGAGTTGTAAATCATTTCCGAAGCAAAACTAGTGCAAAAGGCTTAAGCACATTCATGGCAAGTCACTGTAAAGCGTAGCAAATTAATAACTGGATAGTGATCTCGTAGATTTGTCCATACAAAATACATAAATACTTCATTGAGCTACACTATTTGAAGCTGTAATGTGTGAACACGTCTAGTCAACAGCACTGTGGCTTCTTTTATAATAGAAAAACGAAATCTAAGAAAAAAACTATAGGCAAAACTAGAGGAAAAGTAACTTTCTCGGCTTGAAAATACATTTAAATGTGTATATGGGGCATTATTCGTGAACTGCCCCAAATTTTTCAATGGTGGTGGCTACATCGATAAATTCAAAAGCTTATTACTTTTTTTCTATTAAAGCAAAATTGATTCTGAAAGGTCATTTTATGCCCTTTAATAATATTTTATGGTCATTAAAAAATTTTTTAATTAACATAGAAGTTTTAATTTTTTCGTTTTGAGGCCTTCGGGCATTTTTAAAATTTTTTTCTTTTTTTTTTAATCGAAAGCCCATCTTTTTTACTACAAAAACATATAAGGACAAAATGGAGAACATAATACTTACCGAGATACAAAAATTAAATGAGCGCAAGGTCGCGTCGAAATTTGAAAAGACGCGACAACGCGAGCACCTTGCGCTTATTTAACTGTCCATCTATTCAACTATCCGTCTATCCATCTATATGTCTATCCATCTATCGGTCTATCCATCTATCCATCTATCCGTCTATCCGTCTATTCATCTATCCACCTATCTATCTATCCATTTATCCATCTGTCCATCTATTCCAAATATGATTAAAGGGCATAAAATGACCTTTCAGAATCGATTTTAAAAGTTTTATTTGCTTTAATAGAAAAAAAGTTATGAGCTTTTGAATTTATCGATGTAGCCACCACCATTGAAAAGTTGGGGCAGTTCAGGAGTAATGCCCCATACAGGAAATATTCCTAGCTAGATCCATTTGTGGGATATTTTATTTAAATAAGTATAAGATATATCGAATTTTATATGTCTAGCTACCTTAAAAACAAAATCTTTTTCACACAAAAAATCTAGTAAGAGGTGCCTGATTTCTATGGGTGTTACCCGTAGAAGTGATCCGTTCTTGATTAATACAATATAATTTATAAAGATTGATGTATGGTACACCAAGTTTGGCGTTTTTTTTGCTAAAAAACTAAGAAAAACTAGAAATTTACTCATTCGTAACTCAGAAAAGAGGGACAGGTTTGTAACACCGTTTAAAAAATAGTTATCTAAAGATAAATTAGTAAGGACTAAATATTCAAACTTGCTCTATCTATTATAATCTATAAGTTTGTAAAATTCATACGGACATCCAGACAACCTGCATGAACAACAACAAACATTTTTTTCCTACAAAATTCCAGAAACATGGGACCGATTTGCATGGCGCTATCACTTGTAGTTCTAAACAGATTTTTTTATTTATATACGAGTACTAGCGGTACTCGGCACGCTTTGCTGCGCCCAGTAAAAATTTTTTTCATCACTATATATTCTCCTCCTACTTGACTCCAAGCACTTCTCTACTTCTACCAACCGATAAACTCTTTTGAACTTTAAAACTTTATTCTCTTTTGTTTTTACTTGATTACTTCATCCGATCCCATTAACATGTATACCAAATTAAATCCATGTACTTCAAATGGATGCAAAGATATGTTAAATATTTTGTATCGTTCGGAATTTGTATCGTTCTGAATTTGACCAAACCTAACACGATTACGTTTCCGATCCCATTAACATGTGTAATAAATTTTGTCCTCGTACCTCAAATGGATGGAAAGTTGTGCTGAATTTATGTTTATTGCTTATATGGGAGGTGGGGCCCAGCCCCCGTACCCGCGCTACCTACCGGGTTGGATTGCGAATTTAAACCATCCGGGGACCCACTCAAATGCACACATAACATTTCGTCAAAATCGGTCCAGCCGTTTAGAAGGAGTTCACTGTCAACACATGTACAGAATAATTATATACATATAAAGATATATAAAAATGAATGATGTATCTAACCCGTCCAACCGATTGAGCAGAAATTCACAGACGAACTTCAGTTGGAGCAGGAAAGAAATCCTAAAAAGTTTGATCAACACACTGGACTGATCATTTCATTCGAATGGACGCTTGGTTAATATGGGGTGCCAAACTTGATTGCTGGACGACCGGACTGTCGTTAAAATTAACAGTATGGAGTAGTAGTATCGTGACACCATTAATTTGCTCAAAGCTGTGTGCAATGAATCACAAAAATTGAGAGACAAGCCTGATGAGTAGCAACGAAAAGTAACTAAGTGTGAGTGGCATTCACTTAAAGCAGAGAGCAAGAAAGCTTCTTCTATTCGCAAAAAAATTCTCCTCAATAATTCATGAATCAACGAATATGCTTAATAAATTGCAAGTCACTTGCTCTGAAAACATGTGAAACAAAAATAGAAGACCGTTAGAACTCGAAAGAGAAAGAAATATAGTAAACAATTTAGTTTCAGTGCCTTTCTTTCTTTTGCATTTCAATCCCTTGAACTTGAACTAGAACAACTTGAGTATGTATATGCATGCATGCATGCATGTGTATATGTGTGTATATATGCATTGCACCAGTTCACAAGATATTCGCGAATGGCTCACTTTGAGTCGCGAATCAACTTGACATTCGCTGGTCGAATTCCATATGGACAGCCAAATAGACGAACGGACAGTCGAATAGTCTGATCAAGAATATATATATAGCTAATAGAATCTGTTTCGTCTTCTTCTGCCTCTAAACTACGCTTTTTCCCTATGGCAACAAGCTATAAAATTATGCCCAAATTGAAGTTTATCCTTTAGAAAAGTTTCCTTAACATATAGTTTGTAATTTGTCACAAAATAATATAAAATATTTCCATTAACTGTCCTGTTGAGCTCTGCCGAAATTCGAAGCATTAACTTTCTAACAGCTGATATAGCGCTACAGCATGACTTGCAATTCCATATCTTTTTCACTTCCTTTTTACACTCCAATAATTTGTGTGAAATTTAATTACAACGTAAAATTTTCCAATTAACTAAACAAAGTCGAATTTCGATATGCGATTTTTCTATTTCGTCCTTTTGGCTTGTTTGCTTTGGAAAGAAAAAACGAATTGTCCGTCTTTTTCTCTTTGATTTGGCTGCCTGTCAAATAAATAAAAGAACGAAATAGAAAATTGGACACAAGTTTTGCGTTGTGCCCACAAAAACAAAAACCAATACAAGGACTCTAGCAACAAGAAGCAAGAAGTAGACTTAACAACACCCATGACTGAATTATTTCACATACCACGGTTTTTCGAACTTAAGATTTCAATGTGATTTACTTTATCTTTGTTTTTTTGTTTTTTTTTTTTAACTGTGGGGTGAATTTTTTTTCGAAATGCTTAAGGGGGATGCAACTAAAAAAAAAAAAAACATATTGGATAAGAATAAAAGGCGACTGTCGAAGGTTTGCTCAATAAAAAAAAAAATAATAAATAACAATGAAAATTGTAACTGGCTCGTTTTTTTTTTTTTTTTCATTTTCCTTGACGTTGCTTTGATCCTTGCTCCTGCACAACCCTCGTCGTACCATTGCCTACTTTCTTCTCACCTTGTGCCCGTGACCAACTTTCACCGTCGGCTAAGACTTCCAGCGACGGAGATCGTTTTTTATACTTTTGATTAGTTTTAATTTGTGTTTGTGGCATTTTTTTTCTTCTTACAAGCTGCTGCGCTTCACCCCCCGACAATGCCAACCAACCTACCTTTCTGCCATGATTTCCTTTGCCGCCTAATGCTTCCAAATGATTTAATTTACGAAAATTATATATGAGAACGCGCGAAAATAGGGCGGGGAGCAAAAGTAAAATTAGGCGCTGTGAAAATCATATTTGACTTTGTTTTTGTTGTGATCTGCGCTTTTATAAAAATAAGAAAAGCAAAGAAAATCAAATGCTAGCTAGCTGGGCCTACTCCATTTCTAATTTTCTGCCAATTTTATTTACTTTTGAGACGCGTTTATATATACATATAGTGCCCACATTTGAAGGCTATAATCTTATGTGAACAATGTGAACCGATTGTGTATCGCTGCAGCTGCTTTAGATCCATTACAACTGTTTGTTATACTAGATTTTGTAAGTACTGCTGCTGAAACGCTGTAGGTTCTTGCATGGTTCTTAAGGTTCGTTTGCAACGGATTCAGCTGCTTTAATATTGCCACAGATCTTGCAACTAGTTTTTAGGGGCGTGCTACCGCCAATTATTCCAGTTTAATGCAGACTCTAACTTAACTCTGAAAATTTATTTAAGTTTTAAATGAAAACCACGTCAAAGAAAAAGGATTTCTAGCAAAGAATATGTTGTTCAGGATAAACTTATACTTCATTGCATTGGCAAATGTTAAACAGTTAAGTCGTCTTCCCATGCCTTTTCGTCTGACTCAATCACGGTCCAGGCCTCTGCGCCAGACAGTAGAAGCGGGAGTATTAGCATCCTGTAGATCTTGATTTTCGTCTTTCGAGAGTGGATTATACTTCGAATTTGCTTGCTCAACCCAAAATAGCAAGCGTCATTCTTCGCAAGGCTGACGTTTTTGTTGCTGGTCATTTTGGTTCTAAGGTAGACGAATCTTTTCTACAACATTGAAATTCTTCATTGTCACAGACCGCCCATGACGCGATGACGGCGTGTGAGATCATACCAAGTACTTTGTCTTGTCCGCTAGATTCATGAGCCGAGACAGTTTTTAAATTTTGAAGAAAGCCTTGTGCCATGTGTACCGGTGATGTTAATATCTTTTGGAAGATTGAACCCGACAAAATCTGTATAAATAAATAAGAAAATCACAGTCGGGCGTAATCGTCTGTAAGAGGCCCTGTACCAGTACGGGTTGTCTAACAAAAACATTAAATGTTTCCCTAGCTTATGACGGAGCTTATGAACACTTCTCACTGCACGAACAAGTGCCTTATAAAACATTGTTATGTGTGTGAAAAGAAAAGGGAGGACGGAAGTATTATAGGTCGTTCAAATTCAATTGCTTAAAAAATCGTCATTTATTATCCGATTTTGATGAACTTTTTGGATTTTGGCTTAGAGAAACGTTATCTCTATGCTGGCATACTTAGTTTTTTGTTTTGGGTGTGATTTTATTGGGAAAGGGTTAGGGACAAAATTTTAAAATAAACTAGTGTAATTCCGAAGAAGTCCTAGTCAAATGCAAAAAACACGAAGACTCTATCTATTACCGTTTCCGAGATCCTCTCGTTCATACGGACGGACATGGCTATATCGACTCCTCTATCACTCCTGACCATAACTTTGAGGGATCTCCAACCATTATTTCTATCTGTTACATATATTTGCACAAAACCAACAGGCTCTTGTACCTTCGGGAATGGCTGAAACCTCTCTTGGTATCAAATGTTTCGGAAAGGTTCTTTCCTACCTTGACACTTTTTATGTGTAACAGCGTGATCATGCAAAGACGAACAATTTTTTCCGGGATACCTAGTACAGACAGAACTTCGAAAAACTTCGTTCGTATCGGCGTGCATTATAGTCGACAAATAGGTGGTGCAGGTCTTTCTAGGATTGATAGTAATATGAATATTGCGTCTTAAAAGCCGTTTCTCCTCTCTTCGTTTTTCTCGGTTTTGCTTTCTAACAGCTCGATTTGCTCGCTGATCGTCATACCATGTATTAGTCACAGGGCTTGTGCAACAAATGACCTGCTTGGCAGCCCCATACATATATGAAGTGGGTAATACATACGTCTCCACTGCTCACATATATCTTAAGAAGACGGAGTGGTTTCCGCACGATATTGACATTGGTGACATTTGAACTACTCGTTCAAACTCAAAACTAGAAGTTGTAGAGGGCATAATTTTGCGAACTGTTCAATTAAAACTCCTGGGCACTTTTAAGCAGCAGGATCCACTCACACAATACACAATCACAATCGAAATATTAAGTAATCCGTTATTTAAAACGTATTTTAAAGTATATAAAGGACTAATTGAAATGCTCAACCTGCCCTTTGTCAAATTCAATCAAAATTGCGATTTTTATTTTTCAAATTCAATGCAGAAATATAATTCTTTTTAAATTATAATTTATTCATATTTTCACTAAGCACACTGCATATTATTTCTATGAGTGTAAGGGGCGAGCGGGAAACAGGCGTGAGTTTCATTAATCCTTTGCTATTGTATGCTTGATCCTTGCTGTTGCCATTCAGATCGCTGTTAATTAGCCAATTTAAATGCTAATTCGAAAGCTGTTCAATTTTTGCAAAGGCGTTTAAAACTTGTAACAAAAAAAAAAAAAAAAACTGCAAAACTTTAAAAGGACATGCAAAAATTTAAAAAATTCTACTGCAACTGCGTTTAGAAATTCTCAAATTCTGAATATCTACTGTGACAGCTGCTTGTTTCATAAAAGTTGTAAATCAAAAAATGTTTTCAATTAGCAAAACTTCTTGCACTAATTAAATGTCCCAGACAAAGATATTCTAAATTCGGAAACACACTCTTCAGTTGGTATATATAAAGACACGGGGGTTTTTTTTTTTTTTTTTTCTTAAAGAAATTTGCATATTTAATTGAAGCAGTAATTGCCTCTAAAACACCCAAGAAGCAGACAAAAATCTGAGCGCGCAAAATAGAAAAAAAAATTTAATTCAAAAATGAAAACAATATTAAAATGAAATTTTCAGGAAAATTGTTTCTAAATTTCTCATTTTCCATTCTTTGTGTTGTTCTTGTTGTCGGTCATAATTCTTTCTAAATGCGCCTCAAAATAAAAATAAAAAAAATAAAAAAAAAAAATAGAAAAATAAAAGATAGACAGATTTTACTTAAGGTGAGATTTAAAGGCAGGCAGTGTTCTGCTTGATTGCTGATGTAAAAAAGGGTTAAATGCAAATTAGAAGAAATCCTTAAATGGGACAACATTGTAGCAAAAGGAGTTGAGCAGCAGGGGCAGAAGGTTTGCATATGATGTTATGCAAAGCAGTCAGTTGTCGCAGACAACTGATGATATTCTAAGACGAGGCTGTCAAACGTTTTGATAGATCAGTCAGTCAGTCAGTCAGTCAGTCAGTGAGTCGATCGTTTGCTTGGGAACAGTTGTGAGCGGGAACAACTACTTGCAGAATGTCTCACCTGGGACGTAGCATTAAGAAAATGTCGCGCAGCCTTTGGAATAAGTTAAAATCGAAGCGCGGCAATTTATGAAAATGCGTTTGGCAATGTCGCCTGCGGTGATATTTTTCCTTCTTCTTCATCATTTCTATGTGTAGTACGTGACTGGGGAAATTAATTTCTGTTGAAAAATTCTGATCTCGCTGTTTCTGTTGTTGTTGCAATTAAATTTAAATAAAAAATCAACTTTATATAAATTCAAGCTGCGACACAAGAAAGAAAAGCGCAATGAATCAATTGAGTATAAGTGAAAATCAGTTGGTAGAGAATAATGACATCGCAGTTTGTAGCTTCGAATTAGGAAAAATCTCATAGGCATCTCATCTAAAATTAAAAATCAAAAATTTGTTGAGAGCATTGAACAAAATGAAAGTATGCATCGGATAGAGATTGCATGAAAGATTGTAAATTCAAAACCACTTTTTAATTTGATACAATAATGCGGAAGGAAGGCCGCTTAAAGTTGGCAAAAAATTCACAATTTTAGAAGAAATACTTGAGTATTAGAAAAAGTTCACAAGGAAACTTTGAAGAAAGACGCCATAAGTCAACTGAACAAGCTAAAGGAAGACCGACTAAAACTATGGACAATTGATCAACCTTTATAAGAATGTCACCGAAAGTCTCCTCTGCACCTTACACTCCAGAAAAAAGCTTTAACATTGTTTATTGATTTGGGATTTCCAAAAGGCAAAAATTTTCTTTTTTCCATACTACATAAAAAAATTAAAGTTCTTCCAGGGTACAAAAAAATTAGAGTTGCTAAACAAGATTCTGTTAGACCAAATACAATATCGGATGAATCTTCAAGTCTTAATGGATCACACTACGAGACTTCTCATAGAGAGTTGATATAAAGAAAAGTTAGATTTACTTTCTGAAAGCTGATCAATAAATAGGGATGTGATGGAACATTCGGACTAAGTGTTAAGAAGCAAAAAAAATTAGGAAACTGTTTCAGATACGAATATATTTATGGCTTTTCTTGAAAAAATATTACTCCATATTTATCGTCCTATTTTGTTTGAATATGCAAAGGAATCTTCGGAACACATCAAATCCGCATTAAGCAATATAAAAAAATAGAATTGAAAATATAAAGCATATCATTTTTAAAATCAAGGAGAGGACATACATTTAAATTAATTATAAATATTTTCTTCCCATAATAGACGGTCAACCTTGAGAAATGCAATATGTAAAAAGATACAGAAAGACTTTCAAAATTCGAATGGTTCAACTACAAATATGAAATTTCTCCACTGCATGCCAGAATTAGATGTATGGAGTTCATCTTAAAGCTAGCATATTTACTTTCGCGATATGCAGAAACTTTTGACGAAAACACGCCATCCTAGGAAAAAAACTAAATTGAGCATAAATTAAACAAGATGCTTTTGTTTTGAAGAAGCTAGTACTGAGAGGTGTCTGATCAAAATACGAAATTAGCAACAACGGGAGTACATCATTGTGATTTTTTGAGTATGATAAAATAACAATCCGAATTATTGCAGGCAGAAATGAAATTATATAAAGATTGGGTGTTATACTTACTTATAAGAAAGGAGACCCCGCTGTTTGCGCCAACTACCGCGGAATAAGTCTCCTTTCCATTGGATATTAGACTCTGTCGGGCGTATTGTGTAATAGGCTGAAGCCATATACCGACTCACTGATAGGACGATATCAGTGTGGCTTCAGACCAAAAAGGTCGACCAGTTACCAAATATTCACATTACGTCAAATCTTGGAAAAGACCCGTGAGTTCAACAAAGACACTCACCACTTATTTGTCGATTACAAAGCCGCTTTCGACACGCCGATAAGAGCAAAGTTCTTCGACGCCCTGTCTGCACTAGGTATCCCGGCAAAGATTGTCCGTCTTTGCATGGCGACGCTATCTAACACACAAAGCGTTGTCAGGGTGGGGAAAAACCTCTCCGACCCCTTTGATACCAAGAGAGGTTTCAGGCAGGGCGATGCTCTATTGTGCGATTTTTTCAATCTCCTGATGGAATACATCCTACGTCAATGCCCGTACATACAGAGTATGTCGGGCTCGATCTTCCAAAAGGAAGTGATGCTGCTCGCTTACGCCGATGACATTGATATCATCGGTACGCAGGAACTGCGAGGCAAGGCAAGGCGTTCTCGAAGATTGAAAAACAGTCTCGGCTAATGAATCTAGCGGTGAATGAGGACAAGACGAAGTACTTGGTGTCTTCTCGCACTCCATCAATGCGTCTTGGAAGGTCAGTGACGATGGAGATTTCAACTTCAGTGTTGTAGAAAACTTCGTCTATCTCGAAGCAGAGATCACCAGCAACAACAATGTCAGCCTGGAGATCAGGCGAAGAATCACGCTTGCAAACCGATGCTTTTATGGGCTGAGCAAGCAAATGAGAAGTAAAGCCCTCTCTCGACGGACGAAAATAAAGATATATTAGACGCTGATACTCCCGGTCCTGCTGTATGGCGCAGAGGCATGAACCGTGATTGAGTCGGACGAGACAGCGTTGGAAGTCTTCGAGAGGAAGATTCTTCGCAGGATCTTTGGTCCTATTAGAGTCGGCGACGAGTTTAGATCCCGTATGAACCGCGAGATGTACGAGCTATTCGATGAGGTTGACATAGTCCAGCGCATAAGATTCCAGCGGCTGCACTGGGCTGGGCACCTCATTCGAATGGACGAAAGAGCTCCAGCACGCATGGTTTACATGGGGGGCCCAAACTTGATTGGTGGACGCCGACATACAGGACGACCGTGCACTGGATGGAATGTCCAGGTATGGCGAGATCTCTTCGTACTTGGCATTCAGAACGACTGGCGTCAGCGCGCACAGGATTATGGAGGCTGGCGCGCTTTCCTAGACGCGGTCATGACCGGCAGACGGTTGACGGCCATTTAAGTAAGTAAGTTATACTTACACATTGTAATGAAATGAACAATGGTTCAAAATTTGGTTTATAGCCTCAAAAACTGTTGAACTGTTGGCGCAAATGTATTCTAAGAAGAAACTTATTCCCACAGTATATACCATAATGGAACGTTGTTTTTTCTACCAATAGAAGTGTTCTCAGAAGAGCACAAGTATGCAACAAACAAAGATTATATGCAAGACTTCGTGGACTAGAAAAAATGGGCACATTTAGATTATGTTGGCCACCTCTTCAGATCCACTAATAATAAAAATCTTTAATAATTTAAAAGTTGTGTTTTTTGCAAACCACTTCGTCGTCTGAAAACCGAAATTTATGATGCTATATTGTTTTAGGATTGATGTTAGATGTAGATATCTTTAGATGATTTTTTCGAATAGCTTAGATATGATTGTAGGCTTCTAGGAGAGGAATGAAAGCATTTAAATATCCAAACTATCTCTAATAGCCGCTTAGCACTAAATGTCCACAACGAAAAGCGCTCTGCGAATCATATGAATTTCATGCATCTTAATAATAAATGCGTCTTATTTACAGGCTTATATCTTGTATGTTGCAACCCGCGACGTAAAAATAAATAAATGCCATATTTTCAATGCAATACGGAAACGAGGACCGCTCAAGATAATATAAGATATTCCGGAGCTCGTACTAACTTTCTGAATCTTATTGAGAATCCAAGCTATAAATTGGTAAACTCTAAACGGAGCATCTATTCGCACCCGTCGATTATATTTTTCACATTCAATTAATTTAACAAATTAATCCGTCTATAATCATAACAGTGTATTCTATATCTGTTCTTACTATTTATATCAAAAGATTATCTTCATAAATAGTTGCTCTCCCCAAAATTTAGTTAATCCTTCTAATCCTGATAATGTTCTTTTTGGCGTAGTTGTTTCAAGTATATCTTAATGAATCTCAAGAATCTTTTGATTTGGAAGAAATCTTAAATGACGCTTTTACCCAAAGAATGAAGCAAATCTGATATTAGAAAAACTACAAAGGTATTTCTGTGCTACTTGTAGTTCCTTTTGGGAAAAGTTTCTAAGGAACTATAAAACTATAGAAGATAGTGCCTTCAAGTTTTGATATTCAGTCTATTCTATGCCCTCCTAAAATAAGTAGTATTTAATGATTGACTTGAATGTCTTTTTTCAATTAAACAATTTGTAATTTAAATAATAAATATCCCACACGGGTATAGACATATATCCTCACATACACGTGTAATATCACGTGTAATATGCCGGTGACACGTACAATACCACTTGTATCTATTAATATTTAAAAAATTCTGTTATAGCCACATAATCGATAAAACGTAAAGAAATTATTGACGTACGCTGCTACACAAGACTTGACAGACAGCAACATATAAAACGTCAAATGCAGGCTCCTTACGTCAAACAAATATTTGTAGTTACATACCTGCATGGCACAGGAACTTACGAACAGCAAATAGCGAAACAGCGAACTGCGAAGGATATTTTAAGTATAACCCCTTGCTTGCGTATGTAGTTCCTTTTGCGTAACAGTTACGCTAAATGCTGCATTTGAGAACCAGTTTTCCGCTTCGCTGCAATGCTGATGCATAAATTGTCTCAATTCGGACATTCCGGATGCCAGTTTCCGAGCACGTTTGCTTAACTTGCTGTTTGTTTTTTTTTTTTTTTGTTTTTTGTTTTTTGTTTTTACTTTTGGGAAAATACATTGGTGGTACCTTTATACGGTGATTTTTCAACTGCAACTTGATGTTGTGTATTGCCAGGACAAGCCATATTTCAGCATTAGGGCAGACTGGCAGAACGAGTGTCCTGTTTTCGAAAGCGGCAGCCAGCAGCAGCAGGAGAGAGACAGTTTAAACTTGCCGAAATTGATTGCCTTCGTCTGACGTTGAACACTTTGAGCGACCAACTTCTTGCTGCCGATCTTACATTTGTCCGTTTCACTGCGCGATATTCTTTTCTTCAGTTCCTTCTGCGTACAGATATCCTTTTTCGTCTAGTCAATGAACTCCGAAACGGGCACCTGTCGCTGGCAAATGAACGAAAATAAGTCGTTAAATTCGATTTTGTTTTTTATTTTCCTATTTATGGCAAATCAATTGGGCGAGCGTATGCTAGTTAGCAGCTTGAAAGTGGCATGACAGCAGGTGCCAGGATCCAAGCATCCAATAGTATTATGCAGGTACATGTAGGCACTCATTTACATAAATGGCGCGTGCTCCACAGATAGCAGCAGCGGTAGCCAGTAGCAGATGCTTTGCAAGAAAACTAAAAAAAAAACAACAACATGATAAATTATTGAAATGCATTTAAAATTAAAATCGAATGAAAACCCTTATCGCAGATGAACAGTGGCTTGGTTTTTCCCTTTTCCGCTTTTCACGCTGTGCTGTGTGCTGTGTGCAGTGGACAGCGGGCAGCGCTAATGTACCGAAAGGGTTACTTCGTTGTCCTGCTTGTATTTTGACATAGGCGCAACTGTGCGGAAAACTGCGTGGAAAATTCACTTGCCACTGTCGCAGCGCAGCGCAGCGCATTGCAAGATGCGCAAGGCCCGCATTTTTCTTGACAAGGGTCAAGCTGCGCGTGCGCGCTTTTCTTTTGATTGTTTGCTATCAATCTTGTCGTCTTTTCTTGTCTTGTCTGACTTTGTTAGTCTGACCAGTGGTCAACATTGTCGCATCTTTTTTTTTTCTTTCTTTGTTACTACGAACAACTTAACTAAGAAAGGACATCTTGTAAGATTGTCACCGCTTTTTGACCACTTAATTTGCATAGTTTTGACAGATGTCTATATGAAATTTGATTGATATGACATTAAACGCATATAAATCGTTTAGCTTGATGTAATTTGTATCTTTTGTTTGTGACTTTTTTTCATTTACGATGCTAATGAAAAAAAAAAAAAAAATGTTTTTAAAATTATATAAGTAATAAATAAAGTAATTTCTGCCAAACGGTTGCTCCAAGTCAGATTGCTACTCCAAAATGTTATCAACGGCATGAGTTAATCAAAACTTCAAAAATGAGCTCATGAAAACGCCATCCTCAACCAAATACAAATGTTGATGGAGAGAAGTTTTTATTATTTTTCTGTATTAACTACGCTTCTAACCATGTAAATTTGTGACTTGTACTCTGGAATGCAAATGGCATGTCTCTACACAGGTCAGAGATTGAACAATTCGCAAAAGCAAATCAAATCATTAAAATACAAGGATAGAGAGCTCAGGATGGTGCAGCCATACCGATAAAAACCAGCACAAAATTAAATCAAAGAATCCATGGCTCACCAACTTAAAAGCTAGAGCACCACTTCACTGCATTAACACTAACAACCTGCACGATCACTCATCAGGAGAGCCCACGTACTGTTCCACTGACACCCGAAAGTTGCCAGTGGTTCTTGACATTGGTATCATGCGAAGTTTAACTAAGCTATGCTCTGATCACTACGCAGTGATACTCCTGCTTAACAAATTAATCAACATATCTACAGACCTAATCAAGTTAATGAAGAACAACACTAACCTCAATATGTTCCAGTCTTGGCTAGAGCAACACATCAACATAAATGCGTACGACAGTACGACTGACAAGATTGATGATGCTATTGAGGAAATGGCACGGCTTATACATGAGGCTCCTAACTCTAGAGTCCGAGTTGAAAGCTAGCAGGAACTGACACCTTTGCTAGCCCGAAGTAGCGACTTTGGTAAAGAACTTAGACTCAGGAAAGTCTGACATTACACGTATAGCCAAGTAGCTAAATGAGTTGCTACATACACTGCGTCATCAAGCCACACCAGCTTGAACCTAGTGAGGATAAGCATACGAGCACAATTTGTTGAAGTCAGCGCGATACCTTAAAAGTCCAACTAATAGGTTGATCGGAAGATGAGAAAACAAAAGTGTTTGCTTTACATCTGCATATTTTGGTTTTCTCCATTCAGTTGAATTTCTTAGCTGGACTCATCGTCACGCAGTACCTAATGTTGAAATTGATGAAGTTAAAGAGCAAGTTAAAGCATTGAATATAACAAAGGCAGCTGGCTACAACAGCATTGAAGGTCCTTCTAAGCAACTGCTTGACATTGTTTACGGCAATAGCCAATAGCTGCCTACAACTTGGTCACTTTCCCTTGCAGTGATAGTGCTTCGAAGTTCTTCCTATCCGCAACCCTGAACAACACGTGGCCACATACCGCACGATCAGCCTATTTTCTGTATTCTCGAAGATACACGAAAGAGTATTTTTCCGGCGACTACTGTCTATATTGGTAACAAAAGAGCTAATCCCAGAATACAAATTTGTATTCAGGCGCAGGCATGATATTCAGATTTTGAGTGCAAATAGTAAACTTAGCTGCGTTCTTGGGGGTTTCTCAGAGCAGTGTTCTTAGGCTCATTTTATATAATATAATATGCCAATAACTAATCACCTGGATAAACTTTTGGTCATCGACGACGCTGATGACACAGCCTTTAGTCTTAGGCTGCTGCAATCAGTGAAGTATCAGCTAAATGCGCTGAAGTGCTGGCTTTCCTTATGGAATGTTGGTATACACCCTACCAAAGAAAGTATCTGTACCTGACAAACTATGTACTATCTCCCGGGTAGTATTTAGGCAGGTAATGTTTTTTCCAAGTTGGTAACACTGTCCCTTATTATGTTGCCCAATGAGCCAATTAACCAAGCTGCTCACTTAACCAAGCTGCCTGCAATATACGTCATATGCTTGATAGAGATCCATACTTGCTATTGCTCTTTTTTAAGCCCTGTACCGAAGGTACAAGAGCCTATTGGTTTTGTGCAAATGTATGTAACAGATAGAAATAATGGTCGGAGACCCCCAAAGTTACCCCCATTATGGTCTGGAGTCCGTCTGTCCGTCTGTCAGTCTGTCCCTCCGTCCGTCTATATGAACGAAAGGATCTCGGAAACAGTAAGCACGAAGTAAAAGCACGAAGTCTCTAACTTCGTGCTTTTTGCACTCGACTAGGACTTCTCCGGAATTTTACAAGTTTATTTTAAAATTTTGCCCCTCCCCCTTCCCCATAAAATCGCCACCAAGGCTAAAACTCTCTTCGGCACAAAACAAAATTAAGTATGCCAGCATAGAAATAATAAATAATCCAAAAAGTTCATCAAAATCGGATAATAAATGACGATTTTATAAGTAATTGAATTTGAACGACCCCCCTTTTCTTTTCATTTATATTCGCGCAGTGAGAAGTGGTCATGTGTTTGGTCATAAGCTCGGGAAACATTTAATGTGTTTGTTAGGCGACCTGAACTGGTACAGGGCCTCTTACAGTCGGGTACGCCCGACCGTAATTTTCTTACTTGTTTTTTTTTTTTGGTATTTTGTGGACTTTTGGGTGTCAAGAAAACCTCAGGCTTTTTCAGAAATACGCTGTTAAATAATAGCAAGCTGAACGATGAACCGATGTTGGGGTTGATTATTCAAGACATATTTACGTCTATATACCAATGCATAGAACACTAAATATGCGGACACACAAAAAAGAGTAGGAGAGTCTTCGGACTTTCTACAAAAAAAATAAAAATGATGACACATATCCACAAGAAGAGAAAAACTACTGTTCAATCGCTGCTGGACCTTATTTCCTATATCATTCATCATACCATCATTGGCAAATCAACTAAATTCATGGCAATCCTGACACCACACAACGATCAGGCTCTAACAATTATTGACAGAATATTGACGAATGATCCGGGCATAAGCACTGAGTATCGCTCTATTAATAGAGAAATGGAACAAGAAGACGTTCCAAACTATTATATAGACTTCTTAGAGTCTCTGAGTGCGTCCGGTTTACCATTACAATTAAGTATTCCTAAATTATGTAACAACAAGAGATTGAAAGTCAAGAGCTTACAACCGAACGTTATTGAAGCAAAGATTTTTGACATGTTACGGCACAGGATATAGCATCGAATTCCTCTAATTCCGATTTCCCATTTAATTTGAAGTACGAGACTGGAAGCAATAAAGTCGAATAGAAAAGAATTGTCCAATAGATCATACTTCTTCCGATCCCATTACCACTTATACCACATTTCATTGCTTAATAAGTGTACCAATTCCATTAATATGTATACCAAATTTCAATCCAACACCTCAAATTGTCGGTGTATCGTTCCATACAAATTTGAACAAAATAAGTTGGATTAGTTCTCTCTATCCCATTAACGTTTATACCAAATTGCATCTCTTGCACCTTAAAAGGATTCGAAGATATGACGTATTTTGTCTATCGCTTATATGGCGGACGGGGTATAGCCCCCTCTAATTTGGACGAAACTCATCATGAATGCTGCTCTCTATCCCATTAACATACCAATCGAATTTCATCTCTGTACCTCAAATGGTCAGCAAAGCGTACCGCGTACCTTTCAAATGGGAAACATTTTTTTTACATCATCTCAAAATCAAATTATTTAAAATACTGACTGTACATGCATAAAAGATTGAGTTTTTCAATAATCTAAAACTAAAGTATTTCATAAGCTCAAATTTTGTATTTCATTAGTGGATGGAAAACCGTTAGAGACGCTCCTCAAAATTTCGCTAACAATGCGCGTTTATTTATTTTTCTTTGCTGCATTTTATATGAACACATCCAAAAATATTGAAAGTCTGCTCAGAAAATAAAGCAAAATTTGAGGCTGCTGCACATCTAAATAAAAAATGCCTAAACAAACAAAGGCGCGTGTAGCCAGCCATTCAGCCATCCGCGAATTGCAGGCGCGTAAATTGAAGTGGACTGACTGAATTGGTTTGAATGGATTTCGGCACAACTGCGGTCCATCAAATGACCAAAAGCCAAAGGCGCAACGTGTATATTGTACAAAGCCGGTCAGGATCGCACGCGTCACGCGGGGTTGTTTTCATGGAGAGCAACGAGCAACGAGAACGAACGTTTGACCTTTTCCCATGCGTTTTTTTTTTTGTTCTACTTAATATTTTTGCTGCAACTATTGTTTCCATAGTTTTTAATAAATTAAACAAATAAATTGTAAATTTTGGCGGTTTAAAAAAAAAAGAGAAGAAAAGCGCTTTTCATTGCTGTTTACTTTGGCTGACTGCTTGCGCGGCAAAACACGCGCCATTTGGTGACGGCTCTTTGGGGTGACGGCAGTCGCGGTATTATTATTACTTTTATTATTATGATAAATTACCTTAAGCCGCGACAATATGAGCATATTAGCGTAATAATTTGTTGGATTAACTGCATTGAAAAGTTGAAATTTTAAGCATGTAAAGTTGGCAACTTCAAATGTTCTCTTCATGCTAATTCATTGCAAATTGGGATTTATGCTTCCGTCTGCAAATATGTATGTCAACAGCATTGCACAAGTTCATGGGTTCATATGACGTCAGTAGCAAGCATACGAGGTTTGTCTCAGCAGAAACTGACTTAAGAAGTAAAACACAAGCAGAACTGTTGAAAAGAAGCTCGTATCGATACTCAATCGATATTTCAAATAGTTCAAATTTTAGCCGTTACACTGTCAACACAACACTAACAGATAAAGAGATCAATTATAAAAGTTTATACAATTTATTGCCATTCAAAAGATATTGTCTTTCTTGGCTTTTTGGAATGCAAGCGTTTGAAAAATCATAGAGACCCAGCAAAGAGCAAAGATGTAAAAAAGAGTTGCATAGAGCTATTCAGTACCGTTTAACATCTTTGCTTTCAAAGATTTCTGTAGGCACACCAAAACTATCAAAGCTATTTGGCCCCACGGTTGCAATTCCTCAAGCGTTTGACATTGGTCCACATAGAGTCATAATTCCAATTTTTTGTCTTCAAAAAGTCCTCACTTTTCAACCACCTTTGACACGATTGTTCGGATAGAGCAAGCGCGTAGTAAACTTCCACTAAGACTTACCTATTTTATCCGGTTTTTGTACTTGACATTATTCTATTTCTAATTATTTGCTTATACTTATCTCACTTCTTAAATTCTTTGCTTTAACTCTTTACCAATTACCTTAACACTACCCACAAAGTCTCAAATTCTTGCAAGCTTTCACAATTATCCAATTAGTATAATCCATAAGCCTGACAAGCCTATAAATATTGCTAGCTCATATCGTCTAATAAGCCTTCTACCTTTCCTTTCGATGGTTTGGGAAAGAATTTTTGCTACGGTGTAACAGAACTGGGAGTCTAAGTGAGCACCAATTTGGTTTTCGGCGTGGTCATGTCACCGTTGAGCAAGCTCACAGGTTAGTGAACCACATTTTAAAGGTGTTTGATGAAAAGGAGTACTGCAATGAAGTTTTTTGAACGTGCAGGAAGCCTTTCACCGATTTTGGCATGCTAGTCTTTTAGCAAAAATCAAGGCTATCCTTCCATCCCCTTTCTACTTGATGATACGGTCTTACTTGGAAGACCGTCATTTTCAAGTGGAAATGGGAGAGAAGCTCTCAATTATCCATCCCGTGAGAGCTGGAGTTCCACAAGATAGTGTGCGGAGACCGTTGCTATACTCCTTGTTCACTGCCGATCTCCCTGTCCCCGATGAATATATAATGCCACCCCGAAGCCTTTTAAAACTGTGTTTTCCGGTCCATACAAGCAGGTTATAAAGTTCTATTTTATATCATTTATTTTAAAAAGCAGTCCACTTTTTTGCAGCAACTCCGAAAGCTGTTCTCAACCATAATGTAGACCAAAGATCGATGGAAATATAAAACCAAAGCTCCAGGTAAGCTGAGCCAATGTAGAACGGCCAGTTCTTCCTTCATGAGTCAATAAATGGTTATCTATTATATAGTGACATTCTTATAGATCATCCAACAGATCACAAACGGTTAGGTCATGAAAGAGTGCGCTCTTCGTATTTAGAAGGCAAACCTCAAAACGTTGCTGACACTTGAAGTGAACGGCTCATTCGAATTAAAATATGTGAAGTTAACAATTTAAACTGGAAAATCAAAGTGTTTTCTCTAGAAACAAATTCCAAGCCCTTCTGATCAGAACTATCAAATACAAAAATCTGTGCATTTCAAGTTTTAGTCAGAACACCCAATTGTATATCTCTGGTGATGTAAAAGCTAACTTCTTGAGCCAAATACTTAAATACTAACCATCTGCAGAGCACTACTAAACAGTACTGATCTACCGCAAATAACTGAAAGCTTTTGTAAAATAACAGTTTCGGTTGAAAAAATCGATAAGCATGGTCACCTTTGAGACGTGCAAACCGTCTTGGATACTGTGTGGACTGATCTGCAAAAAAAATGCGAAAATTTCTTCAGTATACCTTATTAAAATTATTGTTCGGATCTCTAGTTTAATGATATTAAACCAAATCTTCAAAAGGCCTAAAACAACAAAGTCATCTGTTTTAATAAATAGAAAATTCAATTAAATGGTAATAGAACCAAAGCCAGATATTTTTTTCTTTTGGTACTAAATGAAAGTGTTTCATGGGAAGATCGTCTAAGAAACATGGGTCTTATACTCAGAAGACAGTTGATAAAATCAATAGAACAAACACTATTCATTAACCGTAGATCCAATTTATCAAAGTATAATGAAATTATCATATTCAAATAAATATTTAATTCATATCCTGCATATCCTGTAGTGTTGTTCAGTAATTTTAAAATCTATACTTTGAGCAGAGAAATAAGCTTTTAGTATAAAAACAGCAAAAATACGTAGTCCATCTTTAGAATCTTAAGAATGGTAAATAAGAAAAGGCTTGAACTTAATATCGCCTTCTGCATTTCCTCCTAGAAAAGTCGATTTTAACTGGCTTTATATCCAAATACAATAAAAACCTGCTTGGAAGAATATTCTTCTTCGATATTGGCTTTTACTTCAAGTTAAAATTTTTACCACTAGCCGATTTTTCTTTCAGTGCAATAGATTACAAAACTTGACTTGCTCCATATTTTTTAGAGATTCTATAGCTTGGCGATTGAGTTTCATACTTGACAATGCTCTATTTTAAATTAACATCTTGCCCTGTTTTTAGGCCCTGTACCGAAGGTACAAGAGCCTATTGGTTTTGTGCAAATGTATGTAACAGGTAGAAATAATGGTCGGAGACCCCCAAAGTTACCCCCATTATGGTCAGGAGTTATAGAGAAGTCGATATAGACATGTCCGTCCGTCCGTCCGTCTGTCTGTATGAACGGAAGGATCTCAGAAACGGTAATAGATAGAGACTTCGTGATTTTTGAATTCGGCTAGGACTGCTCCGGAATTTTTCAAATTTATTTTAAAATTTTGCGCCTCCCCCTTTCCCATAAAATCACCCCTTAGGGTGAAAATTTCTTCGGCACAAAAAAAATGGAAACATTTAATGTGTGTTAGGCGACCTGAACTGGTAATTTCTTTACTTGTTAACTTTGTACGAGATTAAGTTCGTACATTCGTTTACAAATTGAGCTCTAAGTTTATAGCTGGAGGGGACTTTAATGCAAAACATCCTTGGTGGGCATCAAGATTAATTAGCACGAAAAGAAAGAGAACTTTAAAAATGTATTGCTTATAGAAACTTCAATATTTTGTCTACTGGAAAATACACTTATTTGCCTGATGTACTGGATTTTGTGGTTTACACAGAGAGAATTCGAAGAATAACACCAAAAGAAGTAGATTTGAACTTTATTGAACAAATAAAATAATTGAATTTAAAAAAAAATCTCCAGAATATGACGGTATCGATGCTAATGTTTTCAAAGCGTTACCAAAAAAATGGCTGTTGTTCTGGTATCGCAACCCAATGAAAATACGCCGAGATGTTACTGATTTAATGGTCAAATACAATTTTTCTTTAAGAAAATTTAATAGTGAAAATCTACATTGAAATCTCCTATGAAAAAAATTGGGATTATTTCAAAGCCAAATTTAAGATTTTTAGCTACTTCAAATAAATATTCAAAGATTTTGGTTTTAATTCTTAAAGAATAATTTTTCAGTAGCACAAAAGAAACGTAAGAACGGTGCAGTAAATTTTCTATTTAATTAGTAAAAAGAGAGAAGATACCAATGGCATGGTGTAATAATACATAGTGACGCCACTTTATGCATACGCGCTAAAAATAGTGAATATTTTTACTTTATTTTCAAGTAGTAGTTGCACTCATAGGTGGGGAGTTCATTATTTATTATTATTTATTTATTACAAAAACTAAACATAGTTGCAATGGGGCCATGTCGCGAGTATTAAGTATTGGTAGAACTTGGCATATTGTTTCGATATTACATATCGAATATTTTACAACACTTTGGGGCAATCATTGTGAATTATTGCATGTGTGAATTGTGAATGTCATACTGTTGTGGGGTCAAGTTAAGTTTGTCGCGCATAATTGGCTGCTTTTTGTTTTAACATTCGTTGGGACTGGACGTCAAAATTTTTTTAGCTCGTGTCACATAAAAATATAATTTTTTTTTTGTGTGTTAGTAGATTCACTTTTTTAAAATAATTCACTTTTTTTTGCAATTGCATATTTGCATGATTTTTGATACTGTGTGGTGTCGATTTTTCTTGAGTGTGTGATCTCCGCAAGGACTTCGAATTTTAATTTGGACTTTCAGAACAAATTAATTGCTGCAAATAAACCGTCGCATATAAATTTATTGCATATGTCAGAGTGAAATTTGTGATTACAAATAAACAGTCGATTGCAAAACTAATTTTTTTTTTTTTTTTCTAGCGAACGTCATAGTTAAACAACTTGGAACCACCGTAGGACAAGAGTACCATCGTGACAAGGGACAACCACTACAATACCACTTGTTGAAAAAGGAAACAAAAACCAAGTAGCGAAGCAAAGAAGCTTAATTCGAAATATTATTTTTTGTGCTTATTAATATTTTTTTTTTTTTATTTAAAATGAAAAGGACCTCGCATATTTATAATTTTCTTTCTCGTTTGTTTCCAGCAGAATATATATATATATATATATATAAATATGACGGTTATTCATCTTTATCTGTAATACATACAGCAACTATCGGAAGGCTTTTCATCGATGATTGTTGGTAGTATTTGATTGCGTAAGTTTTCTTTTATTATATGACATATATTCTGCCTAGAAAAAGTAGTCTCATAATTATTTATTTTTTTTTAAATACACAAGTATCTTATTTTGGTTTACCTTTCTTTAAAAAAATTCTAGATGTCGCGAAAATTTTCTTTATTTATATTTTAGATTTTTATAATTTTATTAATACTAATCAAATACGAATTTAAATGAAGATAGAAATTAGCCCCTATTAGAATAGCAGATATTTAGGCCCTGTACCGAAGGTACAAGAGCCTATTGATTTTGTGCAAATGTATGTAACAGGTAGAAATAATAATCGGAGACCCCCCAAAGTTACCCCCATTATGGTCAGGAGCGACAGAGGAGTCGATATAGACATATCCGTCTGTCCGTCCGTCTGTCCTTCCGTCCGTCTGTCCGTCTGTATGAACGAAAGGATCTCGGAAACGGTAATATATAGAGACTTCGTGTTTTTTGCATTCGACTAAGACTGCTGCGGAATTTTACAAGTTTATTTTAAAATTAATCCTTATGAAATTAATTCGTAATTAGCAAATAGGTAAAAATTATAGATTTTGTTTTTCCGTGATATAAATATTTTTCCTGGAATGTCTAGGACCTAGGTAGGGTGGGCAAATAAGGCGCATTTAATCTCTTTGCCAAAGTGTCACCTAATAGTATGTCTTACGTGAACTACTTGGTATTTTCTCGCTTTGTTCTCTGGTATTTCTTTCTTCTCTTTAAAACAAAAAATCCAGTGTAGAAATATAAGGTTTGTAATATGTTTGCTATCTACACTCCGGGCCAGAAGCAAAGTTCAGTTTGAAATAAAAAATTTCGACAAGAAGTGACTATGCCTTTTTTTTGTGGGCGATCTGCCCTTTCAGCAACCTTATCCCATGAAATCCTAGCTGAACCTGTTTCAGAAATATCAACATTTCAATGTCAAAATACTGAATCTTCGATTTTCAAATTTGAGTCTTACTAACATAACTTTTAAATGACTTTAAGTAGTTTGATTCTGTGAAATTCCATTGATAGAAAATTCTTCAAACTTTCTTAATAGCATATCCACACCATCCTGTGGCATTTTTTTTTTTAAGTGGTATCTTCAAAAGCCCTAATCTGTTTGTTTAAATGGCCGTCAACCGTCTACCGGTCATGGCCGCGTCCAGGAAAGCGCGCCAGCCTCCATAATCCTGTGCGCGCTGGCGCCAGTCGTTCTGAATTCCAAGTACGGAGAGATCTCTCCATACCTGGTCATTCCATCGAGTGCCCGGTCGTCCTCTATGTCGGCGTCCACCAATCAAGTTTGGGCCCCCCATGTAAACCATGCGTGTTGGAGCTCCTTCGTCCATTCGAATGAGGTGCCCAGCCCAGTGCAGCCGCTGGAATTTTATGCGCTGGACTATGTCAACCTCATTGAATAGCTCGTACAGCTCGCGGTTCATGCGGGACCTAAACTCGTCGCCGACTCTAATAGGACCAAAGATCCTGCGAAGAATCTTCCTCTCGAAGACTTCCAACGCTGTCTCATCCGACTCAATCACGGTCCATGCCTCTGCGCCATACAGTAGGACCGGGAGTATCAGCGTCTTATATATCTTTATTTTCGTCCGTCGAGAGAGGGCTTTACTTCTCATTTGCTTGCTCAGCCCAAAAAAACATCTGTTTGCAAGCGTGATTCTTCGCCTGATCTCCAGGCTGACGTTGTTGTTGCTGGTTATCTCTGTTCCGAGATAGACGAAGTTTTCTACAACACTGAAGTTGAAATTCTCCATCGTCACTGACCGTCCAAGACGCATTGACGGAGTGCGAGAAGACACCAAGTACTTCGTCTTGTCCTCGTTCACCGCTAGAGCCATGAGCCGAGACTGTTTTTCAATCTCCGAGAACGCCTTGCTGACTCGCCTTTCCTGCGTACCGATGATATCGATGTCATCGGCGTAAGCGAGCAGCATCACTTCCTTTTGGAAGATCGAGCCCGACATACTCTGTATGTACGGGCATTGGCGTAGGATGTATTCCATCAGGAGATTGAAAAAATCGCACGATAGAGCATCGCCCTGCCTGAAACCTCTCTTGGTATCAAAGGGGTCGGAGAGGTTTTTCCCCACCCTGACAACGCTTTGTGTGTTAGATAGCGTCGCCATGCAAAGACGGACAATCTTTGCCGGGATACCTAGTGCAGACAGGGCGTCGAAGAACTTCGCTCTTATCGGCGTGTCGAAAGCGGCTACAAAGCCCGACAAATAGGTGGTGAGTGTCTTTGTTGAACTCACGGGTCTTTTCCAAGATTTGGCGTAATGTGAATATTTGGTCACTGGTCGACCTTTTTGGTCTGAAGCCACACTGATATCGTCCTATCAGTGAGTCGGTATATGGCTTCAGCCTATTACACAATACGCCCGACAAAGTCTTATATCCAATGGAAAGGAGACTTATTCCGCGGTAGTTGGCGCAAACAGCGGGGTCTCCTTTCTTAAAGATAGGACAGAGAACACTGAGATTCCAGTCATTGGGTATGCATTCATCGGACCATATCTTGCATAAAAGTTGGTGCATACTCCTAACCAACTCTTCGCCGCCGGTCTTAAATAACTCAGCTGGCAGCCCATCATAGCCTGCCGCTTTGTTATTTTTCAGCTTTTTAATAACTGAATCGACCTCGTAATAGTCCGGTGGCTCTACAATAGTGCCATCATTAACTGGTGGTTCCGGTGTCATTTCTCTTTCGGCGGTATTGTGCGCTTCATCGCCGAGTAGGTTGGAGAAATGACTCCTCCATAATCTCAGTGATTCCTGTTCATCCGTTACCAGACTTCCATTCTCATCCTTACAGAAAGTTACTCCGGGCTTAAAACCTTCAGTCAGACGCTTGACCTTTTGGTAGAATTTTCGAGCTTCATTTCTGTTACGGAACATCTCAACATCCTCAAACTCCCGCCTTTCTTGCTCCTTTTTCTTGCGTCTGAAAAGGCGTTTCTCCTCTCTCCGTTTCTCTCGATATCGCTCTCTAACAGCTCGCGTTGCTCCCGACTGCAGAGTTCGCTGATAGGAAGCGTTCTTCTCTGCAGTAGCATTGCGACACTCCTCGTCGTACCAAGAATTCTTCACAGGTTTTATATAACCAATGACATCCTTGGCAGCCCTATCTATGGAGCGGGTAATATGTGTCCACTGCTCACATATATCTCGAGAAATCGGAGAGGTTTCCCGGAGCAGTCGGGAGAGTGTGTTTGAGAAGGCTGCGGCGGTCTGCTCTGATTGCAGCTTGCCGACGTCTAGCTTTCGTTGCATGTTGGAACGTGCGGCGTGCACTACGCTGAGCCTAGTGCGTACCTTGGCTGCGACAATCTAACTATCGTTTTTTTAATCGTGCCGAAAAAGTTGAAACATCGATAATATTTATCTTGAATCTATTCCAAAATTTGCGAAACTCTCTATGAATAGATCCGCCAGCTTGTTCGGACCATAACTCCAAACCAACATAATTCAAATGTATAAGACCCTGCTCTAAATTATCAAGAATTACATGAATTTGAAGAGTTTGGGAAACATTCGTAATTTGAAAAGAGTTCAGTCAAGTGCTTATTTATGTTCGTTGTAAAGTAATTATCAACAATAGTATTCATGGCTTTAAATGATGCAAGAAAGGCTGAATTTTAAATATTCCAACTTCATCATAGATTTCTGGATCCTCCAATTTATCCGCTTATCTTAGATGTTTTCTGCAAGCGTTTCCTTCAAAAAAAATATCGCCGTGATAGTTTTTCGGAAGTTGCTTCAACTTCTTTGGCCATAATAGAGCTTTTTCCCGTCCTACAAGGGGAACTATGCCATTCCAAAAGAGATGATTGAGAAATACTTGTAAAAGATGGAGTTCAGGTAAAATACATTTCTCAATTACATGGTTGTTATCATCTTCGTAGGCATCTTCTTTCACAAATAGGGACTTAAATTTTGTATAATACTGTTTCAAGTGTTTAAAGGTCTTAAAGCTCTATACTTTGAACATTATGGTTCTGTAATTCGTTTAACTTAAGAAAGCAATAAGGACATGGGTATGTTGCAGTAGCAGTCTGTTGCCTAATAGCAATTAATAAAAGTTTAAAATCTGGAAAAAAATGTATATGGTATGTCGTTGAGTTACTTTTTTTTACATTTTCCTAAGTTTCTTTTATATTTGGTACTATACATAGTAATATTAATCTACAAACACTATTCAATTTACATTATTTTGCAAAGACTTCCTCCGTCTGAGTGCGACTTTTTTTATTCTCAATACTATCTATTTTAATTGGATCATCTTCTAAAATAGAAATAGAAAATTTGAGGAATTTTTTACCACCGTTCTCTTCAATTTTTGTTTTTAGTTGAGAATAAATTAGTTGATTTTTCTGTTTTTCAGACAATATTCAAAATATTTTCACAGGCCTGACATGATGATGGCTTACTAACGCAAGAATGTCGAATACCCTTACCAATTTCCTGAACCTCTAAGCCAAAATCCAAAAAGTTCATCAAAATCGGATAATAAATGACAATTTTATAAGCAATTGAATTTGAACGACCTATGATGCTTTCGTCCTCCCTTTTCTCTTCATACATAAAAATATATGTTATAAGGCACTTAATCGTACAGTGAGAAGTGGGAGGAGAAAAATACTTTTCGTCAGTATTATATTTTTTATTAATTTCCTACCGTTTTGTTTTGGATTGCTTGGTCGTAAGCTAGGGAAACATTTAAGGTGTTTGTTTGGCGACCTGTACTGGTATAGGGCCTCTTACAATCGGTTACGCCCGACTGCAATTTTCTTACTTGTTAAATTTGAGCCAGTTGGTTTTGTGTGTAGTGAGTTTATTGGGATACTCTTTTAGTTGAGGTTTCTCCAGTAAGGCAAAAAGCACTGGAGAATGATCCGATGACAGATCTGCAAGAGATACAGCAGATATTAAATAATTTGAGATTCTTCAATGAGATCTAAAATTTTCATCGAATCTGTAGGCCAATATATTGGGGTACAGGGCGAGACATAGTTAAGCTTGTTTTTAGTATTTATAACTGCTTTGTAGAGCTGCTTTTCTTTGAGGTTCGAAAACCTTGAGCCCCAATGTGTATGTTTGGCATTGTAATCACCTGCGGCTATACAGCGATCACCTAGAGTGTCAAAGAATTCCAGAAATTGTTTTTCAGATACCGTAAACCTAGGAGGGCAATAAACTGCCGATAGTGTGAGACTATCAAACTTTGTTTGAACATTTATTGAGTTGATGGCTTGGAGTTAATTAGTTGCAAATGCCTGTAGAGAATGGTGTTTAATACGATTTCTAATGAGTATACCAGTTCCGCAGTGGGCTTTGCCATCTGAGTGGTTCGTGGAATAGAACGCATAGCCTGGAATTTTTAAATTATATTTATTCGTAAGATGTGTTTCTGTGAGAAGCATTACATCAATGTCTCTTATTTCGAGAAGAAGTTCGTTATTGTGCGGAGAAACACCATTGGCATTCCAGAGATATATATTTATTTTTAAGCAAGTCATTATTTCCATCTGAATCAGAGTGTTTGGATTCTGCATCATTTCTTGCATTGTGCTTTGCATAAATGCCATGAAATTCAGCATGCTTTGTTGCATTGATACAATCATTCACTCGATACCATTGAGTGGTGTATTAGCATTTTGGGGCATGTTCTGTTGTTGTGGGTTTTAGGCAGAGGGGTTTACTTGAACATTTGTTTTCTAAAACTTGTACTCTAAAAAAGAGGAATGTTACGAGCACTCAGACTCGTTGGAGGATTTTTATTTGGTGGTTCAGTTGTCCGACTGTGACTCGATTCACATCCATGGAGTGATTCAAACAGTCACAATTGCAAATCAAAAGATTAAAATGAAGACGTGAACTTATAATTTATTGAAGTACAGAGTAGACAGGTTTTGTTTTATATAGTTTAATGAAGAATTATAGAAGAATAGATGTAAAAATTTTCTATAAGTAAAGCAGAGAGACCGAAGTGACAACCATAAAGGCACATAGTTGAGGGAACATTTAAAGATAAGGATTGCAGTTAATAAGGAACAACAACTTTCCCACAAAGAATCTTGTAAAGAAAAACGACAGAGAGCAGATAGAGTTGGATGATCAATAAGTTTCAATCCATCCTCATATACAGGCAGATGTATATCAGTAGCCCAATTGAGTTTTCTGAGAGCAAATAACAGAAACTGTTTTTCCACAGACTCGATACGATCTTGTTGAATTACATTATGTAGGATCTAAACACATGATGCAAATTCCAAGAACGGACAAACAAGTGATGTGTGTAGAAGTTTAGTAGTATAAAGGTCAATAAATTCCTTAGACCATCGCTTTGTATAGCCAGAAACGCCTTGAGATTTATTAACCATGCACACAATATGATTGTTAATGCTTAATTTAGAGTTCATAAGGACGTCTAAATCTTTAATACAAATATTCCTACTAAGGTTATGAAAACCCAGAAAGTTGATCATAATAAAGGATTTTCTGCGATGGCATGTTACGCAATTACTTTAAGCATACACAAGACATGAACATGATTTATTGCTAAAGGGAGATCATTTATTTATAAAACAAAGAGCAATGATGAGACCAAGATGTGTGTCTTGTGGACCACCAGAAGACATATCTATAGATTTGCTAATTATACTATAGTGTTGTTAAATAAGACTTTATGAGATCTACCTACAAAGTAGGACTGTATCCAATATATAACAGAATGTGGAAATCTTAAGGCTTTCAGTTAATATATATACTGACTATGATATACAATGTCAAAAGCTTTGCTAAACACATGGTTTTCATGGAAGGCCCAAACATGCTTGCTGGACGACGAAATAGAGGCACGCATTGGAATGACCAGCTATGGAACAATAGCGGTAGAAACTGTTAATAATCTTCAAAGTCCTCTCCATGGTATTTACACTTACTTTTCACCTTCTCTTCTATGCACAGTACACAACTTCACATCACGGCTGCTCAGATGATTTGAGTGTTTATATGATTCTAGGGCCCAAAAATGTGCTACCAAAACTTAGTTTAAAAGTATTCTATTTATTCTTTTATTGGAAATGGAATATGTATGTACATTGTACAGATTTAAAATGAGCTCAAGTCTCAAGTTGTTTTTGTCTTTTAACAAAATATGCCACGCGTCGTGGCTGTAGTCCAAGCTTAGAGCCTAATCAGTCAACATAATACTGGTGCCTGACAGTAGCAACTCAGCTGAGCTCTACCACAATAAAGTCTACAAGCAGAAAACACTGCTGACCAGCATAAAAACATGAAAACATGTGCATCCTGAATGATATAGGCAGACAGGCAGGCAGGCAGGCTCGAATAAGGATATATAGCAAATGCACAAATAGGCCAGTTTGTGTATCTGTCCGTCTGTCTGTCGTTCATTCATCTAAACGTGCTGTGTTCAAATGCATGTTGCAATTATCATTATCATCATAATATAAGCACTATAGGAGTTTGTATACCCTATATACATGAGCAGTATACATTTAGTGTGTGTAAATGTTTAATAAAATAATTTAAATAGATATATGCTACAAAAATTCCAAGCCGAGATACTATTTTTAAACGTTTTAGGTGGCAATATTTAATATTTAGCGTAAATAAATTCCAAAAATAAAAATTCCATCTAAGAACTATAGGGTATATCACAGTCAAGCACAATTCGTACTAGTTTTGCAATGTGTTTTCTTTTGGCGAAAATTAATGGTTTTTTGAACACTCAATGACAGCTTGGCAATGTGAGGGAAGTGAAAGAAGAGAGTGAATATTTTTTTTTGTAGATACTATTTTGCAAATCTTTTTGCATTGATGACACTTTCAGCAGAACATTAAATACACGCACGTACTTCAACTCAATAGAATAAACACGAGCTATCCTCCTATCGACGGGTAGTTCCACTAATCAAGCATCTAACGAACTGCGCATGCGGGTAAAGGTGCTAGAAAGCGTGCAGCAGGCACATTGTACTGGCATTGTCCTCTATCAAGCGACTCGATAGTCCACTTAATTTTTTTTTGTATACATTGCTTCCGAATTTTATGACTCCACTTGAAAAGAATACGTGCGAAAAAGAGAAAAAAGATAAATGATTCAATTCTTATAATTTTCAATTTTCCCCCGATTTTGTGCGATGTTTTCATTACTTTTCCATTTACGAGCGTTTTTATGACATTATCAAATCGCAATTAACACTGAGTGGCGCGATTCAATGGAATATGACAATGTTTAGAATCAAATCGAGTGCAATAAAACTTTCAATGCACTTCATCTAAATGTCGTAAAATGTGCGAAGTTTATTATTAAATCCATAAAATAATTATAAACATTTATGTACGAGTTGAGTGCTATTAGGGATTTTAATGTATTTGTTTTTGAGAAAAGGCGTGTTTTGTGTAATTTTGAGATATAAAAAATAAAAAAAAATTTATAATGAATTTAAGATCGTTTAAAGATTATTTTGTATATAACATGAAGATGAATGTGAAGACAACGACTATGTATTGTTTGATGTGGGCATAGCAAATTGGAGATTGTATATCTCTAGCTAGTGTCCCTTCTATCATTTAATGTTAAAAATACAGAATAAATAGTTTGGCTTTTATATGTTGAGCATTACTAGCTAACTCTCCAGTAGAACAAAATTTAGGACCAAGCTCGTCGCACATATCTTGGAAATTTTGATAGGCAATAAGCCGTTGCAAATATAAATTCTCCAAGTTTACTGAATACTTTGACGCCAACACATTGAAAGCAAGGGTATTGCATGCTGTGCACCATAAAGTGGCTTATATTTGACAGCAGCTCCACCTATAGGATCTTGTGGTCATGAGATGGTGATACCAAAACCAAATAAACCAGAAAACAATACATCATCAAACTGTCCTATTAGCTTGCAAGCAAGTTTTTCTGAAATTTAAAAACTTCTTTTACTTAGGTCTTACCTTACTGATCGCTGCTTCTATGTTCAGCAACAAAGAAGATCATCTGTCCTACATCCTATTAAGGCATCTGAACAACTGCAGATAATTTGTATAGAGGAACGGCCTGCTTAAAAAGCGATCAAGGCCGAAAAAAGAATACATGTCTCATTTACAAGTGTAAAAGAAAGGCTTCATATTCAAAATTACAAGTCAATGGAGTTGACATACCATAAAGTGACTGTTTCAAGTATCTGGTGGTACATCTTGACGGCTAGCTTACATGGAAAACACGCATAAAAGCGAAGAAGACTATTTGCTACAAAGTCACAGCTAAGCTTAGGAAACCACATTATTTTATAGATTTATAGAATGCAAGGCTCAAGTCAGTCTCAACATATGCCATGCAATTTTAAGGGCACTTCAAGTAACTCTCATGGCTTCGAAGCAATGTTCATGGAGTTGCAAAATTTTCAAATAAACTCGTCAAATTCCGGCGAAGTCCTAGTCGAATGCAAAAAGAATGAAGTCTCTATATATTACTTCATCCAAGATCCTTTCGTTCATATGGACGGACAGTCGGACATGGCTATATCGACTCCTCTACCACTTCTGACCATAATGGGAGTAACTTTGATGGGTCTCCGACCATTATTTCTACCTGTTACATACATCTGCACAAAACCAATAGGCTCTTGTACCCTTGTTACAGGGCAGGAAAAATTTATTTTTAGTTTTAGTTATGTGTTAGGTTTATTTTGTCATTTTGAATCTTTATCAATTTAAAGTTGCATTTTGATACATATTATAATTCGCATATAGTTCTTGCATACACGAGTATTTGGTTAATGTGCAATTGGTTCTGTTCGATGTTTTTATACACTTTTAGCATTTACTTGCTGTTCTATTTGAGTTAGTTTTGAAATCAAGCCGAAGTGTTTGTTAGAGTCAGCTGAGAAGCTTTTCTACATTGCTGCTTGCAAATGCACTTTATTGGAATTTTGTTCGAGTTTAAAACCTAAGAAGGTTTCAATTCTGTTGGATCAAATAAAGGGCAGCAAAAATTTCGTGTTCTAAACAAGCAACCGATTCTGTCCCAGCAAATTGTGATGATGATCCGCTATGTGAATCTTCCTTAGAAACTTATCCTATAACAAAGAAATCCCCAACAAACATGCTCTCGACTGAGAGATCATCGACTTCAACGGCCAATCTGAATACATTGCAGTTGCCAACAGTTGCTTAAGTCTGTGATAGATACGATTTATCGACGTCGTCTACTGCTAACATTGCCTCCGCAGTTTTGCTTGACGTCGGATTGATTTCTACCCGAATTTTAACTCTAATTGTTGATGAAAACAAAATCCACAAAGCAGTTTTTCAAGCCGGGAGAGAAAATTCAGAAGATGTTGGAGATATTAATATAAAATGCATTTACTTTGATTGACGAAAAGAGAAGAGACTCTGTTAAATAAGAGAATAAGGCATCGTTACCTTCGCAAAGAAGTTTCAGAATAGCACATCTCTATCTTAGCAGAAGCTGGATTTATTTACTTGGGAAATAAAACGCCAAGTTGTGGCACTGTAAAGGAAATTCTTACGTCGATAACAACTTTATTAGAGGGTCAAGGTTAGAATTTAGATGTCGTGATTTGCATTGGATGTGACGGAACTCCAATTAACAGTGGCGTGATTCAATATTTAGAGGAGTTTTTGAAGAGACCGTTACAATGGTGTATTTGTATGCTTCATGACAATGAGTTACCCTTACATCATTTATTGTTGACTTTAGATGGTCGCACTTCGGGACCTATTGAAGCATTGATTATGTACTCTCGATTTTAAGCTGAAGATATGAGATCTGATATTGATTCTGTTATTGAAAGAAATGCTTTTCTTGCGCACCCAAAATACCTACTTGACACTATGTTGTTCGATGATAGAGACCACAAGCTGAATGTAACACCTAAAGTAGGATGTTTAAACCACCAAAAATTAACTTCCCTGCTAGAGATTACACCGAAATTATTGTATGGCACAATTGTCGGCTTACAGCACCGCTGGTTCTTCGACATATGTATTTCTAATGAGAACCTTCAAATCATGGCAAAAAGAAAAAGTTTAGAAATTTTTGACTTTCCTTGTCACATACAATCTGTGGAAAGATGTGTTAAACTGGTAACAGGGGCCCCTGATTTGGCAAATTGGGATAAATTTAGCTATGAGGTCGGTGCTAATATTTACCGGGATTTAGAAAAATTAAAAAAAGCCATACACAAGTCTGCCAATATCTCAATTCCCTAAGCTAAATGTATTCCACATAAATCCATGATTCATTGATGAAGTATTATTCAGTTGCGAGAAGAAAAACAAGCTCTTTGAGGAACTATAGTAAAAAAAAAATATACCAACTATGCCAAACGACAATCATTCATAAATTTTACATCACGTATATCTCTACTATCAATGAAAAAATCTTACCAGCATTCCAAAAGCTTCTAGGAAATATATACTCCCTGATGCGTTGGACTTTGCTGTATACGCTGGTATTCAGCCTAGCCGTCTGATTATCTCGGATTCAAACGATTTAAACTCAGATCACTTGCCGCTAATAGTTGATGCAGACTATCAGCGTGTTTCTAGGTTCCAAGGCTAAAGTACCAATATTTGAGGAACGACTGAACCAACTACTCAACCTCAACATGGAACTTTCTTCTTCTGAGGACGTTGACGATGCGGTCGAGCTGCTCACCCGCAACATTTATGAAGCTGCTCAACTCGCCACACATAGCTGATCCAACCCGGCCACTTTTAAAAGCTGAGGTCATGGATTTAGTTAGGCATAAGCGCAGATTACGTCGTCGGTACATGCCTAGCCGGAATGAACTGGACCGGATTTTTTGATGACCTTCTCAGGAATGTGATCCAAACAAAAAAGTTGGTTTCAACTTGTGGAAAGCAATGCGCTGTGTTATGCGGCAGCCTTTACGATACGTGTACATAAAAGTTGCCAACAACACATGGTATCGTACGGACAAGGAGAAGGCTGAAACCTTTGCTGCGGAGCTTAACCTTTTGATTACGAGACACGAGATGTTTCTTAGGAGAGCCTTTAACAACACTGACCCCTATTAAACCTATTTCTTCGCAAGAAGTTCGGCAACAAAGCGCCGGAATAGATGGTCGAGTGGCAAAGGCTATGCCTGAAAAAGCAATAATGTTCTTAGTATTTATTTTTAATACCATGGTTCGCATTCATCACTTCCCCTTGCATTGAAAGTGCGCTCTGATTGCAATGATACCGAACATGGCAAGCTGGAAAATCTTGTTGCTTCTTACCGACTTTCTCTAAAATATTCGAAAGAATATTTCTTAGTAGAATATTACCAGCATTGGACGTCCAGAGTGCCATTCCTGATCACCAGTTTGGCTTTAGGCAACACCATGGTACACCAGAACAAGTGCACCATGTCTTTCAACATATTTTTAGGCACTAACTTCAAAAAAGCGTTCGTTCGCCTGAGTATACATGCAGTTCTTTATTCACTTGCACATTGAGGTGTCGGTCCAAAGATCTATAATATAGTAAAGGACTCCAAGAATCGCCGCTATTTAACAATACTTTTCCAAGAAAGTCTAGACTTTATATGAAGCCATCAAACAATCAAGGTATCTAAATTTTTCTTAACATTTCTGTATAATAAACATCATCAACTGATTGATGTCTTTGGTTTTTGCGACTTATGCAATGATTGTAATATTATAATAGATGGTGATTCAAAAAAAAAAAAAACTTACTGCAAAACGATTTAAGTAATTAACAAAACTTTGCACAAATAGTGCACTTCAAATATTTAATTCTCAAGAATAACAACAGTTCAGCCTATTTGCAGATCTGCCAAAATAAACAACTTAAAGACTTACATATGCAAAGCCTTACCAAAGAGTTCAAACCAGTTAAAATACTGAAAATACAAAGATCAAACACCAACCGAATAGTTCAAATTTCTGTTCAATATGCATACAGATCGATGGCAACTCAAGTTCGGAAACAAAGATAAAACTGAGAAACATGTTTATACAAATAGCGAAGAGCAAATAGTTGTTCGAACCTTTAATTTTTCTTCTTTGAAAAAGGTTTCAATCCGACAGTTAGATCCGCGACTTCTTATCATTTTTAATTATTTGCTGCGGTCTCTACTGATTGTATCTTTTCCGGTATAGCAAAGATTAAGAGCTGTTTGCTGTGAAAACATAATTTGCATAAGCAGGCAATTAACAACCCTAACAACCCCAAGCATTCTCAAGAACAAAGCAAATACACAGCAGTTCGAAGTAGAAATAGTAAGCTTGGAAATCAATTAGCATTCAAATAATATTTTAAATTTTAGTTTCAAACAGTTTGGTTCGAAATTTCAAGATCCGGCCAAGAAGAAAATGCAGCACTATCGCGTTATACCCGATGTTATACCACGTGCACCGTGTAACGTGCTGAATGTGCACTATCCGAATGGCATTGAAGTTCGACCAGGCATGATACTAAGACCAGTGTGCGTCAAAGAACAGCCACTTGTCTATTGGCAGGCCCAGATGAATGTCTACTATACGCTCTGCATGACCGATCCGGATGCGCCAAGTAGTATGAAACCGAAATTTCGTGAATGGCATCATTGGCTAGTTGGCAATATACCCGGTTGTTGCGTTTCACGTGGTGAAGTGCTGAGTGAATATATTGGCGCTGGACCACCGAAGGATACGGGCTTACATCGTTACGTTTTGTTGCTCTATAAGCAACCATGCAAATTGGATTTCTCCGAAGTGCCACATCTGACCAATCGTAGCGCTGAAGGACGTCCCAAATTTCGCATTACCGGTTTTGCAAAAAAATTCTGTTTGGGTGATCCATTGGCCGGAAATTTCTTTCGCGCAAAATACGACAGCTATGTACCCATTTTGTATAAGCAATTGGGAGTGTAGTGCTAGAAAATTTGGAAAATCCAAGCTAAACTGAAATGAAATTTAAATTGGAAAATAAATTAAATAATTTGCTGGTAAAAATATTTTTACTGTAATCTTCATGGCCTGTTATAGAGAGAATGTTAAAGAAAAGTAATATGCACGACTTCAGAAGGCGACTAGGCCACGCTATTTACTCTGAAATGGATTTAAATTCGGCTTTAGATGCTTACTTTTCGCTTGATTCTATTCATTAGCAAAGTTCACAGAGCTGTACTTGCATCAAGAAACCTCACCATCTTTCGAGAATACGCCAACTAATAAAGATGTACATTCGCACACACCATCCGGAAGACGAATCTAAATGGTGCACAGTAATGAGGTTAAAATTTGGTTACCAGCACGAATGTCACATTTCCACTCTGGAAGGCAAAATGAAGGTGTTAAATGATGCCGTTCAGATGCTGAGAGGGCAAATGTCTTCGCTAAGCATCTTTCAGAGCGCATAAACTGACAGCTACAACATAAGCGCCACAAAGTCATTTTTAGATTCACAACTGCAGATGAAAAAGCCCATTGAACCCACCTTGGTAGAAAAAAAGTATCAAAAAGCCAAAAGCACCAGGCAACAGAAAGATGTGAAACTTCTCTTTTTAATGTTGATCTTTAGCACAACACTTCCCGACATCTTGCAACTTTGCTATCATCACGATGATCCCAGACGATCAGTCTGATCGTGAAATGCAAGAAGGCGAAACATTCGGTCAAACACATCTAAATGCAAAAACGAGGGTTTCTCCTTCAAGAATAGGCAACGCAGCACCACTGAATTTCAATAATGAAACTCTCCTCAGGCTGACTAGACTGCTGACTTTTACTTGCGTCAAGAAGTGCCCAAGAATAAGGTGAAAAAAATTTTAATTTAAAAAAAGCGACCACGATACAAAATTTGGACCAATCGATATCAAGCAACTGCTCTCTGGACTTCTTACCGCAGTAAGAATCAATGGTAATATTCTCTCCTTAATAATTTGAATTGTTGGCAGCATAAATTGCCTACATTTATGCGCCGAATCCATCTTGCTACACATGAATTGATCGATCGCTCGATCGTTTGCTTGATTACCTACTCATGATCTATTACGGCGTAGCACGTATTCTAAAGCGAAACATTTTGATATCCATTAGAATCGTTGGTAAAAAATTGATAATAATCATTTGAGTAAGTCGCGTAAGCATGCAATTCAATCAAATTGAAGGATTTCGGCAAATCTCTGAATAGAAAAAAATTGCAACTGTCAAGAAATAGAGCAAAGAAATAATAGCTGAAAAAGGATCCTGCAAAGGATCGCACATAATCAACGCAAACGGTAGAAGATTTATCAGTGTACATTGCTGCGATCAGCTCTGATTTCACATGTGTCCTTCGGCGAGTATCCTGCCTACTGTTGGCACGTCTTGCTTCACGCTACACTTTGTGCCATGCATGCGTAATCGACTTTGCACTCAATCCGAACGTGAATGCTAGCAAAGATGACGATTAATCAAAGTGACGTCTGCGCATTTCTCAAAGACCTTCAAACCGGAGCAACTGCCAATGCCATGTATATGTGTATGCGATCATGTGTGTGTGTCTGTGTGAGCGAGTGTGCGCAGGATAAAATGACAGGACATCTATTCTATTTGTTTGTACGCTCCGCTTTTGCGCGCCAAACTCGCGTTATGAATGGAAACCGTGCGCCGCTCAATCGCTTGATCTTAAAAAGGGAGCAGCACACTCAAACACTATAGCAAGGACAACACAGTAGCATAAAGGAGAATAAAATTAGAAAAAAGAAAAAAACTAGTGGATTGTACCGAAGATTTAATACTCTATCGTTGCTTAGGAGAGAGAAAACTAAAATAAAATTATATCTAAGCAACTATTTATAGTTTAAAGAGATATTAATTATGACATATATAAAGGGCAACGGAAGAAATATGTTTGAATAATTAAGTGCTTAAGAGTTAAAGAGCTAACCCAGTTCATTAGATTAAGCAAGTTTCCCGGACCCGGACAATTCTTTAACATTTGCGCTCTATTCAAAATCTTAATTCGTAAACTTACAAGTATCTGCTTTCTGAGCATAGTTCAAGTACTTCGATATATATACATAATTTTCTAAAAATAATATTACTTCCTAGCCAACAAATTTAATATACCAAACTTTACACACTTTGTGCAGGGCATGAAAATTCATTATTGATTTAATTTTTCATTTTTTTTATTTTTTTTTTTATTTTAAGCGAAAATAATTGATTGAAGGTGAGACAGTAGTGAGTAAGAGAGTGCGAGATATCATAAAGAAAGAACTCTCCATATGAATGAAAAATCGTTGCATTCCTTCGCGCTTCGATTAACTTCCGCTCTGATTTCTTCTATACACAACTTTGTCCTTATTGTCGCTCCATTTTGAAGTCATCCTTAGTCGTTTTGCGTGTCATTGTTGCCTAATGGAATTTGTATTTGGCGCTGCTTTGTGTACCATTGTTAGAAGTCACTGAATCAATGCAAAAGGATATGTCTAATACGCAGACAGCTAATCGAAGGCGACGCATTGCGCTAAAGAATGGAACTTTCTGATGCAAACTGTAGAATGGAAATCACAATAAGCGCGCGTAGTAAATTGTTTTGGAAAGTTTTATATTTGTACTTCTTTGTTCTTATGGGCGGTTAGAAAATGCAGGTTAAAGCATGATGCAACAAAAAATCTTCGGACTTTTTTAGACAGACTGGAATGTATGTGAAAATGGCAGATGACTTCTTCAGAAGACTTCCAAAAACAACATGTTTTTGTTTTGTAATTTCAATTAATTTTCCGAAGAACCATAACACAATTTTGAGAAGTTCAGATGCTACTCGTGCAAGAATCTTCTTTGTTGTGCAAGTACCAAAATATGTCATTGGGTGGCAAAGCGAATTTTTGAGTGCTGGAAAAATTATTTGTTTGAGCCGATGTAATAGACCTTGAATTGTCGTAGAAAATATTATCCCAAGTTGGTGTTATGGTACGATAGTCATATAACTGATTTTTTGCGAATAAACCAATGTCCATTTGTTTCGAAGTGCTTTGAGCGCAAACCACTTTTGTTGAGTTCTGCTATCCTTCAAAGTTCCATATAGTCGACTGGTTTGGAAAATTGACTCAAAGAACTTAGAACTTTTATTAGGTTCTAAAAGGGGGAACACATTATCTCCAATGTTGAAAGTAGAGTGTTCCAAACTCTGTTAAGTATTTCCTCTTTTATTAATTTCCTTTGAATGGTCTTCTAGCCGATCCAAATAATCATTTAATTTGCGCATTATCAAATCCATCAAATCCCTTTCTAGTTCGGAAGTGCGCATGTACCACGATGCTCTAGAAATCATGCGTAATGTCTTAGCCTGTAGAATCCTAACTTTAACTGGGTTTGATTTGGCTGCGATACCATTATATGGCTTCTTTATTCCTCTCCTTCTTTATTCCTCAGCGAAACTTTGCTTCCGATAGTAATTGCTTTGGTTACACTTGTGATGGAAGTAAGACACATTGGCATACTTATTGGAGTTAATGCCAAATCTCCATCACTTAGCACAGCGTTCAAAGCTGTGCATGTATTGCTGCAGGATATCCGAAGCTGCATATACACTGCTGTCTCTAACCAGGATAGCTGTGTCGTCAGCCAAAGTTGCGATGCACAAATCTTCTACATTTTCAATTGATATTCCACAGCCAGTAGGCATGTCGTGTTTGAACAGTGTGTATAATAGTGGGCCTTCTTCTTCTTCTTACTCATGTCTAGCATTCGTGTTAATAGACAGCGCTCGAATAGTTTAGAAATCATAGGCAGCAGACTTATAAGTCTGTACGAGTCCAAGTTAAAGGGGCGTTTGCCAGCCTTCTGAATCATGCAGATCTTTGCCTTCTTCTTATTCGCAATACTTTTAAAGTAAAGTTATCCAGCTCTTCTTTTCCTGTCACTTTTATGCGTTTCAAAGATTTAATATGAGCCGAGACTTCTTCTATTGTTATGGGATTTCGTAAGTCATCAGCAAATGCCTCTGCTCATTCGCTTGAAGATCTTGCTCAGGATCCATCCATCAGCCATCCTGTTTGGGAATTTAGTGGTGACCTTATATTTCGTGTCAGCTTGACTCATTTCGTCGAGACATTCGCCAAGAACCAATCAGTTTGGCATTGTTTATGCATTGCCATAAGATTTTTTACCCTATTCTGTGGTAGCCTCTATCCTGCCTTTTCTTGATCAGCAAAAGTGCCTCTAGCACAAGTGGAAGTCAGGGTCTGGACCTTAAGTGTCGTGATGAACCTGAGTCATCTGACATGTGTATTTCAAGAATCATTTTCAGATTTCTACGGTTAATTATGAAAAATGTAAATAGTATTCCTCAGAAGTAAAACACTTTTTTTGACCGGTTGTGGGACAGAAAAGAAGCTCGAAAATTTTATTCAAAGTTCAAATACACCAAAAACGAATGATCTTTTTTGGTATTCGTGGAATGTTTATACGCCTTTGCATGTTGACTCTATCTTATACACAAAGTATTGTCATGGGAAGAAAAGTACCTCTCCAAGCAATCTGATACCAATAAAGATTTCAGGCAGGGTGATGTGATATAGGGGAACTTTTTTAATTGGATTTTTCATATAAAATTTATGCTTAGCAAACAAACAAAATTACCGACCCATGGCTTGAGTGATGAATGAGGACGAAACGAAGTGCTTGGTATCTTCTCGGAAGCCGTTTTCGCACCTCGAACGATATCTATTTTACTTTGTCAGCTGAAAATCGAAAATAACAACAATGTTATACCAGAGATCAGGCGAAGATTCATGATTGCTAATAAATATTAACTTGGGTAAATTAAAATTAAGATGCATGTGCCCAAAGGAATCATACGAAAAGGCTTTTGGACTTTTCGAAAGAAGTATTATTTTTAAGATCTTTGAACCTAGTAGAAATGGCATCCAGTTTCGATCCCGTATACAATACAAGCTGTAAAAGCTATTCGAAGTGGTTAACTTAATCCAGCGGCTGCACTGGATTGGTCAACTTAATCGGATGAACAACAAAGCTCCAGCACACATTGTTCACCAGGGGCTACCAAATTTAATTGGTCGCAAATATATGACCTGGTCTATGAAAAGGGGTTACAAAGGTTAATTATTATCCACTTTTTTTTACCGTTTCGGTTAAAGCTTGAGATGCTCTTTTACATGTTGAAATCTAGTCAAATCTGAAATAAAAAAAGGAACACCTAAAAAAGCATCTGAGCATAAAATTCATTAGACAAAAATTTAAATTGATTTAAAGCATTCGTTGGCTCGATTAGTAGGTGTGGTGTTTATTATTTTTTTAACTTCTCTTCTTTTTTAAACTTGTCAAAATTTTTAATTTGTTTAAAAACAAAATTTTTTTAAATATTTAGAAATATTTTCAGTGAAAACTTTGCGTTGATAATTAAAGCTGACAGTACTTCTGAAGAGAATACACTAACAAAACATAAAATCCTGTGACAGCACATTGCTCCAGAACTGAACTCGCTGAACTTAAGACCTATTGACTCTGAAGGAAGGACGCTTTTGCAATGGTGCTTATAGATATGCCGCTTGCTCCCGAACTCCTCCTATTTCTGGTGTTCTTTGTGATGCGTCTTGGTTTGAGACTGATGGGCTTTGTTATATTGCAAATCATCATTTATCTGCTTCTGCGAAGTTTGATTGGCTGAGCGTATCAAAGAAGAATCCATTGCAAAAACATAGCCAAGCCAAAGAATATCTAACAGTATTATCATATCTAATCTAAATAAATATCTATGTCGTATCTAATAAAAATTAAATAAAAAGTAAAAGAAAATTAGTTTTCATTCGAATAATTGCAGGTAAACACTTATCTGAAGAGCAAACAGTTGACGCTAAATATTGAAATTTGAAGGCTTCAACTTTTATATTATCCAAGTTTTAGTTACTAATACGGACCAGCACACAGACGGACAGCTTGTTTTTGAAATATTTTTAAATAATTTTTACATTCTTTCTACAGCATAGTATCTAGAATATATGTTCTTCCTGTTCAGCGTGACAAAATGAGCTGCTTTAGTTATGTCCTTCCGTCTGCATATCTGTCTTATAGTTAATTACTTTTGCAGACATCAAGTATGACGAATATTATCATACTATATTGTAACTTAAATCGTTCGGTATGTCTTATTTATAAGATCTATTTTTTTTTTTCTCATTTTGGCGCAAAAAACCAAAAATCTGAAAATAAAAATATGTATTGCGATTTGTAGGCAGTCCTGTGACATTTGCGTTAAACTGGCGTCAAATCAGCGCAATTCAATCGCTGAGCAGCTGCTCTCCAATTGAGTCACAGCACACACAAGCCGATGCAAACGCGAACAATGGCAAAAGGCATTTTGTCTAAAGGTATTTAAACGACATTTAGCAGCGCATAGGATCGTAATATCCTTGCAGACATGCATGCTCGTGCGGTGCGTAGGTGTAGCCAGAGCAGCTGCCGCTTAAACAACGAACGACAACTGGAACGGATCCTTAAGTCCAAAAGTACCTCGTATACTCGTAAGTGTTTATATACATATGAGTATTTGGCATACAGTGCACTCGAGTAGTAACGTACATTTTCCCATATGTTGCTCGATTATTGGCGCATATTTTAGTTCTGCTTCGCTTCGTTACACAAAAAAAAAAAAAAAAAAAAAAAACCGCAAGTCCTTGCAGTTGGATCGTTGAGCCTAGTCGCCTGCCGCTCATAAAAATGTTATTAAATGTAAATTTATGCAAATTGAATCATATTATGGAATGCAGTTTTGTACTGACGGAGTATATGTCCTGTGGGAATATGGCACAGGTGCGCTGCTGTAAATATGTTTACAGCCACTTGTAATAAACTTGGTCATGGCCAGCTTCGGTACGAATTATTTCGTATAGAGCTCAAGCAATATGTGTTTTATTTTATGGTAATTAAAATTATTTCATTAATAAACGTTGTGGAACAGCTTATAGCTAGCAAGTTATATTATTTCTGTGTAGCATAGAGTCTCAAATGATGTATGATGTATTAATGCTAAGAAGATGACAAGCCATAATATCAAAACAACAACAATAATAGTAAATACATATGTCGAAGCGAGAACTCTGGAAGAAACAGGGAAACCAGTTACATGTAAACAGTGTAGAGAATTCTAAAATTTTTACAACACGGTGATGTTTGAAAGAGCGCTGCAGTCCAGTGTACTCGACTTCGAGATACCATGAGTGGGCAGCTTTGTTCAAAAATCATCATAAGTTCGTCATATATTACACCTAACAACCCATTCAAGATTCAAACCACTACAAATATATCGGGTCCGCCAAATAATTTTTTTTTTTTAAATGCTATAAAATGAAAACTACAAGAGAAAATGGAATATGATTTCATTCATATGGCTACCACGGCTAGCCATGCAGTACCCAATACGGTCCGTCCAATTTTTGGGTACATTTTCGACTGTGTGCAGCCCTATCTCGGCTATGGTATCGCTAATGTTGTTCTTCAAAACTTCAATTGTCTCTGGTTTGTTGGCGTTAAACTTATTTTTGACGGCTACCCGACTACAAATAATAGTCCAACGGTGTCAAATCGCAGCTTCTTGGTGGCCAAACGACATCAGAATTTCGACTGATAATTCGATCTTCAAAAACAGTGCAAAAAAGATCGATTGTAACATTGGTCATTGTAACCAAATGTCACCAAGGTCCTCATCTTTAATTGTTGTGAACAAAAAATCACTTAACATGGCCCGATAGCGCTAACCATTGACTGTAACCGTCTCATCTTCTTCATTTTCAAAGAAAAATGGTCCAATGATGCCTTTCGACCAAAATCCACACCAAACATGGGTGCATCGGCAATTGTTCAATTACGTGTGTGGTTCTCCGTGCCCCAAATACGACAGTTTTGCTTGTTCACATAGCCACCAAGATGAAACTGAGCTTCATCCGAAAAGATGATTTTTTTCACACAATCATTCACACATCGATTTCAAGATGGGAATCCCAAACCGAAAGTTCCAAAGGCGACATTCCTTTTACCTGACTGTTTGTTCCTTTGTGGCATTCTAGAGACCAAACGTGTGGACCGATTTTGATGATTTATATGTCAATTGTTTTGTCTTATTCTAAAGACATGACACTATATGATATGATATGATCAACAATATTAAATTGGCTATTGTTAAATAGGTATTTGATATCAGCTTTAGGCTTCTCTCATCGTTTTTCAGTTCATATGATTTTGAATAAAATTTGCTTAGCTACCTTGCTTACGTTCTCTTTTTGTGCGCTACATTCATTGCCTTTTTTATAGTGTTAGAATTCTCATTTAGTTCTTGCACCTGTAGCTGGTTAAATGGCTCACCAACTCATGATATCCCATACCTTCACCGACATATACCTTTCCTTTGCATCCCCTTCATATGGCACTGCATACCAAATTGTACACAAATAGGTCTTCTGCATTAGTCGCAGCAAAAGCTATCACCATGACTGAACTACTTGCTGTTCTTAATCAGCTAAAAGAAAAAACGCTGGGACCACTTTTTGTGTCTATTAACCCATTATTTTCTTGTAGTATATTTTTCATTGTTATACAGTTTGGAATGAATTTGTGCAGCCATTTCTCCTTAAATATTCGTTGTCTCAGTTGCATGGTTTTCTCGCTGCAGTACAAACCATTTATATAAATTTTTCTTCATTTCTGAATATTCTGGCAAAAAAGAATAATTTCATCATTTATGCTGTTAACTTAAATATACATTTTATTAAAAAAAAAAAGTGTTTTAAATAAACAATAAAATATTTTATATCTAAAAAACAGCGCTAACAAACAGTCCCAGACGTTTGGATATATTAATAGATAGAAAAAAAAAATATTTTTAATACTAAACAAAAAAAAATGTTTCTTAAATTCAAATAAATGCATTCATTTGTCCACCAATTCCTCATGCACCGAGAAGTTCAGACGACGCTTGGTGACATCCAAGCCAGCTTGACTGCTGCGCTCCAGCCAAATGGAATCCAAGGATGCTTGCTGAAGTTCCCTGTCATCATCTTCAAAGTCACTTGTGGAATTGTGTCCACTGTCGGGACTGACATGACGCTGTTGCGGCTGCTTTGCTGCAGCTTCTTCAACTGCAATTGCATCCACTGCGCCTGCATCAATTGCCGCAGCTGCCGCTACTGTCGCAGATGTTTTGTTCCAACTACAGGCCAGCAGTTTTTGCGCCGATTGTCGCACGCTTGTCGTGATTTTTGCTGCCAATTGACGCTTGCGACGCACAGCGCGTTGTCGCCGCATGGCAAAGGCTGCCGGTGAACCGCGCACTTCGCGCTCTTGGTAGCCAGTCAAGGGCAGTGGTACGCCAGGCACGTCAACAACAATTTCAGCATTATCCGTGCGCCAATATTCGCACAGATCACTTGCTGGATCATAGGCAGGACGATAGCTGGGTGAAGGCGAGGCTGCATCGGTATTGTTGACATTAGAGCTGGTGGCAACTTGACGCTGGCAACTATGCGCACGCCGGTTGTGACGTCGTCGTAGTCTATGTCGACGCGTTGACTCCTTACGTGTGCTAGCCAATATGGCATCGATCATGCGTTCAAGCGTTACATCGCCCATTTTGCTGGAGCTCAGTGTGGACTGCTCGACGCTGGCGGCTGCTGCAGTTGGTGGCGCTTTCAATGATTTCTGCTCGAAGGTTGGCATGCCCTGCAGCTGACCATCCAGATAGCGTGGTTTCTCGAAGTAGCTATCCGGTATGCCAAGACCACGCAACGCCAGCAAAGGACCTGGTATAAGACCGCACGGCGAGTACTCTGCCTCGAATGTGGGCAGTGTGGAGGCGTAGTGCGCGGGCATGTTGCGTTTCGTTTGTTGTAAGGGCGTCTGTGGTGCTGAGGTGGGTGATTTGCAGGGAGTCATATCCGGCATTATATTGCTCAAATCCTTAAGACTGTGCTGTTTCAAGGGACTCTGTTCGCGTGTGCGTTGCAAACCAGCAGATTTAGTTGCACCCGGCAGCGGCGTCGATGTGAGCTGATTCTCCTTGTCTGTGTGCCGCCAGTAGAGCGCTGATGTGGACACAGACATCGATACGGCAGACTTGGCGCGTCGCAGTGCGCTTGGCTCATGCAAACCGCTTGCATGCGGCGTTGGCAGCTCGACGGGCAGATACGATTGCCGCGCATGATTCACAGCCCACTTTAGCATTTTGTAGGCTGAAGTTTTCAAAAGCTGCAAGTTAATGAGAAAAAAAAATTGCCTTTGTTAGTTTACTCGTCTTTCAAGTTTGCAAATATTTTTTAAAGGCTCAAGGATCATGGGAACCGCATAAAAAGATAAAAACAACACAGTTTATTCTTTTCTTTAAACAAAAATGTGTGTACAGCAGTTTAGCACATTTGCGTAAATATGTTCGCCCTGCTTACTAAGACTGCCCAGCGCCCAGCATCGTCGTTCTTAGTCCTTTTGGTTCGTGTCTAAAGATGTTTTTTCGCGCGCTCTCCTGCCGTGCTGCGGCTGTTGCAAATGGGTGTTGCACGCTTGCGCAAAACGAAATAAAATCCAAACAATTGAATGCAAACAAAGCCGCACAGGACGTCAGCACGGATAGCAGCAACAAGCTTATAAGAATACGAACGGAAGGAAGCAAGATGAAGGACGACCTCCAGCTGTGTCGCAGTTGAATAGCGCGGAATCAGGTTTACGTGTGATTAACTTTCTTGCAGTACAAATAAGTCGTCTCGTACGTACGTTCACGCGCTGCCAAGGATACGATCAAATATACAAATGTATGAAGGACCCTCTTGTTTTTTGTGATGCTTATGCGCAGCTTTCTGCCGCATATACAAAACTTAGCAAAAAAAAAAAAAAATAACTTTTCGCAAAAAAAATAATAAAAGTAAAAATGCTGTTGTTCCTTGCTATGCAAAACATGTGCCATCTCTTTCGTTTGTTTGTCTATCTCTTTCTTGCAAGCTTTCCCCATTTATACGAGAGTATTTTTGCCTAAAGTTCTTTGGTTCATTAAGCCTTTCGCCATTTAAGCGTACCGTTTTTCAAGTACCGTTCAAGTACTCTTGAGCAGCACTTAATCAGGCTTATGCAATCTTTCGCTTACTCTCTCATACTTTAGGACCACATTTATGCTATGTTCTCTGTCGCACACTAGCCACAATTTTTGTGCATTTTACAGTTTTAACGCTGATTTTTCGATTTGGGTTCGATTCGAGATGAAAAGCAATTTTCGGTTTCGTTTCGAGCTGAAGTGCACTTGAGCGCTAAGTGAGTAAGTGTGTGAGTGAAATAGCATTATGTGAAAAATAGAGTGTACGAGCGAGATAGCGCGCAACTAGTGAGAAAAGCAGAGGGTGTGTGTGGAACCTTAACGATAGATTGATAAAGTGTTGAGTGGCCACAGGACGCGCAATACACTTAATGGGTTAAACTAAAATGGCACAATTTGTAAGCAATACATTTAATGGTTTAAACTAAGAGTGTGTGGTCGGAAAAGTTTTGATCCCGAGATATAGTGATGTTATGAAATATATTTTAAATTAGAGTTGGACAGCACCTATGTATATTATGAGAAGTTCAAGTTCAAATTGGCTGTCATTTAATTGGATTTGGAAAAACCGAAGTTTATTTGTTTTGATTTGCTTTGTCAAAATGGCTTGTTATGCAGATATGTCCGTAAAATAAAGGCCACATGAAGAAGATTATCAAAATCAAAAAAATTAATTTCCATAACATAGTTTTTCATTTAAAAATATTGAAAACCGATTTTGAAGTCTTGTATTAGCTAAACTAAAAGGCTAAAACTTGGAGAAAGGTTTTATGATGGCTAGTGACGTAAATATTGGCAGGGAACAGGAAGATCAATTCCTCATATGATCTTAAAATTTATCAAATTTATCCAAAGAATAATTTATTCACCCTCGATTTTGGGTCTTTTTATTAATTTTATTTTTCCGAGGAACTTATTGTAAATTTTTGCTACTTATTCAAAAATTTCATAATAGAGGCTATAACTGTTGTCAATTTTAGACAGTATCCCAATATCTATATCAATTTTAAGAATATTTCAACAGATTGTAGATGAAAGTATAAAATTATTTGTATGGTTTTTTTATGTTTCTTAGAAATCCAATGTATTAGAATCATAAAAATTGGCTTTAAGAAAAAATATTCCCTTCCCAACACCACACAGAAATTTATTTTTCTTTCATATTTTGCCATAACTTTGGTACTATATACAGGTTATAATTTAATTGGGCACTGAACTGTTTTTTTTTATAATTTTTTTTTTCTTATGAAACAAGAGATCTAACCACACACAAAAACGCAAAATTAATAAAGTATTTATTGTTCCAATTAATATTTAAGAAATCAGTGTCTCTCTTTACAGTGTTTTATCCAAATATGTGTTCCAAAATGTTTATTATATATTTTTGTTTGAACACATGAAATGTTTTAATTAAATTATTTAATGTTTCCATTTAGAAATAAAGCACATCTTTCACTTCACGTTTGTTTACCTTTTTGGGAAAAAAAATTTTTGTATTTTAAATCACTGCACTGAGAACAATTTTATTTATTTTAACATTTAAAATTTTCCAAATAGATTTTATCAAATGTTTCTTTAAAAAAAATAATAAAAAAAAATTAATCCAAGTTCTGCACGCTTCATAGGACTTCAAACAGATACGTCCATTCGCTCAAATGCACGAAATGCAACTGATTCTCTCTCAGCGTCGTAGCGCGCAGCACAGTTCGGTTCAGCTCAGTTCCATTCAATTGAATTGAATACGAATGCAGCCTTCAACAGCAGCGCTCAGCATATTTTACGCACATTCTTATGCCTCTGCTCTCATTTGATGTTTTGCTGTTGTTGTTGTTTCTGTTACTGCGCACAGTTTTCCGTTTTCAGTCTATTCAATTTTTGTTGAAACTACTCATTGAACAATTGAAAGTGTAGGTAAATGCTTTCAACTACAGCTATGCCGTATAGGTATTCAGCTTATTTTCTAAACGAGTCACTGTGCAAAACATGCGGCAAAATGTTACACAAAAACAAATCATTCTCTTCGAAGTATATTTTTTTAAATTATGAACCATTTATTTAAATGGTAATTTTTTCGATTTTCACAACAAATTTGCATTAAAATTGCTTTGCAGTATAAAATGTTCAGGTTCCGGATGTGTTCAAAGTGTAACAGTAAGCTCTTAGGAAGTAGGGTTTACCTAAAACAAGAGCATTTTAGTGGTATCAAATGTTGAAAAAAGGTTCTGAAAACGTTGAAGATTAACCAACCGAGATGGCCAAAGAAATCGATGGATTATTGGAGACCTTGGTGATAATGTAAATAGTTTATTACTATTAATTCAGTCTATTTTTAAAGATATACCCTCATTCACTTAAGAATAACAAACAATGAAACTTTTGCGAATGGCCCAAGTAGCCCAACGTCCACCAAGGCACGTTTCTCTTCGGGAAACCTCTATGTCTTCTTAAGATATATGTGAGCAGTGGCAACATATCACACGCTCCATGGAGAGGTGTGTTGCAATGTTGCTGCAGATATGAATGCCTCTTGTCAGTTAATTCTGCAGTCGGGAGCAAGGCGAGTTGTTACGAGAGATACGGAAAGAGGAGGAAGAAAGACGAGAGTTTGAGGATGTTGTCAGGTTTTGTGACAGAAATGAAGCTCGAAATTTCATCAACAGTTCAAGCGTCTGGCCGGAGTTTTTAAAGCCTGATCTGGTTACAGATGCACAGGAATCACTGAGACTGAGATGAGTCATTTTTCTAGCCTTCTTGGAGGCGATAATGTTCACAATACTGCCGATGGGGGAATGACACCAGTTAATGATGACACTATTGTAGAACCACCGGACTTTAACGAGGTCGTTTCAGTTATTAAAAAGCTGAAAAATAACAAAGCGACAGGCTCTGATGGGCTGCCAGCTGTGTTATTCAAGACCGACGGGGATGAGTTGGTTAGGAGTATGCACCAAATTTTATGCAAGATATGTTTCCATGTATCTTTAAGAAATGAGACCCCACTGTTGGGACCAATTACCGCAAAGTCTACTTTCAATCCGATTTAAGATTTTGTCACGCGTATTGTCTAATAGGTGTGACCAGTGACCAAATATTCACATTAAGATAAATCCTTGAAAAGATTCATGAGTTGAACAAAGACACACACCATCTATTTGTCGATTTTACAGCCTATACGAACGAAGTTTTTCGATGCTCTGGCTGCACTAGGTATTCCACCAAAGATCGTTCGTCTTTGCATGATGACGCTATCAAATAAATAAAGTTTTGTTAGGGTAGGAAAGAACCTCTTCAAACCCTTTGATAGAGGTTACAAGCAAGATGATACGCTGTCGTACGATTTTTTCAATCTGCTGACGTATGTCGGGCTCCAACTTTCAATAGGAAGTGATGCTGCTCACGTACGTGGAACGGCAAGTCAGTAAGGCGTTTTCGAAGATTGAAAACCGTCTCGTCGGCTCATCTAGCGGTGTCTTCTCGCACGCTGACATCGCGTCTTGGATGGTCAGTGACGATGGAAAATTTCCACTTTAATATTGCAGCAAACTTCATCTATCTTGTAGCCGAAATAACCATTCTTGCATATATGTATATAATTTTTGGGCTGCGCAAGCCAATTAGATGTAAAGTTCTCCTTTGAAAGACGAAATTCCAGATCTGTAAGACTCTGATACTCCTTGTCCTACTGTACAGGATTAAGGACAGGATTAAGTCAGATAAAACATCTTTGGAAGTCTTAAGAATTCTTTGAGAGAAAGTTTATTCGCTGGGATTTTGGTCCTTTTAGGTCCTATTAGAGTTGGCGACGAGTTAAGGTCCCGTATGAACGTCGAATTGTATGAGCTATTCGATGAGGTTGACATAGTCCAGCGTATTAAATTCCAGCGGCTGCACTGGACTGGTTGCCTCATTCGAATGGATAAAAAAACTCCAGCACGCATGGTTTATATGAGAACATTAATGCAGACATATCCCAAAATTAAAAAAAGACATAAAATGAAACGAATTAGTAGCACAATAAGCCAAGAAGCTTCTATTTATGTCCTTATATAATGCCGGTATTAATTTATTTCTAGCCATAATTTCTGGCCATAATTACTTCACTACACAGCATCAAATAAAAATTATTAGAAATAATAAACTAGCTTTCCAAAACACCCAATTTTTTTTTTGTAAACAATATATTTGCCTTTAAATTATGCCATCTATAACATAGACATATTCCGTTAAAGCTTAGGACCACTTGTACATTAAAACTTGAAAACCTTATCCGAATACTTTTAACTTCCAAATCTCTTTTATAATTCCTGAAAATAGAGCGACCGGAAATTACTTGACCGCTGCGATGAGTTCGTAAAGAATACATAAACATTTATGCGCTATCCGAAACTTCTTACACATTTTACTAAATACTAAATACTTTTTATAAATTTGACCGAATTGTGATCACTAGGTGGCCCTGATGGAACATAACAACGAAGTCATTTCTGTCACATACTTAAGAATTGCTTGGATCAATACTATTTTACTGCAAAATTTATAACTCTATTTCGACAACTTTGCTATTTAGAGCAACGGAAGGAAGTCGTAAATATGGGTTCTATTTAAAATTGCATAAAGCAAAATTTTAAGAGCGCTGAAGCAGCCTTTTATGCTATTGCATACAGAGTAAGCAAAATTCAAAGAATCTTTTACTTAAATCAAAAATGCTATTTTACCAAAAAGATGATCAAGAGCGAGAAGAAGAGAGCTGTAGAGAAGATTGCATGAATAGCACAGCTGCGCCGGACAGCAACAAATATTTCCCCCACACACTGGTCACACACACACACAGATAGCAGCATCTTCGGTCCAACCATGCACATATACATAAATAGCACCGATCCAGTCAAGCGTTCGCAGCGCAGCCCACACAGAAAGAAAGCAAACGGCGTACGAGTAGGGAGAAAGCCAGCTAATAAATTGTGCGCTTAAAGAGAAAAGGACACGCAAAGGAAAGTAAAGTAAAGAGCCAGACGACAGCCAAATCGTTGCGTGTCCCAACACAAGCAAACCGAAGTTGCGTCGACTCGAGTCGAGCCCTTTAACCAATAAATTGCGAAACAATTGCACAATTTTCCACAACATTTTTCTTCATCAGGATGACGACGATGACGACGACGACGACGAGATTTCGACGGACAGTCGAAAGAACAAAGAACGAATGTTGGAGAAAGGAAGAAGGAAGTAAGCAAGGAAGCCAATATAAACAATAGTCTAAATTATTACTGACAACACAAAAAACATACACAGCATGCTTTGACGATCCATCCATCCATCCATCCATCCAACGCTCGCTATCTCATTCATCCCACTTAGTGTATGTCCTTTTATCGTTCTTTCTGTTGTCCTTTTTTGGCGCTTTGTGCAAATTGCGCAAGCAAAATTTAAAGAAAGAAAGAAAGAAAGAAAACCAATGAAAGGTAATTGTTATAATGGAAATTCCAATGCAGGCTCAACTTTGATGAACTGATTGCTTGGCCGGCCGTTTGCTACTACTCTAAGGATATTTGGCTATGAACGAACAGCTGTTCAAGTATCAGAAGAACTATTAGACATATGTGCACATAGCGCCTGATGTTCTTTTTATTTATTTACTTTCCATTTTTTGTATTTTTTGCAGTCTTCGCAGTTGGGAGCGAAAGTGATGTGCATGCTGCAAATTGATGTTCAATGATTAAAATTGGGAAATTGATTTGTTAAGATTGGAAAAGAAAGGGTGTAAAAAAAAACTGTAAGTCTACTAGTTGCCTTTAAATTTTTTTATTATACGAATTTAAAATAAATATTGCGCAAAAAGTTACAAGAAAAACACTTTGAGTGGTTAGCCTCTGCAACCTTTTCACTTTGGCAGCTTGGAAAGGCTTGATTTTCTATTGGAACTTATTTTTCCCGGTTCATTTATTTTAATATAGAAGTAGTAATAAAAATATATATGTAAACCACTTGGTTTATAACCGCTGAACACGAGGCTGGGTCCAAAAATTTCCTATTACGTCAGGATTTTGAGAAAAGCGGAAGTAAGAAGCATTAAAAACGTGTTTTTAAGCGTTCTGAAAATTTTTTTTTCTCTATAACGTTACGTGCTTGACTTTAAGATCCATACGCGAAAGACAATAAAAAAAAATATGTTGGGAAAAGTGGAAGTTTTGGGTCCATTTTTGCTAACGTGATAGGCAATTTTGCGATCGTGTTTAGCGGACAAAAGTACATTAGAAACACCTCCGATATCAAAAACACCTAGAATAAAACCTTGGAATCTTGACCCCCACCTTTCCTTTTTTTTTTTTTTTTTTGTCAGGCCAGGTTAAACAGAACAAGAAATGTTGAAAACTCTCAAAAACACGTTTTTAAGGCTCTTTACCTCAACTTTTCTCGAAATCCTGATCGTGTTCAGCGGACAAAAATTCGTAGGTAACCACTCCAATATCAAACAAGTAAGGAAATTTCAGTCGTGCGTAACCGACTGTAATAGGTCCTGTACCAGTTCAGGTCGCCTAACAAACACATTTAATGTTTCCCGAGCATATGACCAAACACATGACCACTTCTCACTGCGCGAATATGAATGAAAAGAAAAGGGGGGTCGTTCAAATTCAATTGCTTATAAAATCGTCATTTATTATCCGATTTTGATGAACTTAAACTTAAACTGGTGTACTCATCTTTTTACCCTAAGGGGTGATTTTATTTTAAAAAAAAACTTGTTAAATTCCGGAGCAGTCCTAGTCGAATGCAAAAAACACGAAGTCCCTATCTATTACCTTTTCCGAGATCCTTTCGTTCATACAGACGGACGGACGGACGGACAGACGGACATGGCTATATCGACTCCTCTATCACTCCTGACCATAATGGTGGTAACTTTGGGGGTCTCCGACAATTAGTTCTTCCTGTTACATACATTTGCACAAAACCAATAGGCTCTTGTACCTTCGGTACAGGGCCTAAAAAATATAAAAAAGTCGAATTTTACAGTCAATGAAATTGTTACGCATTTTTGATCCATGCGACGCTCACCTTCTATGATAACCCCATACAAACCACCCACCACCAACTTATGCGTTTTTGTAAGAAAAACTTTTCGATTGCAATCATACTTAATATGGTCAACTTATGGTCCATGCGCCACCACCTCTCTTTTTCTTAGAGAAATTTATATGTTGAAGATTATTGTTATAGGTAATATCAACTTGTATCTTAATACCAGCGCTGGCTTGGGACATCATTGAAAAATTTTTTTTTTCTTAATATTCTCCACTATTGCTCTTTTGTCACTCCGAAGGTGGTATCTCTAAAATGAACATTATGAATGCTTCAACAGACTCTTCTGTTGTCGGAAAACGTTGTCCACTCAATTTTTTGTTTCGATTGTCGGGAACAAAAAGAAGGTAGGTGCCTAATCACGACTTTAAGGCGTGTGACCCATTAAAACGATGTTTTGAGTATCCAAAAATCCTGTCGTTTAAGCCAATGTGCGTAAGTACAATACGTCTTCGTTGATTGGATTTTTTCTTCATTCCCTAAGAACTTCGAAGAAATAAATGCTTGTATACCATTCAGAATACACGGTTATACGTTGCTCCATTGGAACAGTTGTCCAATGGTAAGTTAGAAGTCTGAAGAAACAGGCGATCATTTGCTTTGAAGTGCTGCATTCGCGAACAACTATTAATGGGTTCGGCTCGTTTCGGAACATACATACTGTTGATTGCTGCTTTTTCTTAGAATTATATGCATAGTAGCTTTTACCCGCGACTTCGTCCGCGGATCTTCCGATAAAAAGTAGAATATCTAATTACTTTTCTTATTTTGTCTCATTTTTGAAACTATACGGTGGTAGTGTATCGCCCCTCTAATTTTGACCAAAATTTAACCCGTTTACTTCTCATGATCCTCTTAACTTGTATACCAAATTTCATCTCTGTACCTTAAATGGATGCAAAGATATGACAAATTTTGATTGTCGCTTATATGGGGGGTGGGGCAACGCCCCCTCCGATTTTGACAAAACGTAGCCTATGTTCTTTTCCATCATCCCATTTATCTCTATACCAAAATTCAGACGAATTGGTTGAGCGGTTTAGCCGTAAGAGAGGAACATCCATACATACAAACTTTCGCATTTATAATATTAGTAGGAATAGGATATCCAGGATTCGGCACATGTTGCGATGTCATAAACGTATTTGAAGACACTGTCGCTGTATTGCTTCACGCACCTTGTTTCTCGGACAAGGGTAAATTATGTGGTATCCAACGAAAACAAATCTTCTTGACACTCAAATGTAATATTGAATGTTTGATGGTTCCACTAATGCTCAAGCATGCCTCAAAAAATAGATAAATGAAGGCGAGGCAGACCTCAGCATCAAAAGTCGAATTCATAAAGAAAAAACTGTCAGTCTGTATGGCTGTTCGTATGAGAACCGATAACTGGGAAACTGTAAGAGATAGAGCCTTTAAGTTTGGATATTTAGATTTTCCTTTTACCATCTTCAGTTAGTTCGGAACAGTTTACTAGGAACCATACTCCAACTGAAGTACTTAAAATTGGCTGTTTTCATATTACAAAAGGGAAATATATCTTCCAGTGTCTGCGTCATGAAGATCTTCATATGATTGTTTCTGGTTATACCCTTTCAGTAGGCCGATCTGGAACTATTCCCTTTTTAGGCCCTGTACCGAAGGTACAAGAGCCTATTGGGTTTGTGCAAATGTATGTAACAGGTAGAAATAATGGTCGGAGACCCCCCAAAGTTACCCCCATTATGGTCAGGAGTGATAGAGGAGTCGATATAGCCATGTCCGTCTGTCCGTATGTCCGTCTGTCCGTCTGTATGAACGAAAGAATCTCGGAAACGGTAATAGATAGAGACTTCGTGTTTTTTGCATTCGTCTAGGACTGCTCCGGAATTTCACAAGTTTATTTTGAAATTTTGCCCCTCCCCCCCCTTCCCCATAAAATCACCCCCAAGGAGAAATATTTCTTCGGCACAAAAAAAACGTCCCTCTTAGTCAAAATCCAAAAAGTTCATCAAAATCGGATAATAAATAACGATTTTATAACCAATTGAAGTTGAATGACCCCCCTTTTCTTTTCATTCATATTCGAGCAGTGAGAAGTGGTCATGTGTTTGGTCATATGCTCGGGAAACGTTTAATGTGTTTGTTAGGAGACCTGAACTGGTACAGGGCCTCTTACAGTCGGTTACGCCTGACTGTATTTTCTTACTTGTTTTTTATCAGGATTGATGTAAGATTGCTGGTTGTAGCTAAATAAACTACAGAGATAAAAATTTTTTAGTTGATCTAGCTATATCCGTCCATGTCTAAGTCTGTCTAAGTGAAAAACACTTACGTAGAGGCGACTTAGATATCTTTCTTTGTATCTCAATTGTTAGAATCCCTTGACTACAGCTTTTACTTCTTTTAAATATAAAAAAATTAGTAAAATCTATGAAATGTTATAAGATTTATTACAGCATTTCTGCAAATGATCTATATTTGCAAAAAAAAAAAAAAAATTCTTTTTATTCGCACAAGAATTTTTCACATGGCAATGCAAAGTATAACACGCGCCCAACTCAAGCAGCTGGTCGAAATATTTCAGATACAAATTGAACAAAAAGAAGATAAAATCACAAAAAAAAAAATAGTTTTTCTTGAAAGGAAAACAATTTTACGCATTGGTCAATAAATGATACAATGCTGTAAGCGGAAGACAAAGAGAGAGATATAAAGAAGAGGATAGCTAGCAAGGGGGCATGCGAACTGAATACGCAGTAGAAGATAAATTAGGGCATTTAGTCAAAGAAAAGCAGACAGACAGACAGACAGATCGATCTTTCACATTTTCGACAGATTATGCGAACATTCGCAGTGAAAGTGCGCCCTCTTCGCTAATAAATTGCACGACAATTGCGCAATTTTTCACAGAAAAAAAAAGGACACGAGGAAGGATTTTTTCAATAGTTACAAATGATTCGAGATATATGTGAAAAAATAAAGAAGCACAAATGTTGCAAAAACTTACGAGTAGCAGATTTTTGATTTGCGCAACGAAATTAAATCCAAGCAAGACAAGGCATGAAGATATGCATTAAGGCAAACACGAAACTGAATCGTAAGGATATATAGTACGTGCGAGACAAAATGCAGCAGACGAAGGACAAATAATGCGAAAAATAATCTATCTGAAAATCGAATAAACGAAAGAAAATAGACAAACTTAAGATTTTTCGAGAAACATTTACTTATCGAACAGCTGGCAGTTGAAATGGCTTGCCTTATACACAGATTTATGTGCCACAACACTTAAGAGACGTCTACAAATTATTGTGGTAAAATATGACAATCTGTTGTAAATCGAAAAGTATCTAAGAGATTTGTTCCTAAAGAAAATGTCTTCAATAAAAATATATGCGTTGAACAATATTGAAAAAGTAAAATTTTTACTCTGATTAAAAACACCATATTTTATATATGTAATATAATTCCACCAAAATTAAAGATGTATACTAGACAGCTGCGCTATCTAGGCCTCACCTCTTTATTACAATTTATCCAATATTAAATTTCTTTAGCGTTAAATTTTTACCAACTATTATTAATATAAAATAATAATAAGATTAGATTTTGTATGGGAGCGGTACTATCTAGTGGCCATATGTGAAGTCTAACTAGTTTCTTGCTTATGGTTATGTAAACTTGAAATGAATATCTCGAAGAGTTTGGGAATAGGGCATCAACATACATAAACATAGACAGACAGACAGACAGACAGACGGACATGTCTATACCGATTCGAATTTCGGATAATAATATTATTTCTCTATACTGTAGGCTTGACTACGATATAATCTGTTCTAAACTAATAGTATGAAGGCAACACCATCTATATGGAATATTTTCTTAGGTAACATACGTGTTACAGCAAATTTGGCGTTTCTAGCTATATAAACAACAACAATAAAAAATGTATTCATACAAAAATTCAGAAAGGGTGTACATGTTTGTATTGGGGTACACCTTTTAGTGGTTAGTGGTCTAGACCTAAATATAATATTTGATAAAAATTAACGTAAGGTAACTTAAATTTTGGTATGTCTACCCAAACTAATAATAATAATTTTTTTCATATAAAAACTCAGATTAAGCAGTTGGCTTACCTCTCTCGAGAGGGAGGTTTAGCAACTTTATTGAACACAAGTAATCTCAAGAATGAACAAGTAAGAAAAGTACAGTCGGGCGTAACCGACTGTAAGAGGCCCTGTACCAGTGCAGGTCGCCTAACAAACACATTAAATGTTTCCCGAGCTTATGACCAAGCACATGACCACTTCTCACTGCCTTATAACACATTTTTTTATGTATGAAAAGAAAATGTGTGTCTTTCAAATTCAATTGCTTATAAAATCGTCATTTATTATCCGATTTAGATGAACTTTTTGGATTTTGGCTAAGAGGAACATTATCTCTATACTAGCATACTCAACATTTTTGGGCCGAAGAAATTTTTTGCCTTGGGGGTGATTTTATGAGGAAGGGGGGAGGGGCAAAATTTTAAAATAAACTTGTAAAATTCCGGAGCAGTCCTAGTCGAATGCAAAAAACACGAAGTCTCTATCTATTACCGTTTCCGTGATTCTTTTCGTTAATACAGACGGACGGACAGACGGACATAGCTATATCGACTCCTCTATCACTCCTGACCATAATGTGGGTAACTTTGGGGGGTCTCCGACCATTATTTCTACCTGTTACATACATTTGCACAAAACCAATAGGCTCTTGTACCTTCGGTTCAGGGCCTAATAAGAGAATCTTAATATGAAAATTGGAAAGCTTTATCTGTTATAGTCTCCAAGATTTCGATTTTCATACGAAAAGCTGAACAGACGGAGATGTCTATATCGACTTGACTTTTAATGCTTATCAAGAATATATATACTTTGTGGGTGCTGTCTCGCCTTCTTCTGCCTGTTATATATATGTACTTGCAAAAAGTTTGTACACACTTTTCCTCTATGGCAACAGGGTATAAAATTCTCGTACATCGAAGAGGTTTGATTCAATAAATTTTGCTTTTTAATTCTCTCAAAAAATATTAATTTAATTATTGGAGAGGAATCTCGTATCTTCAAAGAAATTGCTTCAAATATAATACACTTTTGCCAGCGTTTTTTCCATTCTTGAAGCAGTTTTGCACTTTTTGGTATGGCCTTGAGTTCTTCCAGCGAAACGCTCTTTAATCATAGCAAACGCTGTCTTTTTTCGTGGATTTTTATAATCTAGGGAATGGGAAAAAGTAGCAGAGTGCCAAGTCCAGTGAATACGGTGGCTGATGCTTGATTACGGTGTTGTTTTTTATCAAAATATACCAAACAAGTAACAAAGTGTGAGCAGTTGCATTATCGTGACGGAAAATCCATGAATTGTTTTGCTTCAAGTCCCTGGTTTTGCTTCATATTGCTTTACGCAAGTCCTTCATAGCTTTAAGTTCATAATCTTTATTGACTAAACGACCTTCTGTGAAGAACTTATGATGCACCACGTCAATAAAATCAAAGAAAAGCAGGTTTCTTTTGCTCATCAATCCATAGGAATGATTGAGCTTTGGTCTCATCGTCAGAACCATATAGCCCTATTTCGTCATCAGTTGAGACCATTTTGAGTAAATCTGGTTTGTTGGTAGCAACATTCAACAACTCCTGAGCAACGCTCATGCAATGATTCTTTTGCTCAAAATTGAGCAATTTCAGAACACGCTTTGTTGTCACACATTTCATGCCCAAACCTTCCAAAAAATTTCATGACCTAAGGATTTCGGCATATTTGATGGATGATATGCAATATGCGGACTTCCTCAGGAACTTCTTTAATAGTTATTCAATGATTGCCCATAACAGTTTTCTTCTTCATCGTAATCGGACAATAAAAAAGGAAAAAAAAATTATATCGAAACGTGACGTGAACACTTTAATATATAGATCCCATTTATATTATGAAACCAACCAACTCTGAGTAGTCCATTGAGTATGGTTCCGAATGACTCTCCTAACTATTTTATTTATTGGCATATCCATGAGCTTGAAACTGCGATACTTCATTCTTGCTTTTAAAAAAATGTATATCCTTAATAATATTATAAATGCCAAAGTAAATTTGTCTGTCTGATACCTATTCACCCCTAAACTGCTGAGCCAATTTGTATAGAATGGTATAAAAATAGATGAGACGTAAGAAAAGAACATAGACTAAATTTTATCCAAGCATCGCCCCCATATAACCGCTCACCAACATTGTGATTAAATTTGAATCGGGAAGAGTAAGATACATTGGACAAGTGTGAACAGTGTTGGCGCGGGTGAAGCCTTGGGAAAAAATACCATTAATACTTTTCAGACACGCTTCCAAACATTTAATTTCGTATTTTATGTTGATAGCTCAGCTAATAAAAAAGTTTTACTGCTTGTGCATTCCTCTTGTACATGGTTAAAAATCTTCTGTCAACGCTTTAATTCTGCCTTCTTTGGTCCTATCTGAAAGGACAAGAATTTCGGGTTATGTACCGGGACAATTATTCTGCCCCCCAGTCGATGACAGCTGGAATGCCGCAGGACAACGTACTAGAACTGTTGCTCAATTCGCTCTATACAGCTTACCTCCCTAACCCTGAGGACAACTACATGGATACTCCTTATAAGGTACTCATTGCAACTTTTGCTAACAATTTTTATACAGTTTTAGGTGTCGCATCGCGGCGGCAGATGGCGTTCAGGGTTACCTCCACATATTGGCTGCTCGGTTTAGACTATGGAATATGAAGATTGTTGCAAGTAAAACGAATGCATATCACTCCGTCAATTCACATTGAAGCTGCATATCTTCAGCAGCCTTTATTGGCAAAAATAGCAAGGCATCAACCTAGACAAGAGGCTCACCTTCCAGGGTTTGCTAAGTAGAAGGAGCACACTTATGCTTTATGCTAAGTACATTGCCCCAATCTGTCTCTCAGATCACTTCAAAGTGGGGATCACTTCAACCGCATTCACGTGCCGCAAGAAATTCTTATTTACACTCTTATTTGCACACAGTTAAAGAGCAAATTGGTATGCATGCAAGCAAATATAGACGAATTAAGTAGCCATAAAAGCAAACTTACGAAGGGTCTCCTCCCTGCCAGGCCACTCAGGCTTCTGCAAAATGCAGAATATGAAAATTTTTGTGAGTCTATCAGTCCAAACGTTACGCATAGATCCATATAAGACACCAACCTGCAAATCAAGTTTATTGAATGGAGCTACAAATAGATTTTTAGCAAGCTTGAATGAAAATAATGTAACTAGATGCTGTATACACACACACTGAAAGATAGACAGATAGAAGGACATTGCCAAAGTATTTTGGTAAAAGCATAATTTAAAAAAAAAAAAATTGGTATCGAATTTATGTGTAACTGTTTCAGGAACAAATATACATCAAAATTCCCTGAGCGCAAACCCACAACAAGAATAAATATTACAAATCATTGGCATGAAATAGCAAGTGCTCTAAGACGCTCATAAGATATTAAATAACCGGGAATTCCCGGGAGGCTGATATACTGAATTTTCATTGAAATATAATTCAAAGTTGAAAGCAATTGAATTCAATTTGTTCTTGTTGGTGGTTCAAGAAGCGACACCACGAAAACTCGCTTGCTCTCAGGGTGACTAATATTGCGCTCTTTGAATTCGCACTCTCTCTCGCTCTCCCGTTTCCGTTTTGCGCGCAACACGTTTGTGCTGAATATCCTGAAATTCAATTCTTAAACGACTACTTTGCCGGCAAACAACGAAGCAAAGATCAGTCACATTCCGTAAGCGTTCGTGTGCAAACGTGTTGCGCAGCAAAAAATTAAACGAAGTTTTTTTTTTCTCTGTATAAAAATTTAAAGAAAAAGGCGGCAGAATTTATGTGATTTTTTTTTGTATTGAGTGCTTCAAAATCATTTATAACAATAAATAAAAATCGGTGTCTATAACTCCGAAATCAAAGTTAAAGAAAAAAAAATTGTTTACTGAAAGGTAAATTTTATTTAAAGTGCCACAATTTGGATATAAATTGACATAAGATACAATAAACAGATAAATGGTAGGGTACAAACACAGTAGAAGTAATGTCTCCAGATCAACACGATCATATTATATCTGCGTAAAAGTTTCGCCACAGTTTTTAGTAATCTGTGGAACTGATATATACAAACATTTCACCCATTTGTAAAAAGATCATTTAAATAGATAAATTAATAAGAACTATAAGTGAATAGTATAACAAGAAGGAGTTGAGTGTGCTTAGCTTTGAGATACCCTGTACCACCATTGAACCTTGAATTTGTATGGAGTCTATATTGCTATCTTGGAAACAATTTAAGATACGCCGAATTTGGCATTTCCAGCTAAATTGAACCACAACAAAATGTTTTTTTTTTTTTTATAAAAATCTGTGTGGGCGCTGACCCTTCTAGTGGTCTGATATAGATCTATAGGGGGTATTTCATTACAATTAAAATAAAATACGGCAAATTTAGCATTTTTAGCTAAAATAAGAAGGAAGACAAACATTTTTTCATACAAAAACTCAGAGAGTAGGGAATGGTTTTAATGGGTACTAACCTGTAGAGTGGAAGGGGCATTTAGTAGCCAACATTTAGAGTCCAACTTTCAAAGTCTCTAAGTTCTTGTTGTTTTTCGACAGACAGACAGACAGACAGAGCGACATGTCTATATTGACTTGACTTTTTGTAGGAGGGGCCAACCCTTTTAGTATTCTAATTGGGACCTTCATAAAATATTTTATTAAGGTTGATGCAAAATACAATAAAATTTTTTAGACATAAACCTAGAATATGGCACGAATTTGTATGAAAGCTACCCCATCTAGTGGTTCAAGCAGCACCTAAGTGGACTAATTTGGAACAGCATATGTTAATAGGTTTTCTACACAATACTTCTCATGGAACTTCATCGAAACATTTCTATCTCTGTTCGTAAAACAATGCGAATAGTTTCTTATTGCTTCCTTTTAGGCGTTTTGCAGAAGATTCCGTAACCGAAAGTTTGTAAAATTGTTCGAAATGTATTGGATGCTTTTTAAGTACCATTTTTTTGTAAATTTATGGTTAGAAAATGGTGTCTAATATAATTCGTAAGTTTCGTAGAAAGTGGGAGATAAGAGGGATATGATCAGCCAAGGATTACACAAAGTCTTCATTCAGTATTTACGATTTTTGGCATAACTAAAGTAAACTGAGAGACTTGAGTAATGAAATACGAGTATATTTTTGCTATACTTTATGTTGTTCAAGATGATTCCTTGGCTACACTATTTTAACCTAAAGATGCAACACATATTCCCCAAAGACATAATCAGCTGCACCCAAATGCATGCATCTACCAATTATAGTTCCAGTGCCGCATGGAAACTAGAAGTGATCCTGCCTTTCAGAAGTTTTTCTTTTAGCAAAAATGATATACATATGAAGTATCGTGAGTAAGATTTTAATGAGTAAACCCCTCGAGGAAAAGTAAAGCAATGCAGCGCACAAATTGCAGGGGCAATTTTCGGATTTATGAATTTCATATTCATTTTGCTTATTAACTCGAGTGGCGAATATTAAATTCAAATAAGCTTCAATGCACACGAAAGCACAGTGAGGACGGACATGAAGGTGAAGTTCGCTTAAAAGGTTTTCGTGCGAAGGGTTTTTACTCAATGGCTTAGTTAGCACGAGTGACTGTAGGGAAGTTAATTGTATGTAAACCCGACAATGCTAACAAAACCAGCAATAACAAAGGAGCACGTCGCGACATTTGACGCTGGTGGAACAGAGGAGGACGAATAGAACGGTGCGTGACAGAGAAGAAAACTTCGACGGCGACCGAAAATAGTGAAGGATGAAGGAATTTGGATTTCATTTTTGCTGCTTCGCTGATTTGGCAAAACGCGAAGAGAATTTTTTATGACTTTTTGTACACTTCAGAAATGTCTGAAGACGAAATTGCGCGCGCAAAAAAAAATAGCGAGAACGCATTCCGCTGTTGTTGGCGTGCAGACAAATGGACGGACGGAAGGACAAACGGACGGACAAACAGTCGAAAGAGCAGTCAGGCAGACGAAGAAACTTGTTAAGCAGCTTTTTGAAAAACCAAAAACTTAAAATGCAAAAAATTCAAAATAAAAACTTTGCTAAAGCCGACTTTTGTGTACGCTATACAAGTTTCACAGCATATAAATCAAACTAAGTGCAGCAGTTCTTGCACTGAGCTGTAGCATATAGATTTACAAACTAAAATACTCAACTAAAAACATATAAAATTTTCAAAATAAATTAAATAAAAATATATTGGCATACACAAAAAAACAAAAAAAAAATTGCTAACAAAAGTATCTACACTATCTTTAATTCCAGTTTACTGCTTAAACATGCTGAAGTGGGCTGTGAACAATCCGCGGCAATCGTATCTGCCAACGCCGCATGCAAGCGATTTCCCTGAGCCAAGCGCACTGCGACGCGCCAAGTCTGCCGTATCGATGTCTGTGTCCACATCAGCGCTCTATTGGCGGCACACAGACAAGGAGAATCAGCTCACATCGACGCCGCTGCCGGGTGCAATCAAATCTTCTAGTTTGCAACGCACACGCGAACAGAGTCCCCTGAAACAGCAAAGTCTTAAGGATTTGAGCAATATAATGCCGGATACAACTCTCTGCAATTCACCCGCCTCAGCACCACAGACGCCCTTACAACAAACGAAACGCAACATGCCCGCGCACTACGCCTCCACACTGCCCACATTCGAGGCAGAGTACTCGCCGTGCGGTCTTATACCAGGTCCTTTGCTGGCGTTGCGTGGTCTTGGCATACCGGATAGCTACTTCGAGAAACCACGCTATCTGGATGGTCAGCTGCAGGGCATGCCAACCTTCGAGCAGAAATCATTGAAAGCGGCGCCAACTGTAGCAGCAGCAGCCGCCAGCGTCGAGCAGTCCACACTGAGCTCCAGCAAAATGGGCGATGTAACGCTTGAACGCATGATCGATGCCATATTGGCTAGCACACGTAAGGAGTCAACGCGTCGACATAGACTACGACGACGTCACAACCGGCGTGCGCATAGTTGCCAGCGTCAAGTTGCCACCAGCTCTAATGTCAACAATGCCGATGCAGCCTCGCCTTCGCCCAGCTATCGTCCTGCCTATGATCCAGCAAGTGATCTGTGCGAATATTGGCGCACGGATAATGCTGAAATTGTTGTTGACGTGCCTGGCGTACCACTGCCCTTGACTGGCTACCAAGAGCGCGAAGTGCGCGGTTCACCGGCAGCCTTTGCCATGCGGCGACAACGCGCTGTGCGTCGCAAGCGTCATTTGGCAGCCAAAATCTCGACAAGCGTGCGACAATCTGCGCAAAAGCTGCTGGCCTGTAGTTGGAACAAAACATCTGCGACAGTTGCAACGGTTGCGGCAGTTGAGACAGAAGCAGTGTTGGTGGAAGAAGCTGCAGCAAAGCACCAGCAACAGCGTCATGTTAGTCCCGATAGTGGACACAATTCTACAAGTGACTTTGACGACGATGAAACGGAGCTGCAACATGATGTAAATCAGTCATCCCTAGATAACATTTGGCTGGAGCGCAGTAGTCAATGTGGCTTGGATGCCACCAAGCGTCGTCTGAATTTCTCTGTGCATGAGGATTTGGTGGACAAATGAAACAATTTGTTTTTTTTTCAACATTTTTTATTTAATTTTAATTTGTTAACAAATTTTTTTTCAAAGTTTTTAAGTCTGGTACTTAATTATAAGTTTTTTTTGCATAAGACAACAACATTTTTTTTTCCAATTAAAAATTGAAACTAACCAATCTAAAAACAAATTCTAACTTTTTATCTTAAATTATTTAACCTATTTACGTTGTAGTGAAAAAAAAGTGCCAACCCCACTTTAAGGGTTAGATCCCATAAAAAATGTTTGAAGTAAAATTTTTAAAACGGGTAAAAAATAGATATGGAACAAAGTTTCGTTAGGAGGGATTTATCTACTATCGATGGGGAGGAGCTGGTTCTTTCAAAAGATTGTCGTAATAAAAAATGCCAAACAATTATACGAGAAACAATTGCTACCAGTTATGGAAAAAAAGTAGCATTCTGCTATATAAAGTAGCTGGTGGCTTGAGCAATATGATTTTATTCAATTCACTCCTTTACAAAAGGGGTCGTGATGGCACGCAACTTGCAATGCAATTTGCAGAAGGATAAGGATGATTGATACGCCAATGCCTGCATCAGCTGCTACCAACTGAAATGGAAACTCTGCCAGAAAAAGCTTTCAACAACGGAAATAGTGGTAAGAAAATTTCTTCGGTATCATACGAAAAAATGCTATGAAAGACCTATCAAAATTTTTAGTGGCTTCCGAATTGATCTCCGCTAGATTGGCCATTTCTCCCACTGTGCTTCAGCATGAAATACATCCCAACGGCCACTATTGTATATGCAGGAATTCTTTTAGAGCACATGGGTGTCTATTGCTGTTCAATAACTCATATTTTTCCAAAAATGATCTTCATTGCTGTCATTTATTTTTCGATGAACAAAACTTCTTCTTTTTTTGCAGAGCCCAATTGCAGAAGTTTTGGCGCTTCAAATGTTTAAGTAAGTTCATACAATCTATCTAAAAAATTGGGAAAGCATTTGTATGGAGCCTACTCCTTATTATGGAGGAGTTGGCTAGTAGCAGAAAGAATAAATATGCATGTTTTAAGTGATATCTCTTATAGTCTTCAAGTTCTTCTTGCTTATGAAAACAACCAACAGACAGACACGAATTTTGATGTTCATCACACACAAACTTAATAAAACCAATTTACGACATTTTCACAGGATATTAAAATGTAATTTCCGGCGCTTTGCTGTCTTAAAATCGTAGCTGAATAAGCCATAAAACAATTTTTCTCACACTTACCTTCAAATTTTATGGTTTTTATATAAATTACATACAAAGAATTTCAGTTTTATGTGTTTTCTATTAAAATTGCATGCCTTTGAGTTTAATGTTCTCGTCATCACATTGTGTAGGTCAAGAGTTAAAGGGCAAAACCAAATTAATCTGCATTATATGCCATCAGTTAGAATCCAAATAATCTTCATTTCTACTCTCACCTCTAGTTTAAAATGTAAAACTACTTTCTAACTATTTTGAGGTTGTTCTTAGTGGTTACTGTCTTGAACATATCATACGTACATGTCCTTGACATGAATATACAATATGCTACTTGCACCTGCTGCACAAGGCCAAGTTAGTCATTCGTTGGCCTTCGATTTTGTGGTATTGTAGAGCAAAGAACCCTTGGCCAAAATATAATGCACTTGCGTGTTTCAACAGGTGACAATTTGGTGTCTTCGATGTTTAAAATTGAGTTTACTTGGCGTGTTGAAAATAAATGAAGTGTGTCTGGGTCAAGTGTGCTGCAAAGGATATCGCATGTTACATAAACTTAAGCACTAACAACATTAACAAGGTGCAATTGAATGTGATACAGAAAGATATTTTGAGGAAGGCTTGTTAAATAGAAACCTAATTTCTTTACAAAATTAACAAATTGTAAACAGATTATGCTCGATTTTTAATTAAGGCTTATCTTTTTTTGATTTTTAAATAACTTGACGGGCTGCTAATTGACCCAATTGACTTCAGGAATACAATGGTGAGCTAATTTTCATCGCATTGGATTTAAACATTTCCTAAGACCCATTTGCGAAAATTCGACTTTCAAAAATTGAAATGGCTTTAGTTCCTGTGCCAAAATGATCTTATATGCATGTAGACTGAGCGTCTTTCATAAAATTTGTTACAAAATTATTTAAAAAATGATCTTAATTGGAAGGTCCAATGGCTGTGAAGCATCAATGAAGTAAGAAGACGTTTCTCACAAGTTGGGCAACAGCCATTGAAGGTTGTGTTAGAGTTGTTGACGCAACAGTAAAACACATTGCAGCTTCGAAATCAACTCTGGCCAGTTTGTCCACTGAGTCAACATTATCCTTGCCTGAAGATATTTCAATATTTAGTTGAAGCATTTGCTTCAAGTATCATTGAATAAAGTCAAATTGGCGCTAACAGGAAGCAGCCCACAATTTCTTTCATTTATCAGTAACTCAGTACAGTAACCCTTGATATAGAGTTGAGTTTGACCTATAACTCCAGACACAGCAAAATATAAAGCGCTCGGAGTTCTATTTGTATCATAAGATCGTAGCATGTGGCATATCAAGTGGCCAGGATATCCCATCTGCTTCTTAATACGCTAGGAAGTAGCACTTGCCCTGTAACGGTGTTTAGCATACCAGTCATCTGCAGCTATAAATTGTGGATCAAGTTGATTAAGTCCTGCTGTAAACATACCAAGGAAACAGTGGGAAGCAGTATACAGCAGATTCCATAATATCTCCCTGTGGTCTATGCAGTTGAACTGCAGCCATTTCCAGCCGATCATGGCAAACTAATGTGGTAAGCAGGATACAGCTCCAAATAGTTTAAAAGTTTGGTCAACATTAGTTACAATTGTTGCTTAGTTATAAAAGATCAGAGCTCAAGCACCGTTGGCGTTCCATGAACGTAATGGGCATTCCACTTCGGCATATCCATGATGCCTTTTTGCATGGAAATTAACTGATCAAGTCTGCTTAGTAGACTCTCTAGTTTTCCTTTTAAATTTGATTTTATGTTTTGGTTCTCTTGTGTTTGACTGTCTCTATTCGCACCCCAGACTATATAAACATATGAGGAGCCCTGTTAGGCAAACAATTGAGATGTTGGCGTTGCAAAGTTTGGAGTATGTTAAGAGTGTCTTCCTGAAGACTGTTCACTGTTTTGAAGAACATTATCAGATGGCTTGTCCATCCTTACGACAGATAGTTCTACTTAACAAGCTCTCTCTTAACGAGATGTTAGGATGTGATGCAATGAAGTTTTTTAACCACAACTATGTACGCTCGATACTCCGCTAGAAACGGTGATCATAAATACAAAAAGCCCATCAAAACAGTCAACGCAACTGCAAGGATCGTTTGAAGTATAAAAATTAATGTCGATATAGACGTATCATTCTGTCCATCTGTCTCAATGTTCGCTTGAATAGCAAAAACTTGGAGAACATAAAAGAGACAACTTACAAGTTTGGTTATTTAGTCTCTCCTAAACGTTTTTCTAAGGGAGAAATGCGCATAAAAACCTGCGCCTCCTTTCTAAATTTTTGTATAAAAAAAAAAACTTGACTGTAGCAATATATCCATATTTTATTTAATTGGGTTTATTGAAATATTCAATGCTTTGCTAAAGAATATATATGCTTGATCAACTTGACGAGGCGAGTCATCCTAGCCATATCCGTATGTCCATCTGTCTGATCTGTCTATTGTTGAATTTAAAATATCCAGCTGTTGACTTATTTTTACTCAAGTAATATTAAAGAACGAATTCATCTTACCATTCACAGTTCATGGGGATAGTCCCCATACAAATTTTCCGCCCATTTTTATTATTTTTTACCAATATTGCAGTCAATATCAATTTTAAATTTGATGTGGTGTCTTATTATAGATTATTATTATTATACTTACCAACTTTAAACAGCTCTGTCGCCTTAAAGAACGTCACAAGGATTTTAGAACACAAGGCTGTCTCTCCTGTCACACTTGATATTTGCCAAGTTATTTGTGAATGGTTAGGGCCAAAGCTGTTCCAAAATTTCATTATCATCTAAACAGCATCTACAGTTGCTGTAACTTTCAATGCCAGTTTTACATAACTGTCTTCTAGATCTACAGTGTCCAGTCAGAAAACCTGATAACATTCTCAGCGCGCTCTTCTTGATCAGATCTTTCGTTATTGTAGATGCTGAGCAGCTATATTTCCCTGTGCACAGCTCTTCCAAGAATTTTTTGGCTCTATCACTTTTGCAAGAATGTTCCACGTATGTGTTCCGAATCCGCAAACTAGATCTTAACCGTAGAAGGGAGAAGCTGCTCAACTTTTTGTCATCTTATCAAAAGGTTTAGCTGCGTGGCCAGGTACCCACTATAGAGTTATCTTGTTAAATCTTTCTAAATTATTTAGTTTAGACTTGTTTACTTTTGAATTTAATGCAGTGATAGCCGCCTGACTTTAAGAGTTAAGGGATTTACTTTGCTTCTATATTGTTCAATATTTATATTAATGATCTATCCATTGCTATGAATGCTAATGATTATGTTTGTCATATCCTGATGTCTCCCAATAGAGTTTGCTGCAGGCTAATTTGAACTCACTGCATACATGGTGTAGTCTTAATTATCTAAACTTCAATTTCTTAAAATGTAAATTATTTAAATAACATTATCCTCGGCAGGAACTATTGTTTTAATGTTTTGGCTATTCTTACGAACCCAAACTTATTTATATTAGATCAATGGTAAATAAAGTTAAACCTATTCTTAGCTTTGTTACTGTCTGTTCTAAAACAGTTCTTCTTTTTACTTTTTGCAATCTTAATTGGGATACGCATGTAAATCTGCCGACACGCCGATAAGAGCGAAGTTCTTCGACGCCCTGTCTGCACTAGGTATCCCGGCAAAGATTGTCCGTCTTTGCATGGCGACGCTATCTAACACACAAAGCGTTGTCAGGGTGTGGAAAAACCTCTCCCACCCCTTTCATACCAAGAGAGGTTTCAGACAGGGCGATGCTCTATCGTGCGATTTTTTCAATCTCCTAATGGAATACACCCTACGCCAATGCCCGTACATACAGAGTATGTCGGGCTCGATCTTCCAAAAGGAAGTGATGCTGCTCGCTTACGCCGATGACATCGATATCATCGGTACGCAGGAACGGCGAGTCAGCAAGGCGTTCTCGGAGATTGAAAAACAGTCTCGGCTAATGAATCTAGCGGTGAATGAGGACAAGACGAAGTACTTGGTGTCTTCTCGCACTCCATCAATGCGTCTTGGAAGGTCAGTGACGATGGAGAATTTCAACTTCAGTGTTGTAGAAAACTTCGTCTATCTCGGAACAGAGATCACCAGCAACAACAACGTCAGCCTAGAGATCAGGCGAAGAATTACGCTTGCAAACCGATGCTCTTTTGGGCTGAGCAAGCAAATGAGAAGTAAAGCCCTCTCTCGACGGACGAAAATAAAAATATATAAGACGCTGATACTCCCGGTCCTACTGTATGGCGCAGAGGCATGGACCGTGATTGAGTCGGACGAGACAGCGTTGGAAGTCTTCGAGAGGAAGATTCTTCGCAGGATTTTTGGTCCTATTAGAGTCGGCGACGAGTTTAGGTCCCGTATGAACCGCGAGCTGTACGAGCTATTCGATGAGGTTGACATAGTCCAGCGCATAAAATTTCAGCGGCTGCACTGGGCTGGACACCTCATGCGAAAGGATTAAATAGCTCCAGTACGCATGGTTTACATGGGGGGCCCAAACTTGATTGGTGGACGCCGACATACAGGACGACCGTGCACTCGATGGAATGACCAGGTATGGAGAGATCTCTTCGTACTTGGCATTCAGAACGTCTGGCGCCAGCGCGCACAGGATTATGGAGGCTGGCGCGCTTTCCTAGACGCGGCCATGACCGGCAGACGGTTGACGGCCATTTAAGTAGGTAAGTAAGTAATTGCGTTACCCATGTAAATCTGCCATATTATACTAGGTAGGGTTAAAATTAACCTTCTTGACCGCCAGAATGCGCTACAATAGCAATTGGTCACTAATGATAAAACCCGGATTCATTATTATACGCCAGGGAACAGAATGGATGTCCTGAAGCCAGCACGAGTACTCCGAAGCGGCCGAAGGAGGTTCAATGGGTAGGAAAGGCCATGGCGTCCGGTTTAAGGGGTTTTCATGGCATACTCTTCGTGGACTACCTCGAAAAAGATAGAACCATCAATAAAGATTATTACGGCGAATTATTTGAGCGATTGAAGAACGTAATCGCTGCGAAATGGACTCACATGAAGCAAAAACAAATTTTGTTTGCACAAGAGCATCGTAACCATGGCTAAAATCAATGATTTAAGGCTTCAATTGCTTCCTCATTTACCTTATTCGCCTGATTTGGCTCCCTTGGACTATTATCGCTTCCCAAACCTCAAAAGATGGTTCATCGAAAAAAAAATTCAGTTCTCGCGAGGAGATATTTTGCAGACCTTTCGGAAAATTACTTTTCGTACGAGATCAAAAAGTTGGAAAATCGCTGGAATAAGTTTATCAATCTAATAGGGGACTACATTGAATAAAATAAAAAAAAAATAAAATTAAAAACATTTTTTTTTTTATTCCCAAGGAGGTTACATCTCACCGCACCTAGTAATAACATATTAAAATTAAATGATCTTCCAACACTTTAATCGCGCAGATCAATGCTCTCTGTGGGTTTTCTCCACAAAATTCTTATTGGTGAAATTGATTCGCCTTACTTGTCGCCTTTCAACCAACTCGCCATTTTGTGCCAATAAACTTACCTTTTGCACGACTAATTACGCACTCAATAACTCTTTTCGAGCGCTCTGTTCTATCTGTGAAAAATTCTCTCCTTTTTTTCTCTTTTTATTCATCCCTAAATTCTGTGTACTAACCAATTACGATTGGTCTATTGGACTACTATGGACTATTGCCAAGCTGTTAGTAGGAGCACAGTCGTTCAACTAGGCTACATGAATTCAGTTAGGAACATATTCCGTATACAAATTTAGTGTTTAATAAGAGTATCTCTTTTTAATTCGAGACCAATGTGTTATAAAGATCTATCTACGCAGTTTGTCTTCGTTAAAGTCTTTGGCTGCCAAATCAGAACTGTATGGCGCATCCATCATATACCAAATCGTCTTGAAAATAGCCATGAAGGCAATTCTTTGTGCATGTTAAACTAAAATTAAAGCATGCAGACATCGAACTTCGGAAATACCACAACTAAATTAGTTGTCACATGGACTGCGTAGCAACTCTTGTCATCCTTGCACCAATTAGATCATTTGACCACATAGCGCATTATGTATATGCAAATTTTTCGCTGAAGAAGGCTTATCCACAACCAAATGGTATTAAGATATGCGCTGGAATTTGTCGTGGCTAAAACGAAGACGTTAACACTTTTCACAGCAAACTAAGAACAAAAAAAAAAAAAAAACAAAAGAAGAAAAAACCTGATCAATTCATTTACAACGCAATCCACTTAGAACTTAGAGGCTATGCAGATACATTTTGTATCTAGCTTCCCATGTCGCTTCCCATGTTAATGCGCAGCGGTGCGGAAAACTTTCTACATATGCATGCATTCATAAGCGAAATGGTGGAGTTCATACATAAGTAGTTTAAAGAACACGCTCATATGGTCAACGCTGAGTATGAGTATGAGTAACCCTGTCAATGCTGATGATGACGATGACGATGACGTTGACGATGTTGAAAAACGAACATGATTTTCCAATTTTTGTTGTCATACTTTGACAAAGTTGTTGTTGTTGTTTGTTTTGATCGTTATGTCATCTTGACAGCGGCTCAGGGTCACTTAACTAAGGTACAAAGAAAAATTAAAAGAAAATATGAAAACAAGAAAGTGACCGAATGACCAAATGCGAATCAAAACTAGACTTTCATTGGCTCTGCACGGCGCTCTACTTAAAAAAAAAAAACCAAAAAAAAAAATTATATATAATAAAAAGTACAACAATTGCATTCACCCTTATAGAAAGAACTCTTCTGGCTGCTTCCTTTGCTATTTAATTTGAAATGTCCCAGAGCCGTCGCAAAGAGAACCGGACAATTGAACAATGTGTGTAAAATCTGTGAAAGCCTTGGAAAGTTTCTTTTCATAATTTTCCGCTTTACTGACTTGCATTGCACGCTCTAATGATATGTTCGCTCAGTGCACAAAGCGATATTTTTTTTAAGCATATTGAAATTAAAATTATATTAGAAACAGATATAGACTGACGGCATATTATTTTAATATATAAAAAAAATATTTAAAATAGTTCCATCTCGTGAACGCGCCTAGAAGTTCATATACAAAGTTAGCGGCGGACTGACATAGCTCTTGAACACAATTCTAAAAAGAAAACAAGTAAGGAAATTTCAGTCGGGCGTAACCGACTGTAAGAGGCCCTGTACCAGTTCAGGTCGCCTAACAAACACATTAAATGTTTCCCGAGCTTATGACCAAACACATGACCACTTTTCACTGCGCGAATATGAATGAAAAGAAAAGGGGGGTCGTTCAAATTCAATTGCTTGTAAAATCGTCATTTGTTATCCGATTTTGATGAACTTTTTGGATTTTGGTTTAGAGAGGCGTTAACTTTATATTGGTGCACTTAATTTTTTTTGTGCCGAAGAAATTTTTAGCCTTGGGGGTGATTTTATGGGGAAGGGGGGAGGGGCAAGTTTTTAAAATAAACTTGTGAAATTCCGGAGCAGTCCTAGTCGAATGCAAAAAACACGAAGTCTCTATCTATTACCTTTTCCGAGATCCTTTCGTTCATACGGACGGACGGACAGACGGACATGGCAATATCGACTCCTTTATCACTCCTGACCATAATGGGGGTAACTTTGGGGGGTCTCCGACCATTATTTCTACCTGTTACATACATTTGCACAAACCCAATAGGCTCTTGTACCTTCGGTACAGGGCCTAATAAGCCAGAATATATAATAAGCAGAAAAGACCGTACGCCTACGCTAGCCGACCATAGGGCTAATCCTCGTGCAGCCTTCCAACACCTTTGCACCAGTCTTCAGATGCGTTCAACATCTTCCAGTTGTATACTTGTATTTGAAAGTACTAACTACTTATGGGGTGCTCTAGATATACATACGAGTATTAGCGGAAACAGTTTGATTTTTTGTTCAAACATTCCATCAACTGTTTTGATCCTTCGCATCATTATTTTGGGCAAGAGGTCAACTCCAACTATGACGTTAAACCTGCTGTGCTTGTTGAACTATAGAACTGCTAGTTCGAATTCTTTTCAATTTTTTACGATGACTTGAAAGTGCTCTCCATTCTATCTCTTTTCGAAACTTCTCTTGCACCTTCACAGTGTCTTTCACTCTTTGTAGGTTCAATATTTTAGCTGATGCCTCATTTTAGCATAATCTCTTTTGAATTCTTCGCTTTTGAAGGCGTTGTGAACAGAAGCGTGTCTTGTGCTGTATTATTCTTATGTGAAGCCGCAATCCATGTGAAGCGGACGTCTATTAAAAAATGCAAAAGAAATGAAGCTCACAAATAATAACAAAGATTGTGCATCCGAAAATTGAAAGCCAGGAGTTATGTACTTATTGTTATATTGTTCAGGACAACAGGAGTTAGAGCCTGTTAATTTTAACAGCAGAATACAGCAATGGTTGCTACAAGTCTTCGAAATATTGAGATCGGAGCTTTCTACTTAACCTGCAAGGTTCAAATCGACCAAGCGCGAATTTAACTCCTTATTTAAAACAGCTGCTGAGCAAGTATCTTATTTGTGGTGACTATGAGATGATCTGAGAATTAGAAACCGAGGTTAAAGTATCGATGATTTTATAAAGATATCCTTTCAATGTAAACATTCAACCAGGCTGTTTAGATTTTGCTGTTTTCAGTGAAGGCTCAATATTAAGGATTAAACGGATCTGAGCTCAGACCATTTGCCTTTGAAAGACACGGTCGACACAGCAGCAGCAGATTCTCGTCGTAGAATTAAAAGAAGTAGAAAGTACGCTTGTGATATTTACCTTTTGACCACTTGTCTGCATGAACTCCTAAAGCGACAGTCTTCATCACTGCTGCAGATGTGAGACCAATCAGACAGACAGACAGACGTCTTCCTATATCACCTAAACATAAAACCTAGCTTCAATTAAAAACGTTCAAGCTACAGAGATTTTCTTGCAATCTTTACTACATCGGACAGAGGCGTCCGATGCCTTAAAAGATCTAAAGCTAAAAGCCCTGCCAATGAACGATCTTCAATTTTTATTACTTTTTTAAAAATATTAAATAAGAATACACCACTTTGTTCCATAAATTCGGTAAACCAGAAAACGATTCTGAGTCGTTTTGGAAAATCACTCTACTTCTGTCACTCTTGTAAGTATGGGTGAGGACAACTCCTGTTGCAGACTCTAAAAGGTTTTCGCTCTGAGTACGGAAAAGCGATGTTTCTCTTGAAACCTTTTGCTTGTCGACATATAACAAGGTTTGGCATACCGGTTTGTTAGTGAAGAATAAGATTGGTTCAAATCGAAAGGGGGCGTTGCCCCATCCCCTATATTTTTTTAAAAAAAATAAAAAACGTGCTTCAATAATAGGTCGAGCTAAAGAGTCTAAAATAATTTATAAAATATGCAAATGTAAAACAATTAAATTTTTTTTTATTTAGTAAGGTACACCGAATTATCTTAAATTCTTTTATAAGCTTAGTATCTAAAAATTCAGCCACCAATAGGAGCGCGCCGGCTTAATTATAACTTAAGCATAAGAAAAAAAAAAATTAATCATAAAGTTTCATAAAAATATACGGTTCTGTAAATCAATTTTCAAAAATAGTAGAGATACAGCAAGTTCTTATTGCGTCAAAAAAAGTTTCAAACAACTACAAACTTCAAGTAAAAGTGAGACCAAACTCAACGAATATTGTTAAAAAACAGATCAGATTCTTGCTAGATATCACGTTTAGAATATCATACAAATAAAAAAATTAACAAAAGCTAGTATAAAATATTAACGTTTTAAATTATTTGTTTATGAATTATTGTTCGAAACATTGAGCCAATTGTGTTTTAAAGCCTCGCCAGCAGTGGCACGTCTCTCCGGATCAATGACCAACATTGGACTTAGAAAATCGGCAAATTCGTGTGCCTCACGTGGATGCCAACTATAGATTTTGATCAACATCTGTTTAAGACTACGATGCCGTACTCTCTGTATAGTATACAATGGACCAGAAGTGCCGAATATTTCACGGGTCCGTGTGCCCTGGCGTAATATACGTTTTGGTACACGACCACAAGTCTGCATGATTAGAGCCATATGTGTCTCATCTACAGAGCCATAGTGTGATATTAATGGATCAAAAAGATGTTCACCAGTGGCCAGCTGCCAAAAGAGACAGGCAGCGCTCCATACATCCGCTGGGGTATCATAACCGGTATTAAGTATAACCTCAACGGCACGAAACTGCATCGTTTGTATTTCCTCGTTCAAGTGCAGTTCGCGCCCGCAGCTGTTGCCCAAGTCGGCGATCTTAATTGAGAAATTGCCTAACTGCCAAGCTGGATCCTTGGGATTGAACAGTTCCTTAGCCAATCTTTTAGCAGACATCGTTGAAGGATTTTTAGCGCGCAATGAAACTGATTTGCATTTATTTTTTGATTTCTGGCGACGTGTAAGTGTCTGCACATAACGTAAAAATTGTTCCGGACTTTTGAATAACAATTTCAGCTCATATGAGCTATCCGCTGGCGGTTTATGCAGGCTTTCCGATGTTTCCTGCGGTGTATCGACATTATCGTAGTCATATTTTGTCATATACGCGATATCTGCGTTCGATAGTATCTGTATGTCATCGAACGACATGAACTCCAGCTTGCCAGTAACTGCGTCTGCAGCCATTGATGGCGTTATTAAGCCCTTGGATGCCAGTTTAATAAGATCGTCGAGCCCTCTGTCACGTAGATAAGCACGATGTTTCCTGAAGAAGTTAAAAGTGCATTTCGTTTTGGTGCGATTACGCCTCTTTTGACTTTTAGAGAACTTAAGACCTTTATAGCGTAGCTTGCTACTTTTTCTATCGCTTACAGTATTCAGCAAATAATCGTGCTCACGCAGATACTTTCCAGCTGCCTGGTTGGCCATTGTACGTATTTGTAGATCATTCCGCACAAGCAGCACATTTTCGGGCTTGATGTCGGTATGTATGATGTTGCAACACGCATGCAGATAGTCGAGACCTTCAAGTATCTGGCGTGAAATTAGCTTGACATTGAGCAGTGGTAAGCCCCAAAATTCCGAACGTTGTAACACCGTGCGTAGATTCTCTCCAACCATTTCAAAAACCAAACAGTAATGTGTACCATTGATACCCTTAAGCTTGAATGTATCAAACAATTTCATAAATCGTGCACGAAACGGTTTATCCGAATCCGAAATGTAGCGCAGTATATTTATTTCGTTGGGTGCTGTCACTGCGAATTCGTATGCCGATTTTATAATTTTCACTGCACAGTAGCGAACACATACCGAATCCCAGCACAACCAGACCGTAGAAAATGCACCCCAACCAAGTTTACTGAATACATAGTAACGGTTCTGGAAAATGTCTCCAACTTTTACCGGATGGCATCCGCCAAAATGGTAGCTGTATAAGCCCTCATCAAGATTAATGACATCTGTAGTTTCCTTCTTAACTGCTTCTTCATTTTCCGATTGTGATTTTACGTCATCCTCTTCATAAAAAATGTCGTCCGAGTACTGCGACAGATCATCGCGAGCCATTTCATTGGATATACTCAATGGTAGCGCATCAGTATCATTATTATCATTAACTTCATTAACTTCATTAATTGCATTAACTGCATTAACTGCATTAACTTCATTAACTTCATTAGTATCATTATTGAGATAAGCGCCTTCAGCGCCCAAATTATTAGGAACGTCTTCGTTTAGGTCAGACATGGCTTAGCGCTGTTTGAAATCTGTTTCCAGTTCGACTCTAACACATACAGTCAAATGTAATGTTGTCATATGAATCAGTATTTGATTATATTTTAATTTGGTTTATTTAATTTTTACTGTGAATACATATTAAACAAAATAAGTATTAACGAAAAACATGGAAAAAAGCCAAGCAATATATAAAGTTTACTCACTTCTCAAGCGCAACCAAGCGATGTCAGTAATGTAAAATATAAAGTTGACAAAGATGATGATGAGTTGCTACAAAGGATTTAAAATTAATTAGTTTACGAGTTTAACAAAGTTCTCTGAAAGAAATCTGTTTATATAAATGAATGACATAAGTGCGGAAATTTTCAGCCGTTGAAAAGTAGAAAATTTGCTACATTTGAGGAGCATAAATTAGCTACTTATGCTCTCGAGAGTTTATAAAAAAAAAAAATTACCATAATATCAAAGATAATTAAACATAGAGATGCGCCAGTTCTTAGTGCAATTGGATTGGACCAACAAAATATACGAAGTCTGCAAAGCGAATCTCTGCTCGCTCAGTGCAGAAAAAATGCAGAACACTCACTGCTTCGCTCACTCATTGCGCTGCACAGTGGGAGAGAATGAACAAAAAGTTTGTAAATTTTGATTATTATTTCTAATGTCGCTGAATATGTTGCATGCTCTTCAGTTGAGCCGAAAATAATTCAATTTGTTTGCCAGGAGAATTTTTATACTCAAGAATTTTTATACAAGCAGATGTCGATGGAGCACCTATGTATTATCATAAGTCTTACATTTTGACACACACATACTATTTCTACCAGCTAAAACGCACTGTTTAGGACGAAGTTCAGTTAACTTAACAAAACCTATTTTAAGAACTGGATGTTTTTTTTTTAAAGCTGCATATATTTTTTTTAAGTTTCCTAATAGTAAATGCTTCTGTCACTTAAAATCTTTCTTTCCTGGCATTTGCCTGCTAAGTTTACTGTCATGGTAGAAATTATACACCAACTTTTTTTTGTATTTTCATAATTAGGCCCTGTACCGAAGGTACAAGAGCCTATTGGTTTTGTGCAAATGTATGTAACAGGTAGAAATAATAATCGGAGACCCCCCAAAGTTACCCCCATTATGGTCAGGAGTGATAGAGGAATCGATATAGACATGTCCGTCTGTCCGTCCGTATGAACGAAAGGATCTCGGAAACGGTAATAGATAGAGACTTCGTGTTTTTTGTATTCGACTAGGACTGCTCCGGAATTTTACAAGTTTATTTTAAAAACTTGCCCCTCCACCCCTTCCCCATAAAATCACCACCAAGGCTAAAAATTTCTTCGGCACAAAAAAAGTAAGTATGCCAGTATAGAGATATCATCCTTCTTAGCCATAATCCGAAAAGTTCATCAAAATCGGATAATAAATGACGATTTTATAAGCAATTGAATTTGAACGACCCCCCTTTTCTTTTCATACATAAAAAAATGTTTTAAAAGGCACTTAGTCGTGCAGTGAGAAGTGGTCATGTGTTTGGTCATAAGCTAGGGGAACATTTAATGTGTTTGTTAGGCGACCTGCACTGGTACAGGGCCTCTTACAGTCGGTTACGCCCGACTGTGATTTTCTTACTTGTTTCCCTTGTTTTGCGTAGGCAAGAGGATAGATTTAGTACATATAACGTTTTGGAAACATTGTCAAAAATCTAATTTTCTCTGAGGGACTTGTGGTATTATTCTTTTTTTTTTTTGGCCCTGTACCGGAGGTACAAGAGCCTATTGGTTTTGTGCAAATGTATGTAACAGGTAGAAATAATGGTCGGAGACCACCCAAAGTTACCCCGATTATGGGCAGGAGTGATAGAGGAGACGATATAGACATGTCCGTCTGGCCGTCCGTATGAACGAAAGGATCTCGAAAACGGTTTTTTGCATTCGACTAGGACTTCTCCGGAATTTTACAAGTTTATTTTAGAATTTTGAACGTGTTTGTTAGGCGACCTGTACTGGTACAGGACTTCTTACAGTCGGTTACGTCCGACTGTAATTTTCTTACTTGTTTTTTTAATTTCGTAGACTATATCATTTAGCGCTGTCACATTCTCATCCACCACATTTCGAAAAAACTTTATTTAATATGGCCATCTGTATTTCTTCAACTTTATGTTTCTGGGCAGCTTTGGATCGAAGATGGACCGAAGGCTTGTAACGAGGTCGCACAGGCTTGAGTAACGTCATCGTATGAATATTTATAGTCAGCGACCACTGGCGATAGTACTTTCCAAGTTTTATATATAAATCACGGGACTATTTATTTAATTTCATTAGTTTTCTTTATTATTATTTTTTCTTAAATTTCAAACAGATCGTTACTTATAGACCTTACTATGTTTCACACTACGTGTGAATGGTATAAAAAGCAACAAGAACAAAGTCAATCGCAGGCTTATACATTTGTACACTAAATTTTAAACACCTGTGCTTACGACTGCTTGTGCGTCAAGTTGGCGCCAAGACTTTTTCGCATAAAATTCCATACATACACATTTGTTTTTGCAAAGCAGAAGCTACGAATCATCGCACAAAGAGGAGACCATGCATATAAAATACTGTGTTATGTATTCAATCCCATTTGTGTGTTTCTGTCTTTATCGTGACGCATTTCGTTTCATCGAGTTTCAAATCACAGCGACTTCAAAAACTACATGTGGTCCCTATAGACTTTTTCTTTCGGTTGCTTTCTGCGACCACTGTTGGCGGTCCGAAAGGTCGCGACATAAGTCTTGTAACTTATGTTATTAACTCAGTTGAATTGGCGATCTAAGAGGTCGCGCCCCAAAAGTTTTCTCAATCTGTCACTATGTCTTGGAAAATGCTGCACTAACATCCTTTCTTAACATAATTTCACAAAACACCTTATTAAACTCCTCGTTACGCTGTTCTATCGCTTGTTGTTGCCTCGGTGTCTTCGTCTTCCACTTTTCCCCCTGCACGATATTTCCGTTGCTCATATCTGTGTGTCTCCGTTTATCATTAGGGCCCCGTGTGGCCCCATTGACATGCTGCGTTCGACTGTTCAGAATTATTTTTCTGTCGCCAGCTCAAATCTACATTTCTCTGCTGGCGGCTGTTCCATGCTCCGTTAATTGCCAGATGTTGATACCCTTCAACACTCAGAGCACAGGTCTACGCGAATGCATGGATTTTGCATACCGTTCTTCGATGATACCGATGCAGCGCAAGCGTCGAAGCGCACGCCAAATATTTAACGGTGGTCGATCGAGCGCCGTTTGTTTGCGTCGGCGCGAGAGACAACAAGCATAGGAAATTCGAGCGCTTGGAATTGTTTACGGTAAACGCGAGAACGCATGGAAGCTCCGTTCAATTACAAGGATAGGTTACTAGTCAGAGCTTGGCACGTTCAATTTCAAAATGTTGTTGGTGCTTTTTTGCACGCATAAAGAATGGTAAAGTCAAATAAAAGAAATCTTTCTTCTCTATCTAGCATGCGTGTTTATTATACAATGTCCTCTATGATTGAGAGAACTGAGCATGGAAGTATGCGTGCGCTTCTTTGCCATTTGGTACCGGCCTGGTTGGTTCTATGGTGAAGAGTGCACTTGTTGGTAGACATAAGAAGAACTTGATGTCCTGCAGCTACCAACTATACGAGACGACATTAAACTTATTTTATTTGAATTGTAATAGAAAGGATCCATCAAATTCAGAAATATATGCGATTGTCTTTGAAGATATCAACATTATTTGGACCAAAGCTTCGATTTCAATTGTGACTAAGAAACGAGTTATTCTATTACTAAAATCTTATTTGGGAAAGCACCTCCATTTGAAAAGACGTCGGATTCATATCTACCGAAAATTTAACTCTAGTTATTGATAAAAACAAAATTCACCGAGCTGTAACTAAAACCCGGAGAGAAACTTCAAAAGATATTGGAGATATTGTTATAAAAGCGGTTTACTTTGATGGATGAAAAGAAAAGACTCTGATAAATGAGAAAATAAGGCATGATTACCATCCCAAAAAAGTTTCAGAAGAGCACATTTCTATCTTAGCAGAAAAATGGATCAATTTATTTGGGACAAACAACGCCAAGTTATAGCACTGTCAAGTTAATTCAAAGGTTGATCACAACTATATTAGAGAGTTAAGGTTGGAATTTAGAAGACGTGATTTGCGTTGGATGCGAGGGAACTGCAACTAACACCGGTTGGAAAGGTGGCGTGATACAATATTTAGAGGAGTATTTAGAGAGACCAATACAATGGTGTATTTGTATGCTTCATGACAATGCGTTAGGCCTTCGTCATTTATTATTGACTTTAGATGGTCGCACAAGGGAACATTTGTGGAATTACGTTATCTAAGAACATTGTATTAAAGTAGGTATTGTTTGAGAGAACTGTTATTTTCCTGTTCGTAAGGAAGTTGCAGATATATTTGGTTATTTTTGGTCCTGTTCTCCAAATGGCGAGTTCATCTAAGATACTATGGATGCCGACATTATCAAATGCTTTGGTTATATCTACTGTTGGGCTTCTCGGTTAAACAAAAGAAAAAAAAGTTATCTCTTTCTGACAAAATATTATAATAATTATTTTCTAAAGAACACGCTGTCTTTTCTAGACCTTTTTATGATCGCCATTTTACTCCTAATAGATATTTTCTACTAACACTTTGAACATTTACCCTTCTCCCATGAAGAGTAACTTTCAACATTTCATACAATGCATTTTTGTGCTGCACAAACCTAATAACAGCCACATTTCAGACCACGCTTAATGCAACACTTCTTTGCCCTATTTCTTAAATTTATATGACCAAGTCTTCAAAGAGTTGAAACACTGTCGGACGCTTGGAAAAAAACAATCAACCCAAAACCAAAAATAATAAAAGGAAGATCATTTTCTCAAAAAAAAAAAAAAAGAACAGTTTTACAGTCTAAATGCTGATCTTATTATGGCACAAGCTTTATTATTCTTAACAATCTTATCTTCCGTGAACCCTATTGGAACCAGTGTTGCCGTTTTAGCTTTTGTTAGCTTTTTTTCCGCTAGATTTAGCTTTTTCAAAATTTTCATTCGAATTCTGGCTTTTTTAAATTAAAGTTTAGCTAGTTTTCCGCTTTTTTTTTTTTTTAAATGACTTAACAAGAAAGTTACAGGCAAAATATAAAGTTCGATTCTCTATTGGTAAATTTTTGGTCATGAATTCCAGAGGTAGTTTATATGTATGTTCCTAATGTGTGCGAAATGTTTCGAAACTTGGAACGATTCAACACTCCCGAGAGTATTCAGCAGTTTCAATAATTATAATACATAATTTTCTAAAAATTTTTTTACATTTCAACTCATCTCGCTTAGATCAGTAATTGGATGGTCGTTACCTCAAAAATATTATAGTCAAAAACAACAAAAGGATGCCCACAGCGGGACGTTTTATTACCTCTCCTGTGGTGTCTCGTGGTGGATGAACTATTAGAGCTTCTTACAGATTAATGGCATCATATGCCAAGGCTATGCGGACGACATAGTTATTATCTGCATAGGGAAGCATGAAGATACACGAAATAAGATGGGAATTAACATCACAAGATCTTGGTGCTCTAAGGTAGGACTGAGTATTAACCCATCTAAGACTACTATCGTTCCTTTCTCTAGCAAGTATAAGATGAAGTTACTCAAGCCAATATGGGTGAATGGCACGCTGATAGAATTCTCCAAGGAGGTAAAATACCTAGGAGTAATATTTGACAAGCGTATCACATGGAAGACTCACTTAGAACATGCAGTGAGGAAAGCTACTATGGCAATGATGACTTGCAGAGTCATTGCCGGTAAGAATTGGGGGTGTACCTCCCAGACCCATAATAACATATGGTGCCATTGTCTGGGCGGACAGAGCTAAATTGACAACAGCTATTAAGCAACTCAACAAAGTTCAAAGGTTGGCTTGTATATCTATAACAGTAGTCCTAGTGTGGCATTAGACGTACTACTAAATCTAATGCCACTGCATCTCCATATCCAACAACAGACTGACAGAGCCATTGCTAGGGTAGGAAAAATTAACACTAGTAGGAAGACCTGTATCGGGAATCAAACAAGTGTTAATATGAAAGACGCCCAACCACTCCTGTAATACCCTAGTGATAACCTAGGCATAATGAACCACTTCACTAGAAGATTTAAAGTAGGACACAGCAATAAAGAAGAATGGGGAAACATAACGCTGAACAACAATATCAAACCAGGAGCAATTAGCTGGTACACAGATAGTTCCCTAACAGCCAAAAGAAGTGGCGTAGGAGTCACTAGTATCTTTTAGACAGAAATATATGCAATAGAAAGAGATGCTCAATTCAATTTAAATATGGGGTACAAGAACCAAAACAGCGCTATCTTCTCCGATAGCCAGGCGGTTATTAGAGCAGTAAGTTCGTCTCTGATCAAATCCAAACTGTTCATGGAATTTATAGGTAAACTAAAGAACTGGGTACCCGGACATGCGGGCATACCAGGAAACGAGCAAGCAGATGACTTAGCCAGGAGAAGGGCAGCGTCCCCTTTCATGGGTCCAGAACCATTCTGCGGGCTCGGACCAGAAACAATGAGAATCCTGATAAAAGAGAAAGAGGGACTTTTTCTGGGAAAAGTGTGAAGGCTTAAAATAGAGCAAAAAGCTGTTAGGCCCTTACAACAAGTGGAGATCGGAAATCTGCAACGGTCTTCAAAGAAACGATGTAAGAATGATTTCGGGCTTCCAGACTGGACACTGTAGACTAAGAAGACACTTGTGTAAAATTGGAATCGAATCCGTCTGGAGGATGACGAAACTCCGGAGCATATCTTGGGAGACTGCCCAGCTCTGACCCAAACCGGGCACATACATCAGGAAGGACGGTGCATGAACTCAATCCCAAAAACCTAGTGGCCTTTTTCAAGGCAGTAGTGCTGGATGAGTTGCTGTAAGTCAACCACTGTTAGGGTACAATAGACCTGCCTACTACCTAATAATAATATTGCCGTTTAATACAAAGCTAGGAATAACATGATACGATTTAGGCTGGCATTTCTAGTGACATAACTACAATAGTTGGAAATATGTTTTCGAGAACATTTTTGTAGATATTGATATATTTTTTGATGTTGTAGAACGTTTTGTTTGTTCAATCATCAAAAGATTCTGCAGCGCATGCGATGAAAGACATTTTATGACTAGTTTTTTAAACCTTGGATTACATTATTAAAGTTTCAGTGAGGAACTCTAATTATTTCTATTAATAAAAACAGTCTAGATTACTCATAGATAATGTAGCATACTAATGGTGAAAGAATTTTTGAAATCGATCCATTACTTTTTGCGTTTATTCGTTACAAACATATCAAATATTCGTACATTTATTGCTGATATATAGCCTCAGCTGTTCTAAGCACCTAACAAAAAATGTCTTGTGTTATGATAAATTTTTTTTTCTTCATTTATTTCGACACTGTCTCGTGACATAAAAAAAAAATTATTTCTTAAAAATAAAACACAAATTATTTTTCTAAAAATATTTGCTTAAATTAAATAAGTTAGTTGAGGGAAACTTCCTAGCCAAAGCGGAAAAACAGTGGCGAGAATGTCACGTCCTTGTGGCATGGTACAACTGTTACTCCTACTGAAATTATATTTTTCATACCAGGCACATTCAATATTTTTAATTTTTTCAAAAAGTAAAAGCCTTTTTTTTAATTTATTTATTTTTTTTAGATTTCCTCATTGTTATTAGTTTGATTAGCAGCATTATTAACCGCTGTAACACTTTGACAAGCACTACTTATTATATTCTGTTCGTACATTTACCTGTCAGTAATATCCAAACTGTTTTCAAATTCGCTTTCAATCTCATTGAACAACTGTAGCTTCGCATGTCTTTCAACTTTGTCTTTTTTTTTTCTTTCAATCAAACTGTTAGGCAGCAGCTCTTTTCAATTTATCATTTGTTGGCCTTCACTTTTCTAATTTTGCAAATTAATTTGTTGCACTCTTATTTGTTTACAAAAAAATGACTTGATATTCATAGAATTGTCCTTTTAAGATAGAAATTTTGCTATCTTAATTTTTAAAAACACTCACAATCTGATCAAAAGTTAATTTGTAAAATCAATAAGAAAAATCTATACTTTACTGCTACACTTCCACTCACCACGATAGTCGCTTATACGAGTATAGTATTGGCAAAAAAAAAAAAAAAACACGTTCGTGTCACGTCGTGCATAAGCTGTAGTGAAAAGCGTGATTGGAAATCGACGTAGCAGTTTGTCACTAGTTCGAATACGTTTGTTATGAATATGGCTAATTACCGTTTTGGTAGCCATTTTGCCAATCGCTCCATTGCACAGTGGTCGAAATAGTAATTTTTTTTGCATAAAATTCAAAATTTTTATAATGAAATATATCTCAAAGTATACTATCCATCTACATACAATCCATAACTTTTAGTTGAATAATTGCAATTCTAAATTTTTTCTACGGCTGCAATGTTCATAGACGATTCAGCTATCAAAGAGCCAAAGTGCTTTATTTGGCAGAAAAAACAAAAGTTTTGTAATTTACATTCGGGCAGACCTTGGCTAAATGTAAAAGGACGTAGCACGCTTTAAAGAAAAGAAGTCCGTCTGGTTTAATTCAAAGATAAGTATCAACTTAAGCCTAAAAAGGTCAAACTTCAGCTCACCAAGACAGACAAAAAGATCCACAAAGGACATATGAACATGGAGGAAAATGTCGGAAACACAAGTTAGCCACTGATTTAACATTTAAGCCTAGAGCAGAAAGTCTTCATTATGATGTGAGTATCAACTTAACAATAAAAAGGTCAAACTTCAGCTCACCATGTCAAATGAAAACGTCCACAAATGAAATATGAACATGGAGGAAAATGTCTGAAAACAACTGATTTAACATTTAAGCCAAGAGCAGAAAGTCTTCATTATGAAGTGAGTCCATTTCATGCGTAGTTTAGATGTTTTGAATTTTTTAAAAACATATTTTACAGAAGTAGCAGCTACAACCTTAATTGATGAAGATTACCATTCAGTTAAAGTCAATATTCGAATTATCTTCTGAACACTCACCAATCGAGATAAAATATATGTTTGACAGTACAACACGTTGCCTGACTGACTGGGATGCTTTTCGCGAACACTCAACTCTCCCAAACAATAATAAAAGCTCTATAATATCTATAAAAGACTTTACTAACGAGGCTGCATTCAAATCAACTCCTATACTTAATGAAAACTTCACCATATATCAGACACCAGATATAAGACATAAGAAAACTTCACAAGTCAAGGCAAACGACAAGTTCTTCATAAAAATCTAAAAACAAGGCAGTCACAAAGTAACTGCGTAATCTAACTGCAACTTCTGAAACGTGTCACTTACATACAATATAAAGCAACAAGAAACCTCTCCGACAAAGTTATTCAACGACCTCCAATAAAATAGATAGATGGTCCACTGCGCAAAGTCAATGTTCGTGAGAACATATGAAACAACGCGTCACCAAGTTCCGCAGTGAACGAGTTTGAAATTGCGCAACAGGAAATTGTGTTCGTTTACTGAAAATGACGACTGTTCGGATGGCTCTTGTATTGTGTTTATTGGCTTCACTCACAACTTAAGTCCAATTGAATGTATTCGAATTGAATTGAATTGAATTGAGTGAAAGCGAGACACACACACAATGAAACGAGTTTGTAACAATATGAGTGCATGCATTCTTTTAGATGTGCCGAAGGCACTCGAATTACTCAAGTTATTGTATGCTCTTTCATTTCGTTGTTTGATTTGAGGAAGGCGTGCAGTCGTAGAAGAACATGAACGGACAAAAACAAGCCAACGCGTCGGTAAGTGTTTTGGCGTATTTTCTACTAAACTAATAATTTAAATGCAAAAGTTTGTATGTATGGATGGTATGAATATACATACACCATCCCCCGAAAAAGTAATTAGCTATGCTACTTTTTATCGAAATATACGCGAACGAAGTCGCGGGTAAAGCTGGTACATATGAAACATTCAATCTTGTTTAGCGTGCATGATATGGAGTTCCATTTTAAATGAATATATGTGAATGATGTATTTGTTTCTCTTACAGTAGTGTTCCTATTCACATGTTTCACTGCACACGTATTATTGCTTGCATGCTGAATAGTGTACAGTAAATTTATAGAGTAGTGTACCGTACTGTACTGTACTGTACTGTACATTCTGTAGTTTATTTTGGTTGTTTTCCGGTTTGGTTTGTGGTTTTTATTTGCTCTGCTTAGCTTGATAATCGTGTATTTGTAATTCTGTCAATATGTGATTTTTGTGAATTTTTTTTTTCAAATTTCATGTAACTTGCTTGAATATATAGGTGAAAAGCGCAATAGTTATAAAGTAGAAGCTTCATACTGGAATGTATACCGGAAGCCAAGTATAGGAATTTTTCTCAAAAATTAAAAATGATAATGGAGAAGTATTGATTGAGGTTGTAGGCTGTAAGATGTGTTTTACTGTTTTGAAATGTGCAGGAATCACATCTAAGCTTGTGGAGCAAAAAATGTTACATCGTAGACGGCAGTAAATTACGCAACGCTTGCTAAGATGTAGATGTTAATCCAGAAACGAAACAGGAGGGTATTGCTGCAATTACCGAATGGGTTATTAAGAACTGTCGTCCATTTAAAATTATTGACGACTTTGGACTAAAAAAAAAAATGGTTGCATCATTCTTAATAAATATTAGAGCAACGCTTGGCTCTAATGTTGACGTTCAAAAACTTTTACCGCATCCAAAACAATTTACCGAAATATATTTATGATATATGTGTCACACTTTGGGCCAATAAAAGTCGAAATTAAAGAAAACAAAGCCACACAGGCCAACAAAATTTTAGAAAATCCCGGACCCAAAAACTGAACCCACTATTTCTTATGCAATTTTTCTTGCTGAATCCAAATCCGGTGCCAAAGTTGCTCCAGTACCCACAGTTTTTGAGATATTTTAACCTAAAAGTGTGAAAATGGACGTTTTTGGCATATTTTATTATTTTATTTATTTATTTTATTTAAATGGCCGTCAACCGTCTACCGGTCATGGCCGCGTCCAGGAAAGCGCGCCAGCCTCCATAATCCTGTGCGCGCTGGCGCCAGTCGTTCTGAATTCCAAGTACGGAGAGATCTCTCCATACCTGGTCATTCCATCGAGTGCCCGGTCGTCCTCTATGTCGGCGTCCACCAATCAAGTTTGGGCCCCCCATGTAAACCATGCGTGTTGGAGCTCCTTCGTCCATTCGAATGAGGTGCCCAGCCCAGTGCAGCCGCTGGAATTTTATGCGCTGGACTATGTCAACCTCATTGAATAGCTCGTACAGCTCGCGGTTCATGCGGGACCTAAACTCGTCGCCGACTCTAATAGGACCAAAGATCCTGCGAAGAATCTTCCTCTCGAAGACTTCCAACGCTGTCTCATCCGACTCAATCACGGTCCATGCCTCTGCGCCATACAGTAGGACCGGGAGTATCAGCGTCTTATATATCTTTATTTTCGTCCGTCGAGAGAGGGCTTTACTTCTCATTTGCTTGCTCAGCCCAAAAAAACATCTGTTTGCAAGCGTGATTCTTCGCCTGATCTCCAGGCTGACGTTGTTGTTGCTGGTGATCTCTGTTCCGAGATAGACGAAGTTTTCTACAACACTGAAGTTGAAATTCTCCATCGTCACTGACCGTCCAAGACGCATTGACGGAGTGCGAGAAGACACCAAGTACTTCGTCTTGTCCTCGTTCACCGCTAGACCCATGAGCCGAGACTGTTTTTCAATCTCCGAGAACGCCTTGCTGACTCGCCTTTCCTGCGTACCGATGATATCAATGTCATCGGCGTAAGCGAGCAGCATCACTTCCTTTTGGAAGATCGAGCCCGACATACTCTGTATGTACGGGCATTGGCGTAGGATGTATTCCATCAGGAGATTGAAAAAATCGCACGATAGAGCATCGCCCTGCCTGAAACCTCTCTTGGTATAAAAGGGGTCGGAGAGGTTTTTCCCCACCCTGACAACGCTTTGTGTGTTAGATAGCGTCGCCATGCAAAGACGGACAATCTTTGCCGGGATACCTAGTGCAGACAGGGCGTCGAAGAACTTCGCTCTTATCGGCGTGTCGAAAGCGGCTTTGTAATCGACAAATAGGTGGTGAGTGTCTTTGTTGAACTCACGGGTCTTTTCCAAGATTTGGCGTAATGTGAATATTTGGTCACTGGTCGACCTTTTTGGTCTGAAGCCACACTGATATCGTCCTATCAGTGAGTCGGTATATGGCTTCAGCCTATTACACAATACGCCCGACAAAGTCTTATATCCAATGGAAAGGAGACTTATTCCGCGGTAGTTGGCGCAAACAGCGGGGTCTCCTTTCTTAAAGATAGGACAGAGAACACTGAGATTCCAGTCATTGGGTATGCATTCATCGGACCATATCTTGCATAAAAGTTGGTGCATACTCCTAACCAACTCTTCGCCGCCGGTCTTAAATAACTCAGCTGGCAGCCCATCATAGCCTGCCGCTTTGTTATTTTTCAGCTTTTTAATAACTGAATCGACCTCGTAATAGTCCGGTGGCTCTACAATAGTGCCATCATTAACTGGTGGTTCCGGTGTCATTTCTCTTTCGGCGGTATTGTGCGCTTCATCGCCGAGTAGGTTAGAGAAATGACTCCTCCATAATCTCAGTGATTCCTGTTCATCCGTTACCAGACTTCCATTCTCATCCTTACAGAAAGTTACTCCGGGCTTAAAACCTTCAGTCAGACGCTTGACCTTTTGGTAGAATTTTCGAGCTTCATTTCTGTTACGGAACATCTCAACATCCTCAAACTCCCGCCTTTCTTGCTCCTTTTTCTTGCGTCTGAAAAGGCGTTTCTCCTCTCTCCGTTTCTCTCGATATCGCTCTCTAACAGCTCGCGTTGCTCCCGACTGCAGAGTTCGCTGATAGGAAGCGTTCTTCTCTGCAGTAGCATTGCGACACTCCTCGTCGTACCAAGAATTCTTCACAGGTTTTATATAACCAATGACATCCTTGGCAGCCCTATCTATGGAGCGGGTAATATGTGTCCACTGCTCACATATATCTCGAGAAATCGGAGAGGTTTCCCGGAGCAGTCGGGAGAGTGTGTTTGAGAAGGCTGCGGCGGTCTGCTCTGATTGCAGCTTGCCGACGTCTAGCCTTCGTTGCATGTTGGAACGTGCGGCGTGCACTACGCTGAGCCTAGTGCGTACCTTGGGCATATTTCAATAAGCTATATATTCGATAGTAAATTTTTTCAAACATTAGCACCAATTTTACCTCAAAGTGCACATCCTTAACTTTTAAATTCTTTTTTATTTTTTTAAATCCGATTATACGTTGCTGAGATATAGCCATTTAAAGAATGTCAATTTAATATTAAAATTTTATTTAACCCTTTAACGTCCAAACAAAAATAAGATACAGAAAGCTTACAGTTCTAAAGGTTTTCGAGGTCGCTGATAACGAATTTGATATCAAATTATTATTTCGACATTTGACAGCTATCAAGGCGACTGTCAACTATGCTAAAAAATATTTATTTTTTTTTTGAGAATTTTTTTAAGGGGATTTTTGAGGTTTATAGAACTTGACCCTTTTCTCTTCGAATGATCTTTTCAGGGTGTTTCGTCTACCTATTTGTGTGGCATTTCTTTGCAAAGACCAACAGTAGTCTGCGACCACAAAATCCTTTAGAACTGTAAGGTTTCTGTAAATAACTATGTATTCTTATTTTGGTTTGGGCGTTAAGGGGTTCAATAAAAATATTAAATTAACATTCTTTAAATGGCCATATCTCAGCAATTTTGATTGGAGCAATTTTGGCACCGGATTTGGATTCAACGCGAAAAATTGCATAAGAAAAAGTGTGTCCAGTTTTTGGGTCTAAAAATTGTTGGCCTGTGTTATTTAATGTCGTCATATTTATCTTGTACTCTGCGTTGCATAACGAAAGGAGTTCTTATGGATCGTCTAATGGCCATGAAGTCAAGGAAAGAAACCTCCTGCACAGGTTTGTCAACTCTCTAATTTACATCTCTAATCTCTTCGGGAAAAATAATGGAGATATTGAAAGACTTCGGATGTGATCTTGATGCCATCAATGCTGTTCCTAAGATGGGAAATAGCATTACAATTGGCAGCAAGCTGGTGAAATAATTTAAGAAATCTGGAACAAATGCATCTTTAGGAGTGTCTTTAAAAAGCTTTTGTCCCACTCCCTTGAATAGTTTGCTAAAATCTATAGAAACCAATTATATCGGCTTAAAAAACATATTAAAAGATAAAAATGAAATATGCAGAATTGAAGGCATCAACTTAAATCACTTATGTTAGATTGTCCGTCTGTTGGAAGTTTTCGAAAACGTTTCAAAAAAAAAAAACTTGAAACAAGCAAACGACCAACTATACACTCCGAATGTTCCGAATGTTCCGAATCGATATTATTTCATTATTTAAGTACGCCACCAAATTACTAACAATTGAGACCAATTCGAACAAGAAATAAGAGGACTAATTGAAACACTTACACTCAAAAAAAAAATTGTCCTAAAATTTAGGAATCATTACCTAAAAAAAATTTTTTTTACCTAAAACAGGAATTTAAGGTAAAATTTTGCCTAAAAATGAATTTTATGAGTGTATGTTATGTTATGTCATATACCCAGCGAATGTCCACTGTTTGACTTGGTGACGTATGCATAAATAATTTTTCCCCTTCTGCACACAAAAAGCTGCAAAATATTTTGTATTGCAGCGTGTAGCACAGCTTCTGAGAGAACGTTTTCAGATGCTGGGAATTTAATAACTGTAAAGTGTTGCCACCAATTCAGACAACATATGTAAATAAAATTATGTTTCTGCAATTAAATTTAAATTAAATATACATATTTGAAATATCTAATAAATAATTAGCCAAATAAATAACGAAAAAGCTTTAAACTGCTTTGTTTGTGCGTTTGTGTGCGAACAGAACAACAGAAACGAAATCGTTTTTGCTCAACTTTCTCTTGCTCTACACTGAAGTGTATGTATGCGAGTCGAACATATGATAGTTCTACATACATACACATATACAAATGCTGGGGAACAAATGTACGCATTCAAATGTACTCGAAAGCAGCCTCTCGCACCCACTCATTCAATTCGTTTTTCTTCGTTCAAACTTTGTACGACCGAACCGTACTTGAGCGCGCATATACTCACGCAAACTTTTTCGGCTTTGCATTCTATTTAAATTGAAAGCATTTTCAGCATTGTTGAACGAACGAACGAACGTCGTTTTTTTGCCATTCATGCAGACCTTTAGTTCCTATGCACTTGTTGCATGCTGAATTGAAAGTATAACATTTTCTGTACAGGAAATAAAAATATTGCTTAATTTCGTTGCATTTGTTATTATAATAAGATCAATTTATTAGAGACTCATATTTTTCAAAAAGCTAATTAATTAATTTAAATTCTTTAGCTTAAAATTATTTCATACGTCCGCCCACTTTAAATAATGTACACTACTATACCCATTTCATTCCACTGCATTTACTATACTCATTTCTTGTTTTTTGTAAAGAAAGAGAGAGAGAGAGCATGCATAGCAACCATAAAAAGTAAAAAGTTGCGCTCTTTTAGTTGAAGGTGTACAGTATACGATGTATATACTGTACAGTAAATTTGAGTGCAGTATAGTACTGTACATACTGTAGTGAAACAAATGAATGTAGTTATGCAGACCACTAATAAGAACACTACTGTCTACAAGAGAAAAAAAATACATCTTTGATACACATTCAGTTTAAATGGAACATCAAAACATGCACGCTAACTGAGAGTGAATGTTTCATATGCCATTTTAACTACATTCATTCAGATCTCTCATACGCATGATTCTATATGCCGTCGTACATATGTACACAAAATACTTTTTCACCGAGCAGACATTATTCAAAACATCTTGCTAGGGGAATTATGTCGGAGGAGACACATGAAGCCCAAGACTGTCATCTAAACCACACTTTTTGTATGCATTTGAGGTACAAAGATGAATTTATGCATACAAGTTAATGAGATCGGGAGAAGTAGTCCTATTATGTTTACTCCAAATTGGAGAGGGCGATGCAACGCCTTTCTTATTTTTTTGAAGAAACATTTACCGTTAATTTCATTAAAATCGACCTCCACAAAAGATATTAACAAGTAAGGAAATTTGAGTCGGGCGTAACCGACTGTAATAGGTCCTGTACCAGTTCAGGTCGCCTAACAAACACATTAAATGTTTCCCGAGCTTATGACCAAACACATGACCACTTCTCACTGCGCGAATATGAATGAAAAGAAAAGGGGGATCGTTCAAATTCAATTGCTTATAAAATCGTCATTTATTATCCGATTTTGATGAAATTTTTGGATTTTGGCTTAGAGAGGCGTTAACTCTATATTGATGCACTAAGTTTTTTTTTGTGCCGAAGAAATTTTTAGCTTTGGGGGTGATTTTATGGTGAAGGGGGGAGAGGCAAAATTTTAAAATAAACTTGTAAAATTCCGGAGCAGTCCTAGTCGAATGCAAAAAACACGAAGTCTCTATCTATTACCGTTTCCGAGATCCATTCGTTTATACAGACGGACGGACGGACATGGCTATATCGGCTCCTCTAGCACTCCTGACCATAATGGGGGTAACTTTGGGGGGGTCTCCGACCATTATTTCGACCTGGTTCATACATTTGCACAAACCCAATAGGCTCTTGTACCTTCGGTACAGGGCCTAATAATCTCTGAAATCTACACATAGAATATTTAGGCCTTGTACAGAAGGTACAAGAGCCTATTGGTTTTGTGCACATATATGAACCAGATAGAAATAATGGTCGGAGACCCCCAAAGTTACCACCATTATGGTCAGGAGTGATAGAGGAATCGATATAGACATGTCCGTCTGTCCGTCCGTATGAACAAAAGGATCTCGGAAACGGTAATAGATAGAGACTTCGTGTTTTTTGCATTCGACTAGGACTGTTCCGGAATTTTAAAAGTTTATTTTAACATTTTGCCCCTTCCCATAAAATGTCCCTCAAGGGTTAACAATTTCTTCGGCACAAAAATAATTTTAAAAAATCCGAAATCTCAAAGCTTCATCAAAATCGGTTAATAAATGACGAATTTATAAGCAATGGAATTTGAACGACCTATGATACTTCCGTCATCCCTTCCTTTCTTTTCATACATAAAAAAAGGTTTTATAAGACACTTTTTCGTGCAGTGATAAGTGGGAGGAGCAAAATATTTGTCGTTAGTACCATTTTTACATATTAATTTCCTAGCTTTTTGTTTTGCACTGCATATGTATGTGTTTGTTAGGTGACCTGTACAGGTACAGGGTCTCTTATAGTCGGTCATGCCCGACTGTAATTTTCTTACTTGTTTATATAGGCTGTATAAATCGAACTATTTTTTTGAGTGTTGATTGAAATAGAGTAGGTGTAATTGCACACATCCCCTCAAGAAAAAAATTATCTCACAGTGATAAGAGAGAGAGTAAGAGCAGAAGCAAAAACAAACATATGACAGCAAATTACCTGACGCAACAACAACGGCAACAAGTAATATGATGCAGTGATGACATATTTTTACTGTTTAAGAGGCAGTTTAAGATGTTATAAGGTATCAGGAAAAAAATAAAGTTAAGCTTGCTGTGAATTTTATTTTGAAAAATTTTAAATATTTAAAACTGTTATCAAAGCAATTAGAATCAGACATCTGACAACTGAAATAATAATAATCTAAGATTTTAGCTTAGAGTTAATTTGTTATAAGCTAATTTCAAGTGGAGTGCCTCCTGCATATTGTACACAAATCAAGCTAATAGCCAACTCTCTATGCATGGTTCCTCTTAGAACTCTTTAATAAATTCTATTTGGACGTACGGCTCACAATTATGGGGCCAGTAATTTCAAAAATTCTTCGAACTCTAAAGTTGCACCCTGGTATATTCGCAATACTAACTAACATTCGCAATGAACTAAATATTCCAACTGTCAAAATTTCAAGCAAAACTATGAATGCATACTCAATTCTCATTCAAATCCACTCCTAACATCTTTAACCCTACATAATGAGTAAACAGAACTCAGGAGAAATGACTTCCCAGCTGTGTAATATGCTCTTAGGAACGCTATAACTGCATAAATCTGTAACTAGAGGCAAAGATACAAAAAAAAAATAAACAAAATATTGAAAGAAAAAAAAAAAATAAATAATAATAACCGTATTTCGGAGTAGGTGGCATGTACATACATATGGCTCTTCGCGCTTCGTACCCTTCGCGCTCTAACTCAAAAACGGTTAAAAGTATACAAAATTAATCAAGGCGAAATTGGTAGAAAATTGTATACGCTACAATTTTTATAATAAATACAAATAAAATTTGTGCCGAATTTTCATATCCTTTAAGCTTGAATGAATCTAAAGAAGCTAAAACGAGTTTTTATAAGACTTTTGAGAAAACATTTAAAATACAAAAAATCTGCGTAATCCATTTCATACTGAAATTAAAACCCCATTTTGACTGAACTACTACGACTGTGCAGCGCTAGTACGCACATACACAGGGTATACTTAGCAAGGCAAGTCAAGTATGTCCTGCGCACATATACGCAGACGTTGGCGCGCAGACATGTCATGTCTGTTCTCAATTGTGTGCGCAACAAATGGACTCGCAGTTTTTTTTTTTTTTTTCTTTGTTGTTCCTTTGCTATTTTATTACATGTTGAAATAACTAACTGTTGCCGCAGAAATGTTGACTGATCTCTAAATATTATTTTAAGTAAATAATAGCAACACAAAAATACATAATAACGGCACATTTAATAAACTATTTAACATGGTATAAAAACTAGAACTATTTACTATATACCACTCGCTCACAACGCTCTCTCCCGTTCTAATTGCACTCTCAGTGGTAACAGGAAGTACATATGTAGTTGTCTTTCAATTGTCCGAATATCTATGCACAAGTATTTATGTATACTCACCCTTTGCCAAATTTCCACAGTAGTGCCGCGTGCACAATGCTACACTTTGAACAGTAATTTTTTTTTTTTTTTTTTTTTTAGTCCTGTTATTATTAATTAAATATTTTCAACTTTGAATTATTTAACTTTTTATATGTTGTACATCTGTACTATACGAGCAAAATTTTAATACTGTTACGACCGACTGCAAAGTTGACATTTCTTTAAAGCGAGACAGCAATACATACAATTGAATGACTGTCATGTTATAGAGACAGGAAGGTAATACAATGCGCAAGTCCGTTATTCTGCAAAAGAGCGAAAGTTTAAGAAATTGGAGTCGATGACGTCACATGTTCACTTTGCGCATTCGTTTTTCGCTCCAAGCGTAGATGTGCCGCATTTAATGAAGCTAATAAACAAAGTCTTTATTGACAAAGGTTCTCTTACCAATAGAGAGTTGACATTGGGAGATCTATTCATAATGCACCAGATAAACATTGTACAGTTACTAAATGAAAAAATCAAAAAGGCCATAAAGAGAGTTGCCGAGTCTAAAAAATTCAAAATGTTGCAGTATATAATTTATGCATTTTCGCCCTATGCTCCAACTAGGAGTAATACTTTAAGTTTTTGAAAATAAAGTATTAAGGAAATAAAAAAAAAAAAAAAAATTATGCATTATTAAGAAGAAGAGGCTGACAGAATATGATTCTATTTTGTTTTGTATTTCCACATCGCTGTGAATGGATTAATTAATTCTGCAAAGTAAATGGATGTACATTAGGCTGTGCCGAAAAAAATATTTTTTTGTTTTCCTTAACCCAAGGCCTCTCAATTATTTGTTATTTGTCCAGCTTTCGGCGAAGGGGGCTGCCAACTTTGTAATTTTTTTTTTTTAGTAGGCAAAAGTTCGAAATATGTAGTAAAATACATTTTTTAACGAACATTTCACAAAATTATTCAAGGCCAAGGACCCCCCTGGATACGCCCTTAAAGAACGACCTAAAATTGAAGTTTAATGGAAAGCATTCATCAAATACAGATATACAAGGAGTGTCTCAAAATTTCCTGTACTTTTTTGCCACTAATGTGACCGTTTTTTTTTTTTTTTGTCATCGGTGCAAAAATGAGTGTTGAACGGTAAAACTTTTACCGAAACTCACGGAATGATGAAATAAGTTTATGGGAATAATTATCCATTTTGAACTTACGACTGGTATACACGTTTCAAGGGCGTCGGGAAGACTTGAATAACGACATACATTCGGGCCGGCCGAAATCTTCAGTGAACGAACAAAACATCAAAATTTTCCATGAATACATCAAAAATGAGCCGAAATCGTCGTTGAGGTTCATGAAATCGGAATTGGGATTGTCTCAATTCATCACATTTTGGTCGATCATTTGAGCTTCAGGAAAGTGTGTGCACGATTTGTTCCGCATCAATTGAAAGCGGAGGAAAAGGCGCTTCGGATTCAATATTCGAAAGACATCATTAAAGATGCCAAAAAGGATCAAATCTTCCTTTTCAACATTGTAAGAAGGAATTTTTTTGTTGGATCAACGAAATGAAAGGAAAATGTTGTTCTACACAAGCAACCGATTCTGTCTCAGCCAATTGTGATGAAGATTCGGTGTGTGAGTCTTCTTAAAAACTTATTCCATAACAAAGACCAACCCGACAAACATGCCTTCGGAGAGAAACTTCCAAAGATAATAAAGATATTGCTATAAAAAGCATTTACTTTGATGGGCGAAAAGACAAGACACTCTGATAAATGAAAATAAGGTATCGTTACCATCGCAAAGAAGTTTCAGAAGAGCACATTTCTATCTTAGCTGAAAACTGGATCAATTTATTTGGGAATCTTTGGCCCAAACGTCGGAAAATTTAGCCTTCATGACACTTTCTCCAATAATGGAGAGAGGCTAATCGATTTCGCCGCAGGTCGGAACATGGTAGTTAGTAGTACCAGATTTCAACACCTTAACAAGGCTACATGGCTGAGTCCAGATTAAATTACACCCAGCCAAATTGATCATGTTCTGATTGACAGGAGGCACGCATCGAGCGTGTTGGACGTGCGAACATTGACTTGGACCACTATCTTGTCGCAGCCAAGGTACGCACTAGGCTCAGCGTAGTGCACGCCGCACGTTCCAACATGCAACGAAAGCTAGACGTGGGCAAGTTGGGTGGGCATCAGAACAGACCCCCGCTGCCTTTTCAAACACACTCTCTCGACTGGTTCGGGAAACCTCTCCGTCTTCTCAAGATATATTTGAGCAGTAGCAACATATCACCCGCTTCATAGATAGGGCTGCCAAGGATGTCATTGGTTATACAAAACCTGTGAAGAATTCTTGGTACGACGAGGAGTGTCGCAATACTACTGCAGAGAAGAAAGCTTCCTATCAGCGAACTCTGCCGGGAGTCGGGAGCAACGCGAACTGTAGAAGAGCGATATCGAGAGAAACGGAGAGCGGAGAAACGCGAGAGTTAGAGGATGTTGAGATGTTAGGTGACAGAAATGAAGCTCGAAAATTTTATCAAAAGGTCAAGCGTCTGACTGAAGGAGTAACTTTCTGTAAGAATGACAATGGAAATCTGGTAACGGATGAACAGGAATCACTGCGATTATGGAGGAGTCATTTCGCCAACCCACTCGGAGACGATGAAGCGCACAAATGACACCGGAACCACCAGTAAATTGAACCACCAAACTATAACGAGGTCGATTCAGTTATTAAAAAGCTGAAAAAAAACAAAGCGGCAGGCTCTGATGGGCTGCCAGCTGAGTTGTTTAAGACCGACGGCAAAGAGTTGGATGGGAGTATGCACCAACTTTTATGCAAGATATGGTCCGATGAACGCATATCCAATAACTGGAATCTCAGTGTTCTCTGTCCTATCTTTAAGAATGGAGACCCCGCTGTTTGTGCCAACTACCGAGGAATAAGTCTTCTTTCCATTGGATATAAGACTCTCTCGAGCGTATTGTGTAATAGGCTGAAGCCATATACCGACTCACTGATAGGACGATATCAGTGTGGCTTCAGACAAAAAGTGACCAAATATTCACATTACGCCAAATCTTGGAAAAGACCCGTTAGTTTAGCAAAGACACACCACCTATTTGTCGACTGTAAAGCCGCTTTTGACACGCCGATACGATCGAAGTTTTTCGACGACCTGTCTGCACTAGGTATCCCCTCAAAGATTGTCCCTCTTTGCATGACGACGCTATCTCGCACACAAAGCGTTGTCAGGTTAGAAAAAAACCTCGCCAACCCCTTTGATACCAAGAGAGGTTTTACGCAGGGCGATGCTCTGTCGTGCGATTTTTCAATCTTCTGATGGAATGCATCTTACGCCAGTGCCCGTATATACAGAGTATGTCGGGCTCGATGTTCCAAAAGGAAGTGACGGTCATTGACGATGGACAATTTCAACTTCAGTGTTGTAGAAAACTTCGTCTATCTTGGAACTGAGATAACCAGCAACAACAACGTCAGCCTGAAGATCAGGCGAAGATTCACGCTTGCAAACTGATGTTTTTTTGGGCTGAGCAAGCAAATGATAAGTAAAGCCCTCTGTCGAAAGACAAAAATGAAGATCAATAAGACGTAGATACTATCGGTCCTATTGTATGACGCAGAAGCATGGACCGTGATTGAGTCGGACGAGACAGCGTTGGAAGTCTTCGAGAGGAAGATTCTTCGCAGGATTTTTGGTCCTATTAGATTCTTCGCAGGATTTTTGGTCCTATTAGAGTCGGCGACGAGTTTAGGTCCCGTATGAACCGCGAGCTGTACGAGCTATTCGATGAGGTTGACATAGTCCAGCGCATAAAATTTCAGCGGCTGCACTGGGCTGGACACCTCATGCGAAAGGATTAAATAGCTCCAGTACGCATGGTGTACATGGGGTGCCCAAACTTAATTGGTGGACGACCGAGCACTCGATGGAATGACCAGGTATGGAGAGATCTCTCCGTACTTGGCATTCAAAACGACTGGCGCCAGCGCGCACAAGACTATGGAGGCTGGCGTTCCTTTCTAGACGCTGCCATGACCAGTAGACGATTGACGGCCATTTAAGTAAATAAGTAAGAATTGAATTTTCCTTTCATTTCTTTGATCCAACAAAAGAATTCTTTCACGCGTAAACGGGACAATGGTGTCTTAGCTCCGCAAATACTACGTTCCAATAATTAAATCATTTTCCACATGAGTATTGCATTATAGACTGCTTATATTTCAAATCTTCCTTGTAACGCTGTCCAACTGCAATCTATTTCTGCCCAATAAACGCAGCTCGTGCGATGACTTAATGAAGTACAATAAAGTACAATAAATATTTTAGCACGCTTTTCAAATGTCATTAAATGCGATCGAAATTGTCTTTTTTTTTTTTTTTATTTATTGTACTCCCTAATTGCATTTTAAACGTTTCTGTGTACAATTGAAAACCCAAAATATTCGTGAAGAAACAATTTGATAAAATTTTACACCCGCTTATTTTTGGCGATTTTGTTTAAAGGGTGTTGCATTGGCAGAGCTACTGTTGTATGTACATATGTCTGTCCGGCGCCGACTGACTGACTGACTGACTGACTGCCTGACTGACTCTTTAGTTACTGGCAGTTACAGTATTTGTTGTCTGGAATGGCATATACTCGTACCACATACACAAAACACCTTTACCCGCACTTTTTCCGCACACTGCTGGCCACGCACGCGTCAGTGGGCTACGTTGGCAGTTGTTATCGCCAATGAAACGATCTGAAAAGCAAGAAAGAAAAAAAATTACATACTATATACACGTATCTTTGTGGAAAGTTGCATTTTGCAGTTTTCGAGTGTGTCAAGTTGTTGTCAATGAAAGTCATTTGTTGTGATCCTGGTCCTGCGAACGTGCATATCCTGTGCCAACATGTGCGCAAAAATAATGGCAAAAACTATTATTATGTGTTGTTTGCTGTCGGACACAACGGTTTACACATTCCTATTATACTACAGAAAGGTACAACGCTGCGAATAACCCCTAGAAACTTGTATGCACGCTCTTTCTCCTTCGAACTGTCGACTTTGATGACGTTGAAATTCGCATATTCTGTCCTTTACAAATGTATCCATAGTACATACTCGAATGTATACTTGGTGTCGCTAATTATGCTGGTAGACAGGCAGCCTGAATAACGATTGCTGATAATGCCGCCAGTGACTGTTGAACGCATTTGCTAAACTCTAAAGAACGAGTAGCAACGTCTCACCTTTATGGATATATAATATTTATTTATTAGAATAAACTTTCTATTAAAAAATGTAATGGTTTTCTTTCTAAATTGTGATCCAAAAATTACGTCAAGCCTTTAATTGGAATGTTGCAAATATCCAGCTGATTGATGTCCTCGAAAGATGCAAGGCTGACATCATTGCAATCCAAGCAATCCGATGATTAGGACAGGGCTGCCGCGATACGTATCAAGGCTAAATATTTTAACATACGCCTGATTTGTGCGCACGCCCCGACGGAAGAGAAGGACGACAATGCTAGTGATAAGCTATGCTATGAGCGCTTGGAACGTTTGTACAAGCGCTGTTCCAAACACGATGTCAAAATCGTGCTTGGCGAAGGCAAAGGTCGTTCGTCTTTGCATGATGTTGCTATTATATACACAAAGTGTTATTACGGTAAGAAAGAACCTCTAAGAACCTTTTAATACCAAGAGAGGTTTCAGGGCGGGTGATACGCTGTCATGCAATATTTTCAAACTGCTACTAAAATACATCTTACGCTAGAATATATCGGGTTCGATCTTCCAAAAAGGATGTGGTGCTACTCGCGTTCGCGTATACAGAATATGTCAGGATCGATCTTCCAAAAGGAAGTGTTGCTGATATTGATATCATCGGAACATAAGAACGGCGAGTCATCAAGTCGTTCTCCGAGATTAAAAAACAGCCTCGACTCATGGGTCTAGTCGTGAATGAGTATAAGGCGAAGTACTTAGCATCTACTCGCACGCTGGACGATCAGTGACGATGTAAAATTTCAATTTTAATGTTTTCAAAACTTCGTCTACTTACGATCGAAATAAATTGCAACAACAACGTCAGCCTGGAGATCAGACGAAGAATCACGCTTGCAAATAGTTGATATTTTCCTAAACTGAGCAAGTGAATTAGAATTAAAGCTTTCTCGGAAAATAAAAATCAAGATCTGCAAGACGCTGATATTTCTGGTCCTACTGGACGGCGCTGAAGCAATAACTGTGATTGAGTCCGGCGAAATGACGTTGGAAGTCTTCGAGAAAAATATTCTTCGTAGAATTTTTAGTCCTATTAGCATCGGCGAGGAGTTTAGGTCCAGTATAAACTACCAGCTGTATGAGCTATTCGATGAGATCGATGCAAATTTTGCATTCATAACAACAAGACCACAGCAGTTAGTGCGCCTTCCAAATTGTGGCCATGACCGAACGATGGTTGAAGTTTACCCATGTAAGCAACTAAGTGTAAGCCTGACACATCGCATATGTATGTGAGTCCGAATTTGAATTCGCAATTCGTGATGTTGTGTGATAGATTTGAAAGCTCCGACAGGGCTGCATCTTGCTTGTCTAAATCTCCTTTTAAAGTTATTTATAGATTTAAAGAGGATAACGGTGAATCTTCATGGATAAATCTTAAATGGATCGTGAAAAAAATGATATGCAGAGACTTTGTTTTTCCGATTCAGAATCCTTCTGAAAAAATAATTATCTGCCGAGTAACAAAAAAAAAAATGGAAAATATCTTCCGACGTTGGTGCAGGAGAATGGGCAATTAGCAAGGCGTTCTCAGAGTTTGCAAAACAGTAAAAACGGCTCATGGGCTTAGCAGTGAATATGGACAAGACAAAGAAAGAACTTGGTGTCTTCTCGCACGCCGTCATCGCGTCTTGGACAGTCTGTGACGATGGAGAATTTTCGCATATAGATGCATTTTTGAGCTTAGCAAACCAATAAGAAGTAAAGACGAAAATAAACATCTACAAGACGCTAAAACTTCCGGTCCTATTGTTTGACGCAGAGACATACACCTTGATTGAGTCAGATGAAATGACGATGGAAGTATCTGAGAGGAAGATTCTCCGCAGGATTTTTGGTACTATTTGATTAGGTTGACATAGTCCAGCGCATAAAATTCCTTCGACTGCACTGGGCTGGTCACCTCATTCGAATAAGGGAAAGAGCTCCAGCACGATTGTGTTTCTCCTCTCCCTAACTCGCTACTATCTATATATATATCGGCATTTTACTCTAATCTTGTGCCGCCGCTACTTGATTCAATCTGCTAAAATGCAAAACGTTCAACCTTTTTCTTGAATTCGCACTTTAGTATCTAAGAATCTGATCACCTATTAAAAATGCAAATGTGTTGCATCAAAGGCTGCGAAAAAAAAGTATCTGCAATGGTTACATGTGTATAACAAAAGTTTCGCACGCACCCCTCAGACAAGACTAAGAAAATATTATTATTGCCAACGAACAATATACTATATAGAAATATGATTTTCCTTTTAGACCTGAACGGCTTTTGCGTGCAGGGAGCTCATTAAGTGCGGCTCACTTGACACACGCAAGCAAAAGTGCCGCAAACCAAATAACGAGCAACGATCCGAAGAAAGTATCTACATATGCACGAGTGCAACCCTTTGAATCTTTCGCTGTCAAGTTGCAAATCTTAAGAATATTCTCACACCACGGCATAAAGGAAAGAATTATCATAGACACGCATGAATACGCGCGAGTGCGAAATTTAAATTGTGTCAAAGTTGAGCCGCCGATCGATCCTTTCTGATTTGCAACGTTACGATTCGAGATGTGATCAGGTCGGATTAAATTGCAAACGTTTTTTTTTTTTTCTTTTTCTTTTTTTGTTTCTTTTATTTTGTTAGATTGCAATTTTCCGCATTTGCTAATGAATCAAGGCGCAACCCTTGCCCGGTTTGTCTTCGTCAGCTAAGATCTTCATAAAATGCAGATAATGAAAAGATATTTTATGCTTCTGAATTATTTGATAGTTCATTTGCAATTTCTATTTGTTCGGCAATCATTATGAAAATATTTGAATTGATTTGGCAAACAAACGCACGTTGCACTTCACTGCGCGTTCCTTTCGGCAAGCAACAATTTCAAATGATAGATACATATATGCCGTATCTTACCCTGCCTTATCCTTAATCTTTGTCTCAATAAAGTATATTTCATTGCTGTATTTCTTACTGTGTCAGTCCTTTCAATTTTGTCTGTCAATCAGTACGTTTTTTGCGAAAAGTTTTACGCTTCGTTGCAACGCGCCATTTGATTGCATTCAACTGAGGGAAAATGATATCTTAACAAACCCTTTTCTCTATATATAATATAATGGTGTGAAAGGAAGATTTTCAGTTTGTTTTAAAGTCTGTAACAATGTGAACGAGTATGTATTTGAGCAGGCGAAAGGATGTAGCCAAGTTCATCTACCTACCTGATACCTTCTAAGCAGATATTTAAGATAAACAGTAGAAATTTTAAAAGGATGCTCCTATCAGCTTTCTCACATTTATTGCTTAGTTTGCACTCGACAAAAGATTCTCTACGATTTGAATAAAAAATACTTAACAAGATGAAATGCATAACGCAGACACATCTCTCCATACCTGGACATTCGTCCATGTAAATCATGCGTGCTGGAGCTCTTTCCGCCATTCAAATGAGTTGACCAGCCCAATGCAGCCGATGGAATTTTATGCGCTGGACTATGTCAACCTCATCGAATAGCTCATACAGCTCGCGGTACATACGCCGACTCTAAAAGGACCAAAAAACGCGCGAAGAATCTTCCTCTCAGATACTTTCAACGCCATTTCATCTGACCCAATCAAGGTCAATGCCTCTGCAGTAGGACAGGGAGTCTCAGCGTCTTGAAGATGTTAAATTTCGTCTTTACTTCTAATTTGCTTGCCAAGCTTTCCATCGTCACAGACCGTCCACGACGCGATTAAGGTGTGCGAGAAGACACCAAGTACTTCGTCATTTCCTCATTCACCGCTAGAGCCGTAAGCCGAAACTGTTTTCTTTATCGCCGAGAACGCTCTGCTGACTGTCCATTCTTTTGTTCCGATGACATCAATATCTTTCAAGTACGCGAGCCGCATCACTTCCTTTTGGAAGATCGAGCCCAATATATTCTGTATTATAATTAGGCCCTGTACCGAAGGTACAAGAGCCTATTGGTTTTGTGCAAATGTATGTAACAGGTAGAAATAATGGTCGGAGACCCCCCAAAGTTACCCCCATTATGGTCAGGAGTGATAGAGGAGTCGATATAGACATTTCCGTCTGTCCGTCTGTCTGTCCGTCTGTATGAACGAAAGGATCTCGGAAACGGTAATAGATAAAGACTTCGTGTTTTTTGCATTCGCCTAGGACTGCTCCGGAATTTTACAAGTTTGCCCCTCTCCCCCCTTCCACAAAAAATCACCGCCAAGGCTAAAAATTTCTTCGACACAAAAAAAATTGAGTACACCAGCATAGAGATAACGCCTCTCTAAGCCAAAATCCAGAAAGTTCATCAAAATCGGATAATAAATGACGATTTTATAAGCAATTGAATTTGAACCCCCCTTTTCTTTTCATTCATATTCGCGCAGTGAGAAGTGGTCATGTGTTTGGTCATAAGCTCGGGAAACATTTAATGTGTTTGTAAGGCGAGCTGAACTGGTACAGGACCTCTTACAGTCGGTTACGTCCGACTGTAAGTTCCTTACTTGTTTTTTTTTCTATCTGTACGGATGCTAGCGTAAGATGTATTCGATCAAAAGATTGTAAAAATCGTTCGACAGCGCATCACCCTGCCTTAATTCTCTCTTGGTATCAAGCGTATACAGCTAATAGCACCTGTAAAATTGGAGATTTTTTTATATAAAAGGGAAGATGTTTTCAGTATTTTGATATTTCTAAAAGATTGATTAAATAAGAGATATATCGATATATCGAAGAGAGGACGTTACTAGTATTATACCGCGTCCTGTTCATCCGTCACCATATTCATTTGGAAGCTGCTGTCATTGCGGGTATTTTTTAGTATATGTGATTTGGTTGAAGCGTAAACAACAAATTTTTCTATTTATTTGAAAATGTTGAACTTTGTGCCAGATAAAGTGTTTTTGCGGGAAGTTCTTCTTCATAAATGTAACATGAAGAAAAGTGCTACCGAAAGTCATGGTATTTTAATGGAAGTTTATGGTAACCATGCTGTAGTTGAACGAACTCACCAGAAGTGGTTTGCACGGTTTAAAAGTCGCAATTTCGACTTAGAAGACGTAGAACGAGCCGGACAGCCAAAAATGTTTGAAGATGTAGAAATGGAGGCATTGCTCGATGAAGATGCGTGTCAAACGCATAAAGAACATGCAAAAGCTTTGGAAGTTTACTAGGCAAAAGCTTGGAAATTAGGTGCCGTATGAATTGAAACCTAGCGACGTCGAATGCCAATTCTGCATGTCGGAAATGTTGCTTGAACGTCATTTTTGCATCGGATTGTCACTGGTGACAAAAAAAATGGATTCATTACGATAATCCCAAGCGCAATAAATCATATGAGAAGCCCCGCCAACAACATCAACATCTACATCTACGGCAGAGCCGAGTATCTATGGCGCCAAGGTAATGCGCTCTATTTAGTGGGATCACAAGGGTGTATTGTTTTATGAAACATGGACCCTTCGGATTACTAATTGTGTCCACACCGGAATACGCTTAACTTCAGATCAAAAATTGGCTCGTTTTGTAGTTTGAAGTTCTTTTGGAATAGAATTCACAAACTGCCAGAGAGATTGGCAATCGTCGTAGCTTCCGATGGACAATATTTTGTCTTAATTTTCTAAAAAAAAAAAAAATCCGATTTAATGCATAATACTGCCAGTACCTAGATAGATAGATTGATGTAAAGGGCATGTGATAAGTTTCTCAAGAGCTGTGGCACAATATAGGAACTACTGTACTTTTGTAAAAGTGGCAAGCCCACAAAAAGGCCGAATTATTATTATTTTTATAAGTTAGTAGCACCATTGTGAGATACATCCATTTTATTATTCATAACAAAGCCAACTTGCTGCATTCGTGTTCAAGTTTCTCTCAATACTGAACCATCTTTGCCAATTTTCAAAGATTATCTCCTGAGCAGTTACTCGGAGAAGTTTTGTTATAACTTCAACGCAGCTCTAATATACGCAATTCCTCCGATTCATGTCGTCACCTTTGTAGTCCTTTCGTCTTTCACGTCGTCGTCGCTTATACTCGCCATAGTTCTCACACTTCAATAACAAATTGGGACTCTCTATGAAAGGCGAATCGACGCTCAGAAAAATTTCGCTATAAGTTGGCAGTGTCTATAAAATCAGTTTACTGGGCAGTACGTCATATATCGAAATATTTATTTTTGAATTTAAAAGGCTTGGGTTTTTTAAACAAAATTTCCAGCAGGCACTTAAGTTGGTTGGTATTCGTGATATTGCGTTTTTGAAAACATGAATTACTTCGATACTCCTAATTGCTAGATTTAAGAAATGCCACGGAAAACGGAAAGCAACTTAAGCAGGCGATTGAAAAATTTCAAGCTCACAATTGACTGGATTTAGAATTGAAATAAGATATTTCTTTCTACCTTTCTATGTTTGGAAATAAATATTTAGTCACAATGAATAGCTAAGTTTCTTGTATATCTTTTTGGTAATGATATGATTTAACTAACATAATGTCCTTTGGGACTTCCTAACAAACTTTAAGGCAAACAATCATGGTACTCTAAGGGTTATGAGGCGAGCAATAATTCCAAAAGCACCTTTCAGATACAACATTTAGACATACTCGTATTTCATACTCGATCCCTACTTCTTTACCACCCAGAGCCGATAGAATTCTTAATTAAAAGTCAGTTTTCGACAAAAAACGAAGAAAGAGCGCGCAATTCATTTACAAACAACGTCTGCAACTGGGATCTACTTATAACCAAAATCAAATATCATATATCAACTTACACATCAAAACACCAAAAAAAAAAAACAAAAACATCAGCAAAGGCGACAGCAAGGACTGCAAGGAAATTTTAGAAAATCAAAAAAAAAAAAAAAAATACGGAATAATAAGGGGCACACGGCAAACGATCTTAAATTTCATATTACATGCAATCACACCTTTAACCCGAAAGCACCAGGATCATGCAGGACGTTGATGAGCACGATGACGATAGCCGGTGGCAGCTGCCTGCACTCTAAATATTTTCTTAAAGGCGCGCCTTTAGCGAGCAAAGAGTACAAAATCATATGCAAATATATTTCTATTTATGCAAATTTTGAAACGAATAGAGCGAGCGGCGTAGAGAATCTCCGTGCAGGGTTAAACAATCAGCATATTGAACGATTCGAATGATCGACAGGCATATGCAATCGCATAACGTTCGCAAATATATATAAATTGAGTAATAAATTTTTTGGTGAAAGGATTTTCAAAGTTGACAGTTTGGCGCGACAGGAGGCCAACGGATAGACAGACAGACAGACAGACAGCAAAACAACAAAAAGTCAGTAGCAAGTCAGCCAAAGAAATCAACGAAGGCGTTCTGCCTTGTCTTAGGATATGAGCACATTGGCTCAGCATTATTGATTTGAGGCTCAACTTGTCACAGCGTTTTAGACTTTCATAATTTCAGACTCAAAACTGACAGCAGTCGAGCGTTGCGCACTCGCTGCCGTTTTTGTGCACGTTTAACTAACTTCTCCGGGGGTAATTCTTTTTTTTTTTTTTTCTTCTTTTTTTACCCGCATCTGAAATGCATTTGTCATGAAATTATTTTCCACATTAAACAACAAACTAAATACCAAGCAAACATGTGACATGAATAGTCAAAAAATGAAATAAACTGAGCGAACTGCGAACTGTTTTAATGACGGCGTCTACATCGAGTTCGAGAAAATAGTTTTGATCGCATTTAAGATAAGCCAAAGTAGCGCTATGGTCAACTAAGTACGAGTACACCACCGGCACCGAATACAAAATGTTTCGAATGTTGCATTGAATGTAATTAAAGAAAGAAGTCGGCAGAAGTTCTTAACAATCGCATCAAAATATATTGAGATAATATATTAGCTATACAGAGAGAGAGAGAGAGAGAGAGAGAGAGAGAAAAAAGAAAGTAAGACAATTTAGAGAATCAAAAAAAAAGAATGTATCGGAAAGTTTGGACTGACAAAAATTATACCATAGCGTGATAAAAGTTTGTTAAACGAGATAAAGTTAAATTAAAAAATTTTGCACTTTATATAATAATTATTAATAAGAATAATATAAGAAAGATTCCCAGTACATCACCATTAAACTAAAATATTGTATATATGCAAATATTTGTAACTGTATACATGGAGAATATTTTATTGGTATTGATATTGGAGCTACGCCTTCTATTTGCTCGATATGGACCTATTTAGTTACTAAAGAACAAGGAAAAGAAAAATTTTTTATACAAAAACTGAAAAATGCAGGCATGGTTCTTATAGTAACTACTTCTTAGGTCAATATTGACACATTTAATGAATACTCAATATATGCAGAATTAAAACGAAAAATTACATCTTAGGGTGGGTCGATTTGTTTGGATGAAAAAACCCGTTAAGCAAAAACGACATCTACGGAAAATGCAAAGAAAATTTTAGCAACAATCCATAGGTCTTCTATTGGGATATATCCGTCTGTCCATTGATTTTGTATGGGGGCTAGCCTAAAATGTAGTCGTATAATTTAAAAATTGATATGCTAAGTGGTTAGGTTAAAACCAAGCCAGACATATCAAATTTCAGCCAGGTATTTCACAATTGAATGCCTAAAAAATGTGCAACAACCTCCAGGTGCATAACCACCTTAAGACTTGCAAATATTATTTTGGAACCAAAAGACAGAAGATAAAGCCGATCATGCTAAGGATGCATTCTGCGTGCGTTTTGAACGAGCGCTACCCCAAGCACAACCTCAAGATCGTGCTTGGCGATTTTAACGGCAACATTGGGACTGAAGAATTCTTTGGCTCAAGTATGGGAAAATTTCATGGCAATTTGTCTAACTGATGGAGAGAGGCATATCGATTTCGCCGTAGGTCGAAACATGGTTGTTACCAGCACCAGATTTTAATACTTCAGCATACACAAGGCTATATAGTTGAGTCCTGATGAAAGCACACGAAATGAAATTGATCATGTTGTGAATGCCTGAAGTCACGCATCGGAGCGTATTGAACGTGCGTGGTCCCAATACTAACACGAAGCACTATAATGCCGCACTATCCAATACGCAAGGAAAACTGAACATCTGTAAGCTGCAATCACAACAGACCGCCTTAACCTTCTCATACACACCCTCCCGACTACTCCGGGAAACCTCTCTGTCTTCTAAACATATATGTGAGCAGTGGAGACATATAACACCCTCCATGTATAGAGCTTCCAAGGAGGTTATTGGTAATTTAAAATCTACGACTATATCTAGGTACGAAGAGGAGTGCTGCAATGCTACTACAGTGAAGAATGCCTCCTAACAGCGAATTTTGCAGTCAGGAGAAACGGAGATAGGAGAAACGCCATTTTAAACGGAAGAAAAAAGAGCAAGAAAAGCGTGAAGATATTGAAATGTTGAATTATATAAATGAAACTCGAAATATCTCGAAATCTGGTTACAGATGCAGAGGAATCACTGAGATTATGGAGCAGTCATTTTTCTTACCAACTAGGACCGATGAAGCGCTTAATACCACCGATAGAAAAATGACCATCAGTTAATGATGGCTCGATCATCGAACTGTAACAAAGTCAGGCTCTGATGCGTTGCCAGCTGAGTTATTCAAGATCGGCGACGAAGTGTTGGTGAGGAATATGACCAACTTTTATGGAATATATGTGCCCATCAATGCATACCCAATGACTGGCATATCAGTGTTCTTTCACCTTAAAGAGACCCGCTGTTGGTGATAACTACCGTAGAAAAAATAGTCTTCTTTCCAACGTATATTAGATTCTACCGCGCGTATTTTGTAATAGGCTGAAGCCATATACGTATTTACTGATAGGAAAATATCAGTGTGGCTTCAGACCAAAATGGTCGATCAGTGACCATAACGATAAATCCTGGAAAAGACCCGCAAAGACACCACCTATTGGTCGCTTTCGACACGCCAATACGATCAAAGTTTTTCGACGCCCTGTCTCCACATGAAGCTTTGTCAGGATAGGGAAAAACCAATAGAGGTTTCAGGCCGTTCTCGGATATTGAAAAGCAGACATGGATCTAGATGTGATTGAAGACAAAATCAAATACTTGGTATCTACTCGCACGCCGTCATCGCGTCTTGGACGGTTTGTAACGGTGGGAAATTTTAACTTCAATGTTGTAGAAAACTTCGTCTATCAGTGAAAGAATCACGCTTGTAAATATGTATATGCTATTTTGGGGGTGAGGAAGCAAATTCGAAGTAAAGTCTTCTCGAGAGAGACGAAAATAAAGATCTAAAAGACGCTGATACTTCCTGTCCCACTGTATTACGCAGAGGCATGGACCATGATTGAAACAGATTTAACGGCGTTGGAAGTGTTCGAGTGGAAGATTCTCAGCAGAGTTTTTTGGCCTATCAGAGTCAGCGACGAGTTTAGGTCCCGTATACACATAGTCCAGCGCATAAAATTTCAGCTGCTGCTCTGGACTGTTCATCTCATTCGAATTGACCAAAGAGCTCCCATGGGGGCCCAAACTTAATTGGTGGATGCCGTAATAGAGGTCGACCGGCCACGCGGTGGAATGACCAGATATGGATCAATCTGCACGCACTTGGCACTGGCGCCAGCACGTACAAGACCACAGCAGTTAGTGCGCCTTCCTAATTGTGGCCATGACCGAACGATGGTTGAAGTTTACCCATGTAAGCAACTAAGTGTAAGCCTGACACATCGCATATATATGTGAGTCCAAATTTGAATTCGCAATTCGTGATGATGTGTGATAGATTTGAAAGCTCCGCGACAGGGCTGTTTCTTGCTTGTCTACATCTCCTTTTTAAGATGTTTGTTTTAAAGATAAAAACAGTGAATCTTCGTGGATAAATCTCTGCAGCCATGGGCCATTTATCTCAAGTTTGAACTTTTAACTAGTCTAAATATTGTTTGTTACATTAAAAACTATTTGCCAACTTTAAACTTATTCTATTGCAATACCTAGATGGTCTGTAGCACGAGTCTTGAGTCTCTGATTTTATTAGTTCCTTTAAAAACAAACACTCGTTTAGACCGACGGCTGGACAGGCTGACAGGCTGTTGATTACAAATATAAAAGGTTTAGCATCTCCTTTACTATAAGTATATACTGATATGTCTTTATATCTCTTTCTTATGCAGGATATGCAAATAGTTTGACAATTCATTCATTTAACAAACAGACTGAGTGACTAAAATGATTCCAACGCATTTGCTACGCCTTTCAACAGCTTGCTGTGCATTAATCGTAATCCTTGCTGCACTGCTTAGTTCTATCTTAAAAATAATGATTTACAATACTGACACGCGTACACAATCCGAATGCATTGACCTGCTGCGCTGCGTAGCTACTCATTAACATACGAAAAAGGATCAGTGCCACCATACCTGAGGTGTAACTAAAACGCTTTAATGTATTAGAATATCTTTATGAGTTGCCGCCTGCTTGGTCTATACGCATTTCGTGATCCTTTAAATCCTGTGCACTCATTTGATTTTTGTGCTAAGCTGTTTGGACCTGTTGCCAATATAAACATAGAAAATACAGCTCGCAAATATTTTTGTATTCTTTTGCTGTGAATGAATCAGTTTGCTAACATTAATCCTTTCATTCATTTAAAATTTGCAAATTCTTTTTGAAAGGAGTTAAGGCTTAGCCAAACTAGTTTAGATTAACTACACTTCGGGCTAGAAATTGCTTTCGAATTGCGAAAATTTGCGCTTGAAAAAGTATGAATGGCATTGAAAGGAAGATCTTTTACATTTCATTTCTAAAGGAATGTAGTTAAATAAGTCGGAAGAGATACACAATACAGCTGGCTGTCTGTCGTGTAGATGATATAACATTTGGGTTCGAGTTAATACAAATTTTGTCTACAGATTAGGTTTTTGGAAAGTAAAGAGTTTTTAGGCAAAATAAATAATGAAAATGAAATGTTTAAAGAAGAACTAAAAAAAGAGTCTGTGGAAACTGAATAAGAGTGCTGACCATTGCTAGGCGTTCAATTTACTTCTATGTTTTCCTATATTAAGAAATGTCGAGATTCTTCTTATATCTTAGGTTTACAGCTGCATTAAAACAAAAGACAGAACTCTTTCCAGACAGGACTTGTTTAGAATAATAAATATGCGCGCTTAGACTAAGCTAATTAGCGAAAGTCGAGTTGAACTAGTTGCCAGTCATTCCTGTGTTTCATATTATTTGGCGGTAAGTACATTTTTTGGTTTCATTTGTTACTCTGTGTCCCTTAAACCATCGCATTGAGTCATCGAAATTGTCAAATACGCCACCAGCAGGTTCCTTGGTTTGAAGTTGTCATATCATTAGTTTGTGGATTTTCTACTATGAACAGGATAGTGATTTGACATGGCCTGAGAAGACTTGGCTTTCGAAATCTAGCTACACTTCTCGCTCTTTATGTTTTAGAAATATGCTTATAGGCTTCACAATCAAAAGGTCGCAAGCATTCCCCGCCAAATGTAATTTAGCAAAGAGTCTCGTTTTCACTCCTTCACCTGAGTTCCTCCTTCAGTAGACTTTAGAATTCAGAATTATACACAATTACTTGACTTTTCTAAATACTAGAAATTTGAGCTACGAACCGCTTGGAGGCTAATGATTCGAAAGAGGTATAACGTACGACAAAAGAAGAACCAGATCAATTTTCTTCAACCTTCTCCTCATTCGAATATATTGTTTTAAAATAAACTCATAAAATTCCGGCGAAGTCCTAGTTGAATGCAAAAATAACGAAGTCTCTATCTATTACCGTTTCCGAGATCTTTTCGTTCATACAGTGGGACAGACGGACATGGCTATATTGACTGCTCTATCTTTTTCTATATGGTCTCTTAAGTCTTTCTATATGGTCTGCGGTCTATTTATTTATTACATACCCAATTTTAGGGAGTTTTAGGACTTTCTCTATATTTTTTGTGAGCATATATCATAATCTGCGGAGGATCTTTGCCTGCAGAACGCGTATTTAGTTTATGTTGTACCAACATTCCACATTTGGGCTACATTGGCCAAATTTGTAAAGGTAAAGCTGCAGCATGTCAGTGGCTTTGTACACGCACTTGTCTCTGGCAAGGATGACGCTGTCATCGGCAAATGTATCAGTGAGGAGTGTGGAGTGGTACACTCATTGGGCATGTGCCACGTAAATAGAGTATACAAGGTGGTACTTAGTATAATTCTTCTCTGTGCAACACCTACACGGATTTTTTTCGTTCTGAACTCCACACCATCCAGAAGCACCGAAACCGTCCTGTCCGTCTGGAAACTGGCCAAAAGCAGCTGAGGTGACATACTCTGTCTAAAGCCTGACGGTTTTCCATGTTTTGCCTGGAACCCATCTAGGACAAAGTTTACCACTCTATTCAGCTACTCAGGCGTTCCAAGTGTCTTCCTGAAGCCAAACTGAAAAGTTGGTATCCTTTTGTTAACTTCGTCGATTACCAATATCATCGTCAACAGACATCTCGCAAATAGCTACGCAATGAACGATAGCAGACTGATGGGTCAGTATGCGTCAAAGACTGACGGGCTCTTCACGGACTTGGTACTCATAACGATTTGGGTCTTTTCCAAAACTTTGGAAAATGCCCAAGTCTCAATGCAGCGTTGAAAAGAAGATTTGCCTGGTAGCACTTTCAGGTGCTGGTAATCAACGACCGACGGGCTCTTCCCGGACTTGGTACTCATAACGATTTGGGTACTTTCCAAAATTTTTGGAAATGCCCAGATCTCAATGCAGCGTTGAAAAGAAGCTTTGACTGGTAGCACTTTCAGAGTCCTGTTGTCGAGACCATTTTTAACCGCGGACTTTCTATTTGTTAGCACTTTGTTGTGGAACTGAATATCCTCGATAGTAATGGGATTGGCAGTGAGGGCCAACTGGCCAGGATGGTCCAGTAGTCTTTGAACTCGTCTTCTGCGACTAACGGATATGGAGTCGAAAGGTTTGAATCTAACCTCTAAGTATTCGGCAAAAGTTTTCGCACACTCTTGAAGGAATCTGGCTCTGTTAGCATCTTGTTTGCTAATTAATAGAGATATTTGGTGAATAGAATTATTTAAACTCTCCTGTATAATATTATTCAAGAACTTTCCTAGCGAATGTAGCGTAAGCTTAATTGCCTATACGAACTGGGACTACTGCAGTCGCTTTTTAGTTGGAGATTGCTATGACTTTGGACTGTTTCCAGACTGATGGAAAAAAAATATAATTTTAGACATGAGTTGATAATTTAAAAAAAAAAATTCCATACCATGGAGGGGAAGTTTTTTAGGCCCTGTACCGAAGGTACAAGAGCCTATTGGTTTTATGCACATGTATGAACCAGGTAGAACTAATGGTCGGAGACCCCCCCAAAGTTACCCTTATTATGGTCAGGAGTGCTAGAGGAGCCGATATAGCCATGTCCGTCTGTCCGTCCGTCCGTCTGTATGAACGAAAGGATCTCGGAAACGGTAACAAATAGAGACTTCGTGCTTTTTGCAATCGATTAGGACTTCTCCGGAATTTTACAAGTTTATTTTACAATTTTGCCCTTCCCCCCTTCCCCATTAAATCACCCCCAAGGCTAAAAATTTCTTCGGCACAAAAAAAATTCAGTATGCCAGTATAGAGTTAACGTCCCTCTAAGCCAAAATCCAAAAAAGTTCATCAAAAACGGATAATAAATAACGATTTTATAAGCAATTGAATTTGATCGACCTATGATACTTCCATCCTCCCTTTTTCTTTTCATACAGAATGTTTTATAAGGCACTTATTCGTGCAGTGAGAAGTGGTTATAAGCTTAGTCATAAGCTAGGGAAACATTTAATGTGTTTGTTAGGTGACCTGTACAGGTACAGGGCCTTTTACAGCCGGTTTTGCCCGACTGTAATTTTCATACTTGTTTTAAGCAAAAAACCGATATGTCGTCCCTATCCGGAGCTTTGTCTGATTAAATCTCTTGAGTTCATAGATAAATTACTATGTGACGCAATTTTTACCTACCTCCTCCGCTGCCCACCCGTATTATTTGCCAAGACTGTGATCAAGCGTTGTATTTAGAAGAACAGCTATGAAATTTTGGGCTTGATTTCTTACAATTTAACTTTACGAAGACATTTTTTTTTTTTTAGAAAAGAGAATTGGCTGAAAAATTTTGCATCAAAGAAGTTTTTTTCTTAAGTCTATAATAGCATATATTTAGCTTCAAAGAGAAGCTTATAAATAAGGGTAAATCTGCTGGCCGTGGCGTAAATCTGATGGGGCGCTCCCATAAAAGTTTAAACCGAAATCTATTTTCGATATTAAGAAATTGTTAATTACATCGAATACACTTATCTGTTTATAGCTGTGCTTGTTGTTGGATAAGCGTTTTATTAATCGAAGGCGAGAATTGAAATGTGATCATTCCAGTTGTCCCTTGACATAAGCTATTACAGCAAAGATTGCATTTGAAATTTGGATTTGGCAGGAATGAGTTTTATAATAAATAGGTGCTAGTATTTAGAGAGTGATAATTGGGCACCGGAATTGTCAAAGTCGTATATAATATCTCTTAGTAAAGCATCTATAACAAGTTCTAAGTTTTTTTTTTTCGAATTTCTTTGAATATGTGGTAGTTGTTGGCATATAAATGAAATGAAAATGAAATTCTTTATGCCTGTAAGTTGCAACATTTAGTTTATAAAATCCTTGTGGTATTTCATATTTGTTATGCATAGATCAATGAAAAGTGTTAGTGGGCATATATACTATATTTTTTTCTATTTTTCATGAACTATAAAATTTTTAACCCTAATTTCCAAACATGCAGTTCATTAATGATAGACTGCATGCCTTATTGTTAGCAAATTTATTTGATTTCCTGCACACCACAAAGTTCAGCTAAGAATTTTGTAAGAAATGCAAACACCGCCGCGACTGGCCCTGCTTATTATGATTGCACCACATTCTGGAAATATTATAAAAGCTGTCACTTTCTTCACATCGAATTGCGGCCTTTGTTTGCTAAATTATGTGGCCTGTTACATGCGGCGCCATTTGTAAGGTTTACTCAATACCATAATTAAATGAAAAAGGGAAAATCGCATACAATGCTGCTGCTCGCTGACTTCAAATCATAACAAAAAACAATGTCAATCATAATTTTCGCAGAATTTCCTTTCGCGTTGCGTTTGTGACCGCCCATTTTTCGCGCGATCTTAATAATGTTCACAAATAAAATTATTTCACACAGCATGTTGCAAGGCAAAGAAAGAAAATTTAAAGAAATGTTTTGGACAAAAGAAGGCCAACAGGCAGGGAAAGTTGAAAATACATAATAAAAATGCCACAAACACAAATTAAAACCAATGAAAAATATTATAAAAAACGATCTGCGTCTCAGCGTTTGCCAGAAATCAGCAGGGACAGCGGTGAAAGTTGGTCAGTTGTTGCACAGGACTAAGAATAAACTCAAAGAAAATTAGTTCAAATGAAAAAGACGCGAGTTGCCGCTCATATGTTACGCGTTAAATTAAAATAAAAAATATTGCACTACAATTTGCAATAACTCGTTAAAAGTTTATAGAAAAAAATCATAGTTTTCCGATTTTCTTGATATTGAAGTGAACTCATCTATCTATTTATATATAGATTGCCATGAGTCCCTTAGTCCTTGGGTTGAATATTTAGAATTACTGGTAATATTAAAATATTTAAAATATTCAGTTTTTGAATGCATTTTAATCCCGAGCAAAATAATTCACTGCGCATTACTTACTAGCAACCGATTTTCAATTAAAATTAAGTTGATTTTTTATTTAAATTTAATTGCAAGAGTATTTGAAATTCAACAACAACAAAAAAAAACATCGATGTCAGCCTAGTTTGTCATAAAATTAATTTCCATAGAATGAAAAAACATCACAGCAGGCGGCAAAACGTAGCATTTCCATAAATCGTACTGCGCACCGATTTAAATAATGCGCAATATTTTGTCCCAGATGAGCAATTCCAAACGTGGTCTCTGCCGAATGACTGATCTATCAAAACGTTTGACAGCCTCGACTTAGAATGCCATCAGTCGTCTGTGTCAACTGACTGCTTTGCATACCATCATGTATACACGATTCGGTACCTTCGGCGCAGCAAAGTTGTCCCATTTCAGGATTTCTTCTAATTTGCATTTAACCCTTTTGCTGTACGCCTCAAGAAAAGGCGACAGCAATCAAGCTGAACGCTGTCCTTTTGCTTACTTTTCCTTAAGCTAAATTTGTTTTTTTTTTTTTTTTTTTAATTTTTTTTATTTAAGGTGCATTTAGAAAGAATTATGACCAACAACAGCAACAACATAAAAAAAATTGAAATAAATGGAAAATTTTTTAAAATGATTTTCCTGAAAATTTCATACAAATATTTTTGATGTGGTTGGTTTTTCTTTTTGTTTTTGTTTTGTTTTCTGCTTCTTGAGTGTTTTTGAGGCAATTACTGCTTCAATTAAATATGTAAATTTATTTTGAAATTCAGTTCCATTATTTACATTATATGTGTATACAAGAGGAGTACCTTTCGGGCTAAGGATGCCTTTGTCTGGGACATTTAATTAGTGTAAGATATATTGCTAATTGCATCGATTTTAAGATTTTTGTTTTATTATCCAAACAGCTATAGCAGTATTTACTATAAATACGGATAAACTTTTGAACTCGGTTGCTCTAAAATTAAAAATTGAAACAGCTTTAGATTAGCATTCAAATAGGTGTTACCAAAAACAATAGCAAAGTTCAAGTACACAAATAGCATCGCATTAATAAAGTCGTCTCCCGCTTCTCTTTATTTTCAACTAATTTTGATTAAAAATATTTAGCTCTCCATTTTTTGGATAAATTTTACCTTTTTGATAACATTATCGAGTTTCACTTTTGTCACACAACCTCTCAACATTTTCAAACTCACGCCATCCTTGCGTCTGAAAAAGAGTTTCTCCGCTCTCTACGTTTCACTCGATATCGCTCTCGCGTTGCTCCCGACTGCAGAGTTCGTTGATAGGAGACGTTCTTCTCTGCAGTAGCATTGCGACACTCCTTGTCGTACCAAGAATTAGTCACAGGTTTTGTATAACCAATGAGTTGTAGCCTTATACATGTGGCGGGTGATGGAAGATGGAGACGTTTCCCGGAACAGCCGGGAGAGTTTGTGTGAGAAGGCGTCTAGCTTTCTTTGCGTGTTGGGTCACGCGGCATTATAGTGATCCGTGATTATATTGAGACCACTTAACGTTCGCACACCCAACACGCTCGATGCGTGGCTTCCTTCAATCACAACATGTTCCATTTGATTTCGTGTACTTTTTTCAGGACTCAGCCATATAGCCTTGTGATTGTTTAGATGTTGAAATCTCGTGAAGGCTAAACTCTCTGATCGTTGGACCAAAGATTCCTTCCTTCCCAATTTTGGCGTTTAAATTGCCAAGCACAATTTTGACATCGTATTTTAGGACAGCGCTCGTATAGACGTTCCAAACGCTCATAGAACTCATCTTTAGCATTGTCGTCTTTCTCTTCCCTTAGAGCGTGCGCAGAAATCAGGCTTATATTAAAATATTTAGGCTTGATGCGTATCTCGGCCTAGCGCTCGTCAGCAGGTGTGAATCTGGAGACGAGGCTACTTAGTTTCGTACTTACCACGAAACTGCATCCAAATTCGTCTTTACACTGATGGCAGCTATAGATTTTTTAAAGCAGCACCGTACTTTCCATCAAATATCCTAGATTGAACTAATGCCAGCCATTTATCTTTCGAGAACATCAATATCCTGGATATTTGCATCATCTCTATTATTGGTGCGGACATTCCAAGTGCGCAACCATAAGTCGTGGTCCTTATATCGTTTGCGGAGATCGTCATCATAGGGTTGTCTTAACCGAGACGTCCTTTTTGTTTTCATTGGAGATATGTATATTACGGTGGCGGGTCCCAAGCCTAGCACAACAGTCTGGGTGTTTATCGTCTACTTACAGTTTGATTACCTCCAAACGGTTGTTCGGAGGATACCCCGTAGGTACGTGCCTAACGGACGTTTGTGAGCGGTGAATGACAGTCAACAACTTTCTGCACAAGATTAACTTTTACCAACGACCCCATTGCCAAATTTTCTAAGCTGCTTCAAAATTTTCAGCGGTTGTTGATGTGCTACAGCGTCCAGAGCGAGCATAAACATCTTCTTGGCCTTCTGTAGAGTGCTTGTACCACGTATAAACCATCATTTAAAAGAATAAGAAGCGATTGGCTAATAAATGTGTACATATTTCCTTTGGTGTTGTTGACGGGAGAAACTCATAGCTGATAGCAACTATTGTAGTCTCCCCTTAAGAAGGTTGTGATAGAGATTGCATAGTTGTCTTAAGGAGAATGTTTTGCTGTGTGATATATATATTAGTTTCTAATGTTGAATGTTGATTTAGAGGATATATGACTGCCGATAGTATCGAAGTCCTGATGAAGAATTTAGCTGATATAGTTCGTAGTTTATTCGTATGGCTACGTCTCGCCAATCGAGTCAATCTCTGATAGAATGTAATATGTGGTTTAGCAAATCGAATGTTAAACAGGGCTGGCCAACCGGTCGATCGCGACTATTAGCTTAGTCGATCGTGGCAAAGTAAAAATTATAAATACGTAGAAGGACTATTGGCTACCCCGTCTCTATAAGTTATATTGATCAAGTGCAACTACTCATATATATAGGCTCATTTATACATATTTATTTGCAAGTAATTCGATTTTATGTTCACACATCATTACCTATCTTAATTTTTGCTAACACATTTAAAACAAAATTTTGACAAACCTATTTACATAAACCAAGCTTTCAAGTCATCAAACAGAGCCATGAGCGCTTTCATCAGCAGATACAGTACTACAGGAAGCATGGCCAAACAGAAAGCCTGCGACATTAGCTCAGAGTAACTATCATTCTGTATGGAATGCTTAATAGATGCGAAGAACTCTTTTGCCGACTCAAACCACTTCAGCTCTTTGTTCTCCAGCACATCACCAATTGGTTCAATCTCAGCTATTTAAGTAGCAAGTATAACAGACAAATAGTATAAGATCCTATTCAAATAGATTTTCTAAGAACATACCAGTAGGCTTATTGGTTTCAACTTCTTCTCCTTCTGGTGCTTCATTTGGCGTTGCATCATTTGCAGTATTTGCTGCTTGTCCCTGTTCCAACTCGGCCAATGTAGCTTGCGCTGCATTGTTAACATCCTCAGGTTGCATCTGCCTATCTTCCTTCTTCAATGCAGCGCCAGCTGATCGAATAATTTGTACGCTTCGCTGAGAAGCCATGATAAACGCGAGAAAATATTAAAATAATTTGAAATATATGAATCTGTTATTTTATAAGACCGACAAATTCTGTGCGATGTAAAACAGTTTTCAACTTGATATGAATGAATATAATAATGAAATAATTTTCAGAGCATGCTTGCTATTTTATTAAAAGCTGATTTTTTTTTTAAACTAAAACTAATAAACTTATTTAATTGGTGTAAAAACGGTTCCGATACTACGATATATCAATTGGAATGTCTCGTGTGATGTTTTGTTGTACTGTCATTAACATGGTTCAGATTTGCACACTTTCAACAACAGTGTCTGTCCGGAGTTGTGTCCATCTCCAACATCCAAATCGCCATTTCTAAAACTCTAAAACAATCCGGTATAGCACAAATGTTGTACGACGACTTCCAAGCAACTTCGGTGCGTTTTCCACATGATTTATATAATTTTTTATCACATGGCATACAATAAATCAAATAACATCATGCATCATTCATCTTAAAATACCTAGAAATAGAGTTGTTCTATCCCTTAGAATGTCTCGTGCACGAACGTCAAATTAAGTAGAATCGCATAAAGAAAGATTTAAACCCATGCATGTCACCTAATGCCTTCCCTTTCTGTGTCACAACTGTTCGCGAAAAAATACGCGCGCACGCGTGCAATCTGCTACAACCCTTCGCGCATCAAAACGCGCGTGCGTACCCGTGTTGGGCGTGACCGCTGCTGACTGACCACTGTACAGTTGGGTTGACTTACTGTCCTGTCCGGCTGACTGTCGGTTGACGTTGACATATGACATACGGTGCATTATGAACGAAATGACGTTACAGCTCACTTAACTCGTGTCCATTATATTCGAAAAATGGGTAGTTGGACAAGTGCTGAGGTGCGAAACGCGAACAGCAGCCGACAGGCGACAGTATTAAGTGAGAGATTGTGACTGATTACCGCCAGTAAGTTGGTTGTTGTTGGTTGATGTGACAAATTGATGTAAAAATGTATGTAAAACAAATATTTTTATTAAATGTTAACTCACAAACGTTTGCACTGAACTTCAATTACCATCTGCAAAAATAGACTGGGTACCATGGAATCGGAACTAAAGTCACTGTCAGACAAGTTCCTACTGAATTTGACAAGAAACTGAAATAAGTTAAAGAAGTCGAATCGAGAGAAGTAACTTCTTAAGCACAAATCTGACATGAAAGGCATTTTTGTGGCTTCATGTGATACCGAATTCTAAAACTTACCGGGAAAAAGTATTTATTTCTTTAGCAGATGAACACCATTAAAATTAAAAACCTTAGAAGCTGCTCTCCGAATTGTAGTTTCTACGGCACCAAAATAATGGTTGGACATTATTTAAAATTTTTTTTTTTTTATTTCCTTAATAATTAAATTTTTATAACTTAAAGCATTACTTCTAGTTGGGCGAAAACAAATGCCCTCCAACCGACTCCTATCAGCTACTACGGCTCTTAGTTTACTCTACGTTGCTCTGGACTCGATTTCAGAATGGACAGTGCGAATCCATGTTTGCCTTGGACGACGGCTGCCTTGTGGGTTCCACTGAAAGGCCATCTTTGTAATGTTGTCGTCTTCTCTGCGCAAGGTGCGAGCTATCCAATTCCACTTGCACCTTTTTATTTTATTATTTTAATGTTGATAGGTTCGGTGTTTGTTGCTTGCCATAGGTCAGCGTTTGAGATCGTTTCTGGTCAGAAGATACGGCATATAATCCTTAGACATTTGTTAACGAAAGATTGAAGCTTTCCGCCATAGCGATCATCCCCTCCTTCCAGTCATTTAGAACGGTCGCAGATATCCATGTCGCACGAATAATGGGGTGTAGGGCGAGTGAGATGGTGTTTACGCTGTACTTAAGCAGTTCGGCCGGTAAACCAGTTTTTTTAGCTTGCTTAAGGCCTGAGTTATTTCGTCCCCAGTAGGCGGATCAGTAGAAATACTTCTGTTGGGGTTTCGACGCTGCTCGCTGTTGGGAATTGCTGGAGTTTCTGCTTCAGTATCATCGATTTTAAGCTTGCCAGTTGGTTTTTGACTGACGATAGGCTGGACCCGTCAATAGACTTGATAGGTGGAATATTTGGCTTAACATTTCCTAGTTCCTTTACCGCTATTTACCACTATGACGCGAGAGAGCAGAGAATAGTTCTTCTTGGTACCGTTGGAGCATGGCTGGTGTTTCCAGGCCATCCAGGTTAAAGATCTGTTAGCGTTGCTGTTGCCTGCTGATTCCTTCTGGACGGAGACGTAACCGTTCAACAATCAGATTGTGATCGCTGTACATATGAGCTCCACTATACGCATGAACGTCCATCAGACAGTTGTGAAATCGCCTGGTAATCAGCACATTTGATTCCTAGTGCGCCCATCGGAGGACTCCCAGGTGTACTTATGTATGTCCGGGTACGGAAATTTACTGCCTCCAATAAACATTTGGTGGGTGGCGCAAAGATCGAGTAGCCGGTCTCCGACCCATGAACCTCTCGACGTTGGTGTTAGTATCGCCGATCATTGCGTGCTCGCGATGGGCAATACATTCCAATTTGTTCTTAAATCTAACTTTTTTTTTTACTGTGTATTTAATTTATTTTTTTTTCCAGCTCAAAGAAGTACATTAAAAATTTGCCTAATCAATGCGTAGCGATCTGTGGCAAACAGTAGTCATAAAGTTGCTATTCGACTCAAGGGTTCCAGTGCTAATATGACAAACGCGTGGGCTGTAAATATTTGGACCAAACGACGACTCCTTTTAACCTGGCCTTCGACGTTGACCGCAAGCGGAAGTGATAAATGACTAAAGTCAACGTAGTAGCTCAACTTTGACAGCGAATTTTGACAGATTATTATTTGGCAATGAAGTCCTTTGAGGGTTGCGTTTTTAGCCTTTCGACATTAAAAACATTAAAAACCATAAAGGTCAATAGTGACGAGTTCGACGACGGCGTCGTTGGTGGTGGTTGCTGCTGCTAACCGCTACCGCTTAATCGTTGTTCTTGACTCGCGCGGGCGTAGTGTGCAATCATTAGTGGTTCGCGACAAATGGATCTTGTCCATAGATACAAATCGTACTTGAAAAATGTGTAGCTACATGTAAATTGTAAATTGAATTCAATTTGTGTTTGTTTTGTCTACCAAACACACAAATGGGCACTCATTAGGCGATCTTTATATGCGATTATGGCAGCACATAATCGCACGCGCGGTCAAAGGTTCAATAATTAATGATCTTGATAGCAAAACTTCATACAGCTGCTAAGAATTAGAGCTACAACAATCGCGTAGAAGCGTTGCGAATATTTTTTAAGATTTTCTCGACGGTTGTGGAAAAACCCTTGAAAGAGATTTATTGGTGAAATTTTTGCAAGCAGCAATAAATCTCAATCTGTTCCGAAATCATTGCAAAATTTAACCGCAAATTATCAAATTGACAAAGGGTTTTGTTGTATTCGTTCGGTCATGGGTTAATTCGTTTAACTCGCTGTCGCAGCGTTTGTGAAAAGGGTCAGAGAGGGTCGTTGGGTTGCACTGTTTTTGAAAAATTTTAAAATTCGTTTTGAACAAAAAAGAAAGAGAATTAATTTTATAGAACAATTAGCTCGAGTTGCTATTATTGATTGTGTTCGATTATTATTAAACATATTAATTTGATTTGATCGTTAGGTGTTGGAGGCTTTGGAATCAGAAATTTTTCAAGCTATTAGCTTTTTTTCCAATTCATTTTATTTACGATTTATCTAACCAACAAGATAATACGTGTATTTAATTATTTATATAAAAAATGGAGGTAATAAGATTCATTGATTCTAAATTGATATATTTCTTGTACTACATTAAGAGTTTATATGTCAGATACAAAATATGATATATCTTTAAGGGGGAAAAATTTCTTCACTTGTCTTTAATTTTGATAGTTCATCTCTCAGAAAGCTCTACTAGCCACCTAAACCGAGAAAAGACACAGATTTAATAGATTTTATTACTTACAATGGAATGCCACCAAACTCTTTGGATATTTGTAGTTGTGATGATTTAAGCTCGCACCACTCTGCACCTACATAATCTTGCATGATATCTTATATAATTATAATTATTTATATATAACTATTTTATTTGACAGGAAACAGGATTCGTTATATCCTATAACCATATCATGTCGCACCCGTCTATTATAATCTCCAAACTGTACAAATTATTGTGATAGTGTTTTCGAAATTTATTAACAGTTGTCTCCGTCTATTATGTGTAGCGCCGACTCCAATAATAGTCCTTCTTAATCTTCTTATTGGACGGCTATGTGGCATGCTCCTATTGGCATCCTATTAGCATGATTTAGCAGTCTAAAGTTGTAGCGACTTGGCTGATGAAGGGCGATGTTGTTAAGCCAAATCTGTGGCGTATTTTTTTTTTTTTTTGTAAGTGTGAAACACACCTTTATGCACTTCATTGCGTTTAGTTTAAAATACCATCGCTTGGTCCAATTCTCCAAATCGTGGAAATACTCCTGCTCGCCGTCTGCTACATTTTATACGCATTTGGCGTTGTAGAGAATTACGACGTCGTCTGCGTAAGATGCCAATATGACTTTTTCGGGTGGCATTATATCCTCATCGGTGACAAGGAGATCAGCAGTAAACAATGAGTACAGCAACGGTCCCAGCACACTATCTTGTGGAACTCCGGCTCTCACGGGATGGACAGTTGAGAGCATCTCTCGCACTTTCACTTGAAAATGAATGTCTTTCAAGTAAGGCTTATAGGACTATATGAGCTAGCAATATCTTTAGGCTTGCCAGGCTTATGGATCATTGTGATCCTCGCTAGTTTCCACTTGCTAGGGAAATGCTGCATTCTCAACATTGCGTTAAATATTAATGTTAAATAAAAAAATGCGTGCCTTGGCAATGCCTTTAAGGTATAATGACAAATTCTGTCGTGACCCGAGGCTTTGTTGCTGTGCAAATACCATATGACTCCCATGATTTCTTCGGGACGGACTGATCTCATTGGAAATCCATTTGACTTCAAGCAACTGTCCCACTCTGGCCACGTCATTCGCTTCAGCAAGTGAAAACGGTGTAAACCTGGCCTCCAAATTGATTCCGAAGATGTTAGCCTTATCTTCCTCGGATTTAGCCAGCACAACATAGGGATCCTTAACAGTGACCAGACGGAGAACCTACCTTTTGGTCGCCTTTGTTGCCTTTCAAAGCGAGTAATTGGCGTCAACAGTGTAGTCCTTCCTTTCCAGCTTCTATACAAAGAGCTGTGCTTTTTTAGCGTGCAGCATGTCTTTGAACACAGCAGCAGCTCTATTGTAGGCTAGTCTGTCCAGGGGATAGTGTGTTCTGATGAACTTTCTACGCAGTTTTCGCTTCGTCCGAAGGAATTCGCTTATGGCTTGGTCAAGCGTGAAACAAGGGCGTTGGATGGGGTGCTGTGTACTTGGTGGGTTGGCGGCATCATATACATTTTGAGTGAGCCGATCTACTGCATCATCTATATCCATCGCTGAGGTCAGCTCAATGTTAAAGTGTACGGCATTTTCCAGTTGTTGTTGAAAACGACTTATATCTGCGCAACTAGATAGTAGTCGGCCTTCACTCAGTAGATTGATTGGACCCGCTCTTAATGTGACTATTAGAGCCAGATGATCGGAGTGGCGATCCCATAAGTCCTCGATGCTAACTAGTTGATCTGGTATTTCGCTGTACATCACAAAGTCTAGGCACATCACTCTTCCCACTTCTCTGGTTGGGTGGTGAGTGGAGCAACCAGTCGCCAATATCTCCATGTTGGTTGAAGATAGATAGTTAGCTAGCTTCAGACCATTGTTCGCTGTGTATACGATATCTTAAAATACTAACACACAAAAATTTCAACAATGGATTGATTTTAATAAAGATATAAGTGTGTCATTATTATCTGATTTTGAACTTGACCGTCCAGTTGAAATGTTCAACAACCTTCTACTCGCAGCATCGCAGTTATCAACGCCTAAATCTGAACCTTTACATCACTCTGACACCACAAAACTTTCTTGGAAATAAAAACATGAATTTAAAAATGAAAGTCTAATTAAATACTTACAGAAACTGGATTCTCATGACAAAAAAAAAAAACAATTAGCATAGTTTATGGAAAGCAACAAAATATCTCAAAAAGACACCATTTATGTATAAAAACGTAAAAATATAGAATGGGCAGAATTAGGCCAGATAGACTCCATAAAGTATATTGATCGATATTGGTTCCCTAAAAAGTGTAGCCTCATACAAATCAGTCTCAACTTTCTTGGTTATTGTATGAACAAATTTTTGTTTCTGTGTTTTTTTCAGCTAAAAACTACGAATTTATTATATTTTGCATCAATCCTGATGAAATATTTACCTACGAACCAAATCTGAACAATAAAAGTGGTGGTCCTTCCAAGAAAATTCAAGTTAATATACACATGTCTGTCTGTATGGTGGCTATGAACATTTAGAACTTGAAGACTTTAAATGATAGAGCCTTTAAGTTTTTGATATTTTATGTCTCCTACATTCTCTTCAAATGAGTAGTGTTTAATGAACATGCCAACCCTTCTCTAACGGAACTTATTCATAGAAACTTCCACCTCTTTACTTTATTTTTGAATTAAAAAAATTTTTTGTATTTTACTTAAATTCAAATGAAATAATGCACATCTTATACTAATCTTAATTAAATATTTCACACGGATCCTAGATAAGAATCTATGCTTCCCATATAAATTTAAGTAAAATTTAAGAGATTTTTTTTTTTTTGGTCTACATTTTTTTATATAACTATTTTTATTCTGTTGAACCTTTTCCAACCAATGATTATTGTATTTAAATAAACCACAAAATTTTTAACTGTGTATAATAAAAAAAAATAAAAATATAATTTCAACACATGTCGCTTACAATTAACATAAAAGTGTCCTTCAAAATATGCCTACGTACTTAATGAGTTTAGAAGTTCACAAGTCCATAGCGCACACATTACTAGCGACGACAGTTTCAATTAAAACTACCCGCGCGTAGCCGAGTTCACTTAAATTCCTAACACTTGGTGGTTTATGCGGCCTAATTACAGCTGCACTACTAAGGCCAATGCACTGGGTCGCCGCTGGTCAACACATACAATGCTATGTCCTGCTGAACTCTGTCTCTTTCAAATTTAAAGAAAAACAAATTTCATTTCATGCTGTAATAAAAATCAGAACATTAAATTAAAATGTACAAGTCAAGCAACTCAATTTCAATGTACTTTACAACATTTTGAATAGCGTGCGAAACTGCTTCTTGATGCTTTCGTGTACTAGATAGCCAGCGGCTTGACCGGTAATCCAGTTCAGTCTGTAGCTGTCCAGTAGCAGAACATTAGCGCGCAAAATTTATTGTTCGAAATGTGTATGTGTCAAAGTTGTGATTATCAATAAACAAAAGCAATATTGAGCATACCGTAAAGAAAAGGACATGTAGACGACCATGTCGCGCTTTAAGAAGAAGAGGGTCGGGTCAATTGCGATGGCAGCATAAGATACTATATACGCCGCGACACACATGATCTAACATTGGATTTGTACAACACAAACACAGCGCATGAAATCTTTATCTGCTGTCATTGCTTTCGTTCTTAATAAATTGTAATCCTGCAATGTATTGTATTGTCCTTCGTGCACTACATGAAGGCGCGCACGAATAAATACACAAACCGGTGGTTGATTACGAAATGCCTTCGACCTTTCTTCGTTTTACATCAGCAGAAAAAAATTTTCAACTAAAAGATACAAGATACAATTTGAACTTCAATTGATTGACAGCTTAAATGCTATACACATGCTTTATTAGCAGATAGTTTAAAAAATTTCTAAGGATCAAAATTATTATTCCAGACAGACAGTATTAGGTATTCATGAAAGGAAATGTATCATACGAAAAGTTTATTTGTGGTGTTATTCCTCAGTGTTCTGTGGTAGGACCCATCCTTAATAATAGTAATATGCATGACATTCTTAAGTTTTGATAATGTTATATGTTACAATGTTCTATTTTTAGTCACATTCTATTATCAACTAATGAGAAAAAAAAATTCCAGATCTAGGCAAACATAGCAAGAAAAGTTTTCATACAGTTATAGCATTCAAACTTGACTGAATCAAAGTTTTTTTACACATTCCTTCCATATTTTATATTGAAAAAAAAAAAAAAAAAAATATATATATATATATATTGAATTGAATTGAAGATAAAATGGCGTCCGGACAACGCAAGGATGATCAAAAATCACAACAACAACAACAACAACAACAACAACAACCACTACGTACGACTTCAAGAATGCACGATTTGATGTCACAAATGAACAGCATACAGTTTGGTTCGTTAACTGTTGAAATGACAGGACCTATGGAGAATGAGCAGAACGCATCTGGTAATAATATGAATCTCAGTGGACGGCGTTCACATTCGCAGCCACAAGCTAGCGTAGCTGATGTTCCCGACGATTTCTATAGATTCCGCTGGGTTCGCAATCGCGATCTGGTACGAGTCAGAGCGCGCAGTAAGCCGTGTGTCAGAACAGTTACCAAACGACAGTCCTCAAAATGTGACTGACAAACAGATTTTTAGTCCAACATCGTCAATACTTTTTCTTTTCGAAAAATAAATCTGTTATTCGCTTCAAACATATTTTATTTAATTTTTTTTTTCCGTGTAGACCGCTGCCTTCTAACCGAACTGAATCTTCTTTGGTAATTTGGGTTGAACTGATGCATCGGCTGTAGTGGTCATTCTTCTTTTTAATGATTTTTCTCACCAGACCCTAATAAGAGCGAGGTCGTCTGCTTCATAAAGGACTTCACCTTGGGTAAAAAAAAAAATAAAAAAATATTCCATACAATCGAAAAAATACTCGATTACGTACGAGTACTTAGGTGGCCTTCAACCGTACATCGTTCAGTTGTTTTGAATGTCAAGTACGGAGAGATCTCGCCAAACCTGGGACGCGTGCACGGTCGTCCTCTATTACGTCGTCCACCAATCAAGTTTAAGTCCCCCATTAAATCATGCGTGCTGGAGCTCTTTTGGCTATTCGTGACCAGCGCAGTACAGTCGCTGAAGTTTTATGCGCTGGACTATTTCAAACTCATTGGATAGCTCATACAGCTTGTGGTTCATACGGGACCTAAATTCGTCGCCTACTCTAATGGGAAGAAAAAAACACTGCGGAGAACCTTTCTCTCAAAAACTTCCAATGCCGTTTCGTCTGACTCAATCACGGTTCATGCCTCTGCGCCATACAGTAGAACCGGCAGTATCAGCTTCTTTTAGATTTTGATGGTCGTTTTTCCAATTTGCTTGTTCAGCCTAAAATAGCGTCAATTTGTAAGCGTGATTCTTCGCCTGATCTCCAGGCTAACGTAATTGTTGCTGGCCTTTTTGAATCCAAGATAGACGAAGTTTTCACTCACTGTCCAAGACGCGATGATGGCGTGCGAGAATACACCAAGTACTTCGTCTTATCCTCATTTTCCGCAATTTGATAACAGTTCACTTTGCTCCTGATTTGAACGGAACTTTGTCATAGCCTTGAGGTGTTGAAATCTGATGCTGCCAGCTTGTTCCGACCTGCGTCGAAATCGAAGGCTAAAATTCATTCTCAATTTTGTCGTTGAAATCACGAAGCACAATTTGGACATCCAGTTAGGGGCAGCGCTCGTATAGACGTTACAAGCGTCATCTTTTACTTCCGTCCTCGTCCGCTCTGTCCTATCCATCGTATTTTGTGGATTGTAATGATGTCAGTCTTGTATCTTTCGAGGACATCAACAACCTGGATATGTTCATCATTCCTATTTATGGTGCGGACATTCCAGGTGCACATCGATAAATCGTGGTCCTTATATCGTTGGCGGAGGTTGTCATCATAGAGTTGTCTTATTCGAGGCTTCCTTTTTGTTTTAGTTATATAGTTGTTGGAGTTATATATTTTACGGTGGCGTGTTTCAAGCCCATGACACCAACTCCTAATTAAGGTGTCTGTCGCATACTCACAGTTTGATCACCTCCAAATGGTTGTTAAAGAGTTTACCCAAGATTTGCATGTTTTAAAGGTCGTTTACGAACTGCTTGGGTTGTTTGCACAAAAATCATTGTTGGCCATTCCCAGGTGAATGACAGTCAACAACTTTCCCCAAAATGTGAACTTTTACAAACGACCCCATCTCCAAATTTTCTTAGCTGCCTCATAGTTTTCATCGGCTGTTGATGTGCTAAAGCGTTCAGAGCGAGCATCGTCATTAACATCATCTCGGCCTTCTGTCGAGTGCCAATCGCGATCGATCAGTCGATCGAGGCAAGACAAAAATTATAAATACGTAGAAGGACTATTGGCTACCCCGTCTCTATAAGTTATATTGATCAAGTGCAACTACTCATATATATAGGCTCATTTATACATATTTATTTGCAAGTAATTCGATTTTATGTTCACACATCATTACCTATCTTAATTTTTGATAAAACATTTAAAACAAAATTTTGACAAACCTATTTACATAAACCAAGCTTTCAAGTCATCAAACAGAGCCATGAGCGCTTTCATCAGCAGATACAGTACTACAGGAAGCATGGCCAAACAGAAAGCCTGCGACATTAGCTCAGAGTAACTATCATTCTGTATGGAATGCTTAATAGATGCGAAGAACTCTTTTGCCGACTCAAACCACTTCAGCTCTTTGTTCTCCAGCACATCACCAATTGGTTCAATCTCAGCTATTTAAGTAGCAAGTATAACAGACAAATAGTATAAGATCCTATTCAAATAGATTTTCTAAGAACATACCAGTAGGCTTATTGGTTTCAACTTCTTCTCCTTCTGGTGCTTTATTTGGCGTTGCATCATTTGCAGTATTTGCTGCTTGTCCCTGTTCCAACTCGGCCAATGTAGCTTGCGCTGCATTGTTAACATCCTCAGGTTGCATCTGCCTATCTTCCTTCTTCGATGCAGCGCCAGCTGATCGAATAATTTGTACGCTTCGCTGAGAAGCCATGATAAACGCGAGAAAATATTAAAATAATTTGAAATATATTAATCTGTTATTTCATAAGACCGACAAATTATGTGCGATGTAAAACAGTTTTCAACTTGATATGAATGAATATAATAATGAAATAATTTTCAGAGCAAACTTGTAATTTTATTTAAAAATTAATCTGAAAATTTCAGGAAATTTAAATTATTAAGCTTATTTATTTGGTGTAAATTGATTTTCGTTCACAAAGAGTACGGAGCTATGCAGCCAATTGTTTCACGTTCAGCTACGAACTCTTATCACTCCACTGTGCATAAGCTTATAAATTTGTCAACTTGTAATACGGTTCTCACGAAATCGCCCTACATAAGGTATGTATTTATAAGCAGCAAAGGATAATTGAGTGTTCCAAATCAAGCATATTTTGTTTTTAGTTTTCTATTTTTAAAATCTGTGTTTTTTTTCTCTTTAGTCCTACCTCTTAAAAGCAATACAAATGATTAAAAAACATTGCAGTCTAGTTCCCAGCATACACAGTGCTAACAAAAGTTTGATAGCACTGATACATATGTCCTGCACAAGATTTCGAGTTCGAACGCAACACGCAAACTATTGACTTCCGTTTAAATTGCCCATAAAACAAGTGCAACCACATAAATCAAAAGGATAATGGAGCATACAGTATGCGGATGTGACTGCGCACTTCTTTGGTGTCAAAAATTTCAAAACTCATCGCTAGACATTTGTGGTTTTCGCATGCTGCAGCTCAATACGCCAGCGGTCCGTGACGAAATGCACAAGCAAGGACAAGCGGGACAATCAGAATACCGCGCAAAAGTCCGAACGCGCGACCATTTATGATGACTAGAGCGTTGAGGATGCTGCTGCCGCTTCTGATGATGATGATGATGATGATGCGCAGCTGTCAAGCGCTTGCTTTGAGGCAATACAAGACGTGAACAGACATCGTAACGTAACTTTTTTTCGTTTTCCCTTTCTTTTTTGGTTTTCATAGACATTAGCAGGAAAGTCAAACCGCTGCCGTTAATCCCTTTGATTGGCTTGGGTACAACTTCATCTATGGGCCTATAAAAACAATGCATAACAATGACGTGTGCAGCGTGCGAACCACTGAGTGAGCAATCGACATCGTCGGCGCTTTATACCATGCCAGCGGCAATCGTTTTCAATCTTATTCATCAGAGCAGAAAATTATATTTTTTGATCTTAATTCGCTGTGTAAATAGAAGAATTAATCGTTTAATTTTAGAAAATGAAAGTTTGTTACGTGCAAATGGAGTTGCCTACTGTCAGACAGAACACAACGTCTTTTCAACAATATCCAAATACTGATAAATCTTCAATAAACTTCTGGATAAAATAATCTCGAACCGTCTATGGTGACTTGCAATGAAAAGTGAGCTACTCTATAGTCGTCCGATGGGTTTGAGCTATGCTAGATTATCTGATTTCTTCAGTCCTATCAAGAAAAAGCACGTGTCCATAATAATAGGGTAGGCGCATCCACAGCATCATAGATGATCTGATATCGACCAATGTTATAACGAATTTCGCGCTTCAACATCAAAAAAGAAGTTTTTCCACACTAGGCATTCGACAGCTCTGCATTTGCTCTTGGTATGGTTTTTCTTAATTTTATAGATTAATTTAAATTGTCCAACTATTTTTTTTTTTTTCTAAATTCACCATGCCAAGTGGAATCTGAAAAAAAAAAATATGGGTATAAATTAAAAATAACATTTTACCCAAATGGGACTTCTAACATACATTGACAACGCAATGCTGAGATGAGACTACTTTCCCAATCAATAGAAACGTGCCAAGGCCATAATAATACCTAAGCCAAATAAAGGGTTGGAACAAAAGTCTTTTCGTATTTCGCTCTGTTTTTGCCCATTGCCCTTGGACAATTCAGTTGTAAGCTACAGCGTGTCGAACATGGAGGTCTCGAAGGCACAAATTCGCCATATATTAAATTTTTACTACCTAAAAAGCAAAAACGTATCGCAAGCGCCCAAAAAAAAAAATTGTGATGTTTACGGGGCCGATACTTGTTCAATTCGTGTAGCACAATAGTGGTTCACTCGATTCCGTTCTGGTGTAGAGGAAGTGGAAGATGCACCACGCTCCGGAAGAGCTGTCGTCGAAGAAGTCGATAAAATCAAGAAAGTGATCGAGATAGACCGCCATAGTAGCAGCCATACTATAGGCCGGGAGCTGAATATCAGTTATATGACCATTCAAAGGCTTTTGAAGAAGCTTGGCTACACAAAAAAAAAACTCGATATTTGGGTGCCACACGAAAACCAGACACCAAAAAGCCTCATGTACCGAATTTCTATCTGCGAATTGCTGCTGAATCGCAACGAAATCTACCCGTTTCTGAAGCAAATGGTAACTGGCGATGAAAAGTTAGTCACTTACGACAACGTGAAGCGCAAACGGTCATGGGTGAAGGGTGACGAAGCGGCTTAAACGGTTGCCAAGCCCGGTTTGACGGTCTAGAAGGTTTTCCTGTGTGTTTAGTGGGTTTGGCAGGGAATTATCTACTATGAACTGCTCCCCTATGGGCTAACGCTCAATTCGGTCCTCTACTGTGAACAACTGGACCGCTTGAAGACAGCAATCGCCCGGAAACGGCCATCTTTGGGCCATAGGAGAGATATTGTGTTTCATTAGGCCACGCCAGATCACACGATTGTGACGCGTCAGAAGTTCCGGGAGTTCGGATGGGAGGTCCGCATGCATGCACCTTATAGGCCGAACCTGGCACCATTAGATTACCATATCTCCTTCTTTCAATGTCGAAAGATTTAGCTGGCGAGCAAATGACCTAAAAGAGGCTTGCGAAAATCGACTGTGTCACTTTTTTGCCAATAGGGAAGTAAGCTTCTATGATCGAAACGGCGCTTATTTGGACTATATTCGATGACTGTACGCAATTTTAGACTTTTAAGACTTTTTGTTGCAACCTTATATATAATATGGAGTGATGTTCCACAAGGAAGTGTACTTGCTTTACACCATATTTACAGCTGTTATGTATATTTAGTCTTGATGCGTAACGCACCTCAGCGCTTGTCAATAGGTGTGAATCTGGAGACGAGGCTACGTAGTTTCCTATTTACCCAAAGCCATATCCAAATTCGTGCTTACTCTCATATAACCGCCATGTGTCCAGATTAGATGTCACAGGATGCTTTATGGCGTCTATTAAATTGCGATTCGGTTGGTTTCTGCATTCAGGTTTTCTATGTTTCTAATTGATGTTAATGAGGTCAGCGATTCAGTGCATATTATATAGTGTCCCGGTTTTTGTTTTAACCTAGTTAACTGCTTCTAGAATGCCTATTATTTCAACTGAGTATACTGATGGGTATAATACGAAATGATCGAATTATGATCCATCCATCGAAATTTAAAAATTCTTGGAGAAATATCGTTGATTTGAAGTAATGTTGACTAATTCCGGGTTAAAATGCCAAAAAGGTATTCTGTGTTTTATAATTTTAAGTGGCTTAAATGGGGTGTTTTTGGATAAACAAATTTTAATGGACTTAGCAATAGATGAGTTGGCTTCATCTATAGTTATACTAATATTAAGTTTTTCTCTATTTTAGTGGTTAAAAGGTCACGTCTATTTGCAATGCCTGGGATGTTGGATTCAGCAGTTAAGCTGCTAATGGTTGTTGTTCTAAAGGTATCTAGAGCCAATCCTTTAGCACTTTTTTATAATATTGTAGTTTAAGAAATGTCTCTCGAAAGACAAAAATCAAGATCTATAAGACGCTGATACTCCCGGTCGTATTGTATGGAGCAGAGGCATGGATCGTGATTGAGTCAGATGAAACAGCGTTGGAAGTCTTTCAGAGAAAGTCTTTCAGAAAAGTCTTTCAGAGAAAAAATCCGAACAATTAAAATTCAAAAAAATGTTTAGTCATTTTGTGCAGTTGCACAAGCTTCTAGCTTTTTACTTGAACACGATGTTTTTTACATGCGTCGCGTTAAAGCTGCATATGTTCTACGGCTCTCACGCTTGCTGCATGCCAATGCACCACTAATTCAACTACTACTCAGTATTCCGTGAAGCCGTGCATTACAGCGGAAATGATACAAAAAAAAAATTAAAAATTAAAAAGGGTTACATTAAACATAAATGTAAATGCGTTAAATAAAAAAAACAAAATACAAATAAATAACTTTAACATGGGACACTCACGCTCAGTCCATTCAACCGAACCGAGTGCCTGTCAGCCTCCTCGCGCCCTATAGCTCGCTCGCTCACATGAAGATGATGTCAACCTCGGTTTGACTGCGCTGCTGGCCTTTTGGTCGCGCTCAATGTTTTTGTTTTCTTAATTAAATTTCCAACTCTCAAGAACAAGAAGAAGAAGAAGAAGATGAAGCCAGACAACCCAAGACGAAAAAAAAGGCACATTCGGGCTTGATTAGCCGCGGGTGAAAAAGGGTTGTTCAATGCTTACTGCAGGATGCTGAGCTTCGATATATGTAATATGTACATAATTGTTGACCGCATAGGCAACGACCATGCCTGAAGCGATAAATGATCTGCACTCGGGTTGTGAACATGCGGCGCCAATATAGAAAAGTAACATTTAGGTTATGTACACAATGAAGCATGGACAGATACTTGATATATCTGCATTAATCAAATTACAGCATGCAGATAAGATCGGACTAGTTAAGGTCAATAGATGTAAGAATAGTGTTTTGTGCCTGCCGCATAGAAGAAGTTACGTGATATATGATGTTGATGAGCAAGGTAAAGGGGTGTACGTTTTACATAGGAAAAGTTAACTTTTAATTTTATACGAAAAAATGTTTATTTATTCTTCAATATTTATTTTGTACTCCCCCTCAGATATATGTACCAGTATTTTACAAATAATAAATACAGATCAGAATGTTTTACTTTGGAAGAAGCCGCGATCCTCCACAACTCGTTTCTGCCTAATTTAATTCTAAAAAGAAACAGCAGACTTAGTTGCTGCAGAAGTATTATGATCCAAAATATTAGAAATTCGTCCAAAAACATTGAAATTTATGCAAGTAGTTCATGAATTTCTTATGACAATGATTAAAGGAAAGGTTTTTAGTTCAATTGCAGAGTCTTCGTCGTAGGTTTGTGAAATCTATAATGCTAAGCCGAACATTGATGTACTCCCAAGAACTAATTAAGTCTAAATTATATAAGGTACAGATATATAAATATAGAATGACCTTAATTTAGAAAATTATATTAAAATAGAAGCATAAAGGAATACGTAACATGAACCATGAAGGCATCCTACATCTATACTAATATTATAAAGTGGAAAGATTTGTATTTTTGTGTGTGTGCGTTTGTAATGAGTAAACTCAAAAACTACTGTATCGATTTCAAAAATTCTTTCCCCATTGGAAAGCTACACTCACCCTGAGTAACATAGGCTAAGTTTGGTCAAAATCGGAGGAGGCTTTGCCACATCCCACCGTACAAGCGATAAACAAAACTCAACATATCTTTGCATCTATCTATCCATCTGAGGTACGGGTACGAAATTTATTACACATGTTAATGGGATCGGAAAAAGTAATCGTGTTAAGTTTGGTCAAAGCCGGAGGGGGCTATGCCCCATCCCCCATACAAGCGATAAACAAAACTCAACATATCTTTGCATCCATTTGAAGTACATGGATGAAATTTGGTATACATGTTAATGGGATCGGATGAAGTAACCAAGTTAAGAACAAACAAGTAAGAAAATCACAGTCGGGCGTAAACGACTGTAAGAGGCCCTGTACCAGTGCAGGTCGCCTAACAAACACATCAAATATTCCCCTAGCTTATGAACAAACACATGACCACTTCTCACTGCACGACTAAGTGCCTTTTAAAACATTTTTTTATGTATTAAACGAAAAGGGGGGTCGCTCAAATTCAATTGCTTATAAAATCGTCATTTATTATCCGATTTTGATGAACTTTTCGGATTTTAGTTAAGAAGGACGATATCTCTATACTGGCATACTTACTCGACTCCTCTGTCGCTCCTGACCATAATGGGGGTAACTTTGGGGGGTCTCCGATTATTATTTCTACCAGTTACATACATTTGCACAAAACCAATAGGCTCTTGTACCTTCGGTACAGTGCCTAAAAATAACGTTTCATAGTTTAAAAAAATATTTGGTTTATCGGTTTTGAATATTCCTGGAAGATGTAGAGAAGTGCTTGGAATCGAGTAGAAGAAGAATATATTGTGTATTAAAAAAGTTTTCCAATAAAAAAGTTGCAGTTTCGTGAAGCTGTTAAAGTTGAAGTTGAAAAAAGAAAAGCCCGAAATCAATATTTTATTTATATTTTTATTTTATGATATCTGGAGCCTGGACTAAGATTTTATGAACCGTAGGAGGAATATATGAATACATGAATGTTTATCGAACAGCCGCTTAGTGATCCCAAAGCATAGTCCCCGAATTTTGGTGTATTAAACTTTTAACTTAAAGGCATGGCCTGCAATAATGTTGAGTACTTGATAATAAAGTCCTTTTCAAGACCTATAATTTCGGCAGTCATATGTATGTGCATATTTGAAAAATTTTCTTTTATTTCCATCATCAGAATTTCCAATACCTGTAACTTTTAGTTTGTCCACAATTAATCGCATTTAAAAAACAATTTCAAAAACAAGAAAATTTAAATAAACTCGTAAAACTCCGGCAAAGTCCTAGTCGAATGCAAAAAGAGCGAAGTCTCTATCTATTACCGTTTTCGAGATGCTTTCGTTCATACGGACGGACAGACGGACATGGCTATATCGACGCCTCTATCAATCCTGAGAATAAAAGGGAGTAATTTTGGGGGTCTCCGACCATTATTTTTACTTGTTACATATACAGGGCCTAACAAATATCTTGCACTACTTTATGGAATAATACACAAGAGTCTCTGCAGGTATCGTTCTTCCTGATTCCGTTGCAAATTTTTAATCTTTTCTTATTTTAAAAGCCTACTAATTTTTTTACCTACACAGTTCTCCACATTCTTTCACATTTCATCAGTCAATGATTTTCGGATATCGGCGCCCAACCCACTGTAATGCGTACTTCAAATTCTTAGTTCGGCAGCAGTAATTCGAACAGGTCTCAAGTGATCATTTGATCATCTCACATTCGTTTTTTTCAATATTAGGTTCCATACCTGAATTATACCAAGCAGCTTGAAGTCTATGGAGAGAAGTTTCCAAACAAAGTTTCAAAAAAATTGAACAATTTCGGAAACACAGGACAGATTTATTAATGCAATGCAAATCGATGGATAAAGTTTTTACTAATAAATAATTCAGTACAATTTTGCAATAATCGGCCATATTTTGCTCGCCTACTATTCCCGCTCGCATTTTGTTGTACGCCGTTTGCTGGAAGATCTCATACATGGTTTACTGCGTGCTCTAACTCGAACTTGATCACGATTACGAAGCAATCGAATCGAATAGTAATCATCCATAACATCACTCTCGACTGGTTGTGGAATTATATCGGGTTTGGATCTAGAGCGTCGTGCGCTAAGATTAATATTGCTACCACGTCCGCTCTGTTCATTATCATGTTCCACTGCTATTTGAACGGTAAGTGCACCAAATTGAAGACTATTTGTTTCAGTCATAAAATCATCCATTGTTGTAGTGGTCCGCAGTTGTGTTTGCTGTGGCTTTTTGTTATCTTCGGAATCCATTAATGCATATTAAATATACCAGAATTTTTTCATCGGAAAATATATGCCGAACTAAAAAGTTTCAAAGATTTTATTTATTGCTAGTACAGACATAAAAACTTTAACTACTTTGTTGGCAGAGAATTGGAAATATTTTTTATATATGTTTATATGGGGTTTGTCAAATGTATGTAACAAAGCGAAGAAAGTATCAGAGAAGCCAGTGTGTGACGAGTTGATCTAGCTAAGCTATGTCCGTCCATATAAGTCTGTTTGATAGAAAAAAAAACTCTGAGAAGAAAATACTTAATATGCCATTAAGTTCTAAATAGGATCACTAGAAAGAGTAACACCCATAAAAATTTGCTTCTGCTTTCGAGTTTTTATGTGAATAAAACTTTTGTTCACTAAGGCGATATAGGCTTCTGAGCAACAAAAACTTGAAGACTATAAAAGAAAGAGCCTTCAAATTTGGCTAATAGTGTCTATTATTCCCTCTTCAGCTCAAAGAGGGAATAGTAGACATTTTGAAGATATGATGTGGAGTTGCAATTTCGTGACAAAACTCGATGTTTCTTTATCGAAAAATGTGCAGGCCGATGTTTTCATATTTTTTATATTATGCAAAGAATTTGTCGCCACCTTGTCTGAGTCAGCCGCATATTCCGTTATGCCAGCTCAAAGCAGTTCTCTAACAGAACAACACATCACTTCTTATATGAATCTATTGAGTTGCTTGTGCGCGCTGACGACAGCTGTCCTTGGGGCATGCTTCCTATTCATTGCATTCATTCATCTTAGCATTTGATGTCTTCTTGCTCTCTTTGCGTTTTTTTTTTTGCAATTCCGTTGTGTCTTGGTCTGGTCTGGTCTGGTCTGGCATGTGCCACAGTTTTCTATTGTCTGAAATTCTTTGTCTTCCACCGAGTCATATTGCCGCATCTTGAATCACGACGCAGCTGTCAGTTCTAAGAAGAAGAAACATACCAAAAAGAAGATCGCCCGGTAGCAAATCTATAGCATAATAGAAAATGGGTGTTCACTTTTATTTTTTTTTTCGGATTTAATTTTCTAAATTAGCGTTTATTATGCAGTTAACTTAGATGCATTCAATTTTCTGCGCCTTAGGCTGATTTTATGTCTGTCATAAAAGTACATTTTATGTCCTGCGTGTGCCATGGTTATATGCGGTAGTGCATAGGTTTATTTGGCGCGAAGAGCGTGTTGAAAGTTTTAACGGGGCATACATGCGGGAGTCAAGTCCAATATAAACTTTTTTACAGTAGTCAAAAGTGTGGCAAACAGCTGTTTTGAAATCCTCTTATGTCAAATTTTGTTTGAAATTGGAAGGTATCAGATGAACCATCTATGTCGGACCATAGGATCATAGATCTGTACATTGCAGAGGCCTCTAGCTCCAAGAGAATTATTAGAAATCCCATACGTACAAAAGTTGCCTTAAGAGAAACTTAAAGAATTTAAAGAAAGCCAACTCACCACAAAACCTAGAACGAATGGTCAATGACTAAAATGCAGCCATCAAAACTGCAAACAAAAAAAAATAGTCTGCCAAAGAAATTTTCTGGTGGAACATGAATTTAAAAAGATTTAGAAAAGTAGTCCGAAAGGTCTTTAATAAATCCAAACGCATATTAGACTGGCTAGACTACACAACCAGTCTTACAGAATATAAACGAGAGCTCACTCCAAAACTAAAATAGTTTCAGGCCTATGTCTGAAAAAGCCAAATGAAACATTCACGAAGGAAGAGGAAGTTCAGGCACGCTATCTAGTTGAAACTCACATTCTGGATTGCAGCAATGTAACTCCGGAAGATCAAACTGGAAACTGGCCAGTGAAATTTGTGCGGGAGATAGTTTCATAGTCGACGAAATATTGCATTACTACAGAAAGGTCTACACTTTTTAATAGGCCCAATGCTAAAAATTATTAAAAGTAGCCTGGCACTCGTTTATATACCGATGTGCTGGAGTAAATCGAAGCTAGCGTTTGTTCCGAGAGCGGGTAAGAAACATTCCTTTTATCTTAAATCCTTCAGGCCGTAAGAGAAAATGGTGAATACCAACATCAGAACCGAATATTTGATGGATGAACTAAAACTGCCCCATATCAACTCAAAAACTCAATTCAGAAAAAGTATTACATATAGTTAAAACCACAAAAGGATGCCCATAGGGGGCGTACTATCCCCTCTTTAGTGGAGTCATTTAATAGATGAATTATCAGCTGCAACCTAAATAAGGCGTACAAGAACCAAAACATCGTCACGTAGTTCATCTGTGATCAAATCTAAAATGGTCATGGAATGCATAGGAAAATTAAACAACCTAGGAAGATTCAACAAGATTACTCTATACTGGGTACCCGGTCATGCGGGCATACCAGGAAATGAGCAAGCAGGCGACAGAGCCATTCTGTGAACACGGACCAGGTCAGGTACAATGAGAATACTGGAAAAAAAGAGCAAGAGAAAAAAGCAAGAGACTTTTTCTGGTAGAAATGTGAAAGCTTAAAAGACAAAGTAAAAAACTGCTAGACCCTCACAAAAAGAAGAGATCCGAAATCTACAATGGTCTTGGTACGATCTAAGAATAGTTTCGCTCTTCCTGACTTGGTCCTGTAGACTTAGAAGACACTTATATCAAATTATGCCGATTATGTCTAGAAGATGACGAAACACCGAAGCATATTTTGGTGAACTGTCCAGCTTTGATGCTAACCAGGCACAAGTATTTTGGCAATTACCAAGTTAATGAAACCTTGTGGCCTTTTTCAGAGCAGCAAGGTTGGATGAAGTATTGTAGGTAAAACTACGGTCAGGGCACAACAGACCTGCAAGTTCGCGGTGCCTACTACCTAATAAAAATAATAATAAAAATATATATGTCTCATGTCACGGTGTTTGTGGTCGCACTGCTCTGAAACGGCTCCACCGATTTTTATGAAATTTTATTTTTTTTTTTGCTATATTTGTTAAGTATGATAATATGTCGTTGATGGTGAAAATTGGAGATCGTCCGCCACTTATTGACTCCACAAATTAACTAGGATTCGATTTAAAACGGAAAATAACTTGGAAAAGTCATATTAAAGAAACTCAAAACAAACAAAAAAAATGCAGCTAAGTTTGGAGAGCAAAGTTCGACTTTACAAGCCCATTTTAAAGCCTGTGTGGCCGTATGCTATCCATATATAGGGCACTGCAAGTAAATTATACTGCTTCGAATTATCGTCTCCAAGTTCTCATTTTAATATCGATCAAGGAAAACTCCTACTTTTTCAACTCGTTACATACATTTAGGCAAACTGCACCATTTTACACTATAGACAGCGGGTATACAAATTAATTAAAATTATGTGACACATGTAGTACTTACCGATTCTGAAACGAATCCAATGTACCAGTACAAATTTGAGCAAGTTTCTGGAAATGGATTAATTGATTTTAACATAAGCCTTCCTGCGGTTTATTCATAGAAAACTCAATACCGAAATTTTATTGCACTTGAGTACTTTTTTTTTTGGTTTTTTTTTCTTTTTGTTGCTTGCAAACAAGTATGTGAAATGTCCTAATTTAATTTTTTTTTTTAAATGACAGAAAAAAACATGAGCAGTTTTGAAAAACTTTTAAGCTTGAAAATAAAAAAAATTGCTCTTCCGGATCGAGCCTAATGACCTAATGGCTATGATGTGATGTCACACGCCAAAATCCAACTCGAACTTCCAGAAGCAAGCTATGCAGCTCTCTTACGAGCAATCCTCGCTTTTTGGACAAATTCAAATTCAGTTGTAGAAAACTTCGTAATAAAAATATTGAGTTTTCCATACACAAAAATAAAATTAAAAAAAAGCATTTATTGTGTAACAATTGAGTTTATTTTTGTAATATACTTTTATAATTGTTAATCACACAAAAAACCAAAAAAAAAAAAAAAAAAAAAGAAAACTCCCTCTAATATTTATTTACACAGTTGCACAAACAGAAATAGTCTCATGAAAACCCAAAAAAAAAGAGAAACTTTAGCTTGAAGTGCAGTAGTAGATTTTTCCATACACGCATACTACACACAAAGTGTAAAGTCATAAATAAATATTTGTAAAACACACAAAACACATCATCAATTGAAGTGAGTACAATAGCAAATATAATATTTTTGATTGATTGAGTGATTGATTTTCATATGCAGTCCGCGCAGCAAATCCAAGCAACCACTTTGAAGAAACAAGGAAACAGTTTGAGGCTTACTGAGCAGTGCTGTTGAAACTGTGCGTACATTAAATCGTTCAAAGTTTTATGGTCACTTCATACACTGAACCAAAAAAGGATGAGTATCTAAGGCTTTTCGTGAAATTGAAAAGCGTACAGATTGGAAAATTCAAAAATATATGTATTTTCATATAATTTTCTTTATTTTATTGAAATATTTTTGTTGTATTAAATATTTGGATAGAGGTTCTAGTCACTCTAGACTATTAAAAAAACCTATTCAATTTATCAAAACTTAACAATATTAAAATTAGTTAATACATTCCAAATGCCAACCATTACAAGGAAAATATTTTAAAAATTCTCCTAACTGCAATCTTCCTCCTAACTCTCCAGAAAAATGCACGCGCTTCTAATGTACAAACTGTAATGAGAACCGTGTCTTTACCCACCTCTCTAAAAGTATCTGTCACCAATTTCTAACAACTCGTCTTCTAGCTCTGCCCCGTTACCAAAAGATAACGAGGTCGATTCGGTTAACTAAAAGCTAAAAACTAACGATTTGGATGGGCTATCAGCTGAGTTTTCAAGACCAGCGGGTATGAGTTGGTCAGGAGTATGCACGCATAACCAATAACTGGTATGCCAGTGTTCTTTGTCAGAATAACAGCGATGAATGAGGACAAGACGAAGTATTTGGTGTATTCTCGCACGCCGTCAACGACTCATGCATGGTCTGTGACGTTGGAGATGTTCTGCAACATGTAGAAAACTTCGACTTCCACCTTCGATCTGAAATAATCAGCAACATCAACGTCAGCCTGGTGATCATGCAAAGAAGCTCGCTTGCATATAGATGCTACTTTGAACTAAGTAAAGTAAAAGAGCCTTCTCTCGAAAAACGAAAATTAAAATCTACTGTATGGCGCAAAGGTATGGACTGTGATTTGAATCGAATGAAACGGCGTACGAAGTGTTCGAGAGGAAGATTCCCCCCAATAATTTCAATACTATTAGCGTCGACGACATTTCGTTAGTTCCCGTATGAACCGCGAGCTGTATGAGCTATTCAATGAGGTTGACATAGTCCAGCGCATAAAATTCCAGCAAGTGCACTGGGCTGGTAACTTCATTCAAATTGATAATAGAGGACAACCGGGCACGCTTTGGAATGTCAAGGTATGGGGAGATTAATGTGTACTTGGTACTTAAGTGCATAGCTCCAAACCATAATTTTTTAGATAACGATATACACACTCCACTAATATTCACGGAAGACTTTACCTTCTGAATTAGATTATGGAGATCAGCCAATGGATCTGTCACTCATTTTTAATCAATTGTTTTTCCACAAATTCTGCATATTTGTCAATGGTCTATTTTGGATACAACTTAACTTAATATTACCAAAATAATCTCAATTAACAAATAAAAAACTGATATGGCAGACTGGGAGAGGTACCAGTTCGGTTCCCAGAAGAACATATGTCACTCCGTAGGAAAATTGACTTCTCTGATTGAGCTCCAAGCTTCACTTTACATAAGAAAACGTAAAACAGCCAATTGTATTAGAATTTGTTATCCAATGCTCAGAAACTTGACCGCAAAAGCTTGAATCTTCAGCTAATACAGTTCCATATAAAAATATTTCTTAACTATGTGGCGAAGCTGTTTAGAAAATACTTCTTAAACATATTTCAGAATACATCACAGAATTTCAACTGAATTAATTAAAATATATTAATAACATAATAAAAAATTTACTTGTTTAAGGATCATACAGACATTGCAGTACAAAGATATGTCACGGTTTTTTTTTTTTTTTTTTTTTTGTGCAACAACAAAAAAACGCAATTAATTTGTGTCTGTTCTAAAGTTAGTTAAACATATAATTTTCAATAAGTTGAAGTCATTTTCGGGTTTTCTCTGCGCGTTTCCAATATTTTCCTTCTTATGTTCGAATTTGCTCTGATATATATGTAAAAACCCTGTTTATGGATTCGAAACGTTCCGGATTCTCTCTGCGCTCTCCAAATGGTTTTTATTCTTAGGCTCGAATGTACTCTGATATATGTAGAAACCCGGTTTATGCATTCGAAGCCTTATGAACCAATTTGAACCAAATATGTCTAGAAAAATCAATAGATCGATCTACCATTTCTTTTTGTAAAACTTCAACATGTGTGTGGGTTGTGTGTTTCAGTGTGTGTGTATGTGTATGTGTAATACTGTGCACGATTACATAGAAAAAATAACATCCGATGTACATATACATATACCATATATGCATGTCGATAATTAGTTAAACGGCTTCTAATTGTTCATGGAAAATCGTGCAGAGAATTGACCCAATTGTGTGCTAAAGCTTCCCCAGCGGTCACACGTTTCTTCGGATCAAGCACCAACATTTGATTTAGAAAATCGATAAATTCATTTGCTTGTTCCGCATCCCACATATAGCTGTTGATCAGTATCTGTACAAGATTATGCTGACGGAAGTGCTTGATGTGATGCAGTTCACCAGAAAAATCGAACATTTCATGTGCGTATGTGCCGTACATTAAGAGCTGTGGCGGCACAGGACCGCAAATTTCCATGATCTGCGCCATATGTGCCTCGTCCTGCGTTATATTGAGCGGCTTTTGTGGATCGAATAGATAGTCACCAGTTGCCAGCTCCCAGAATAGACAGGCGGCACTCCACATGTCTGCAGGGGTGTCATAGCCGGCGCCAAGTATAACCTCAACAGCGCGATACTCACGCGTCTGTATATCATCGGTGAAGTGGTGATAGCGCCAGCAGCCGTTGCCCATGTCGGCGATCTTAATCGAGAGATTACATATCTGCAGTGCCGGCTCCTTGCGATTAAACAGTTCGTCGGCCAGTTTCTGCGTGAGTGGCGGCAGTTGCTGCATTTTCTTCGTCGAAGTCGCAATTTTACAATCGTTCCAGCTGCCAGCGATGCTGCTGCTGCTAACGCTATTCGAAACAGCTTTGCATGGTATCTTGCGTCGTGTTCTAACATTGCCTTTCCTAAATTGCACAGTTGTTGGGCGTTTTTCATGTGCCTCCCGCTCTGCTACAACCTTCTGCACATAACGTAAAAACTGTTCCGGGTTATTGAATAACAATTTCAGCTCATCCGAGCTGTCAGCAGGCGGTTCGTGTTGTTTTTCGGCATTCGTTGAGCGCCTTACGCACTTTGCCGGCGGAGCATCTTTACAGGTGCTGCAGCACAGCTTGCGTCCAACCCACACCGACCTGGCCATGGCATGAATGGAACAATTTCGTTTTGAACGGCGCAGTTCATCCTTAACGTTTGACGGATTATCCGCTTTTACATATTTTGCAATATACGCGAGATCTTCGCTCGATAGTATCTGCATGTTGTCGAACGACATGAAGCCCAGCTTTCCAGTAACAGCGTCTGCTGCCATTAGAGGAGTCAGCAAACCTTCGGACGCAAGTTTGATAAGATCCTCGAGCCCTTTGTCACGAAGATATGCACGGTGTGTTTTGAAGAAGATAATATTACGTTTGATTTTGGCGCGCATGCGTTTTTTTTGGCTTTTGGAGAGCTTACGGTTGCCCATATTATTGTCCTGCTGACTGTCCGCCGTCGCGGTATCGCTGCCGCTGCATTGATGTTCAATGCACATTTGCTTGCCTGACATCATCGAGTCGTTACGATGTGGTCGCCGATAGCTGTTTCGCCCATTTAAATTAGGTTTTAGCAGATGCTCGTTGACCTTCAAATACTTCCCCGCCGCCTCGTTGGCCTGTGTACGTATCTGTAGATCATCGAGCACAAGCAGCACATTTTCCGGCTTGAGGTCGGTGTGAATGATGTTGCAACTCGTATGCAGATAGTCGAGTCCTTCTAGTACCTGACGTGCAATTTGCTTCACATTGTCCAGCGGTAAGCCGCGATAGCTCGAACGTTGTATCAGCGAGAGTAGATTCTCGCCGAGCACTTCAAAAACCAGACAGTAATGTGTACCATTGATACCGGTGAGCTTAAATGAATCGAGCATCGTGATAACGCGTTTACGGTTAGGATAATTACCACGGCGATCTGTATCCGAAATGGCACGAAGCAGACGTATTTCGTCGCGTGCTGTCTCCGAGAAGTGCTCGGCTGATTTGACTATTTTCGCCGCACAATAGCGTGAATATAATGAGTCCCAGCAGAGCCAAACCGTGGAAAAATGACCCCAGCCCAGTTTGCTGAGAACATTGTAACGTTTTACGAAAATATCACCAACATTCACCGGATGGTATCCACCTTTGCAGTAGTCGCCGGCGCTCTCCTCCTGCTCGGTGGTCGTCTTTTCTTCCGAAACATAATGCGACGATGAACGCCTCTCATCATGTAATGCCTCTGCTGTACCTATGTTGCCACTGATCTTGGTTGCCCCAGGCATAGTTTCAGTCATTTCTACGTCTTTAAGAACTTTTCCATTGTACGCAATTGGCGTAGTATCCTTGGGGACATTCAACAGACTTTCGTCGTTACCCTCAGTTATTGACAACGGCCTTTCGGACGTTGACGCCATCGTCACACGTGGCGCTATGCCATTCAAATCCGTTTCGTAGGCAATGTCGTAGTACGATGAGGTCTGCGATGGCTCATTGCTATTAACACAGCAATCCATTTTATTGCAAATATTCAACGGCGGTGGCAATGGCAAAACGATGCAACTGTTATCGATATGGTCTTCGTCACCGCCGAAGTTATTACAACTTTCTTCACCCGCGCCTCGTAGGTCGTGACCATCAGACATGTGGTAGCGGCCCAATGAATTCGTTGGTAAACTTATTATGTCTATGTCACGTAGATTCGGATCTGCTAGTAGATCCTCGCCGGGAAAAGCAGTTACAGATACGGTATGAATCGGTGATTCGCTCAAAAATTCGTCATGCACACGGTTGTCCAATTCCAATTCTAGCTGTGTAGTGGTAAAGTTCGTTTCAGTGTCGAGAGTTAAAGTGTTTCCTGTGAATCCACATTGAACAAAAGTTTACGACTATAAAGCAAAGCAAATGTTTGACGTTCACTACTCACGTTTCGACCTTAACCAGCAGGTCATTGCTTTTTCTTTTATAATTGCTCTTCAAGAATTTGTTCTGTGGATGGAAGTAATATAAGATGTACAAGTAGTAATAGTTGCTGACATATAGATCAGGTGCTACAAAGGATTTGAAAGTATTTTTTTTTTTATTTTTTGATTATTTTTATTTATTTTTTTTTTTTTAGTTAGAAACGAGTTAAACGAAGTTTAATGACTTGCAAGTCAAAGAGATCTGATTTTGCAACTTCTATGAGATATTACATATTAATGTTGACTTTTGTTGGTTAACTTTTCCCCAGAATGATTTTTAACAGGCGTGGCAGCGTTTTTGGCAAATTATACCGCGAATGGCTGATGGTCAAAAGGATGGTAAGGATCGTCAAAATTGATATGGTGTACTTTTTTTGTTCCGATTACTTTTCAAAGACAATAATTTAAATGCACTTCAAATAAATTAAACACATTAAAAGAAAAAGCCAACGGTTGCAACTGAGCGTCGAGGAAATCCAATCGGTCACAGCGACTACGTGAGTAATCGCTTTTGAAAAATTTCAACAAAAATTTTTTTTTTTTTGTGTTAAGAATAATTTAAATTAATTTCCCTATCATCCGAATTTGTCGGATTTAGATTGAATAAATTAAAATTAATGAATTCAATAAAATGCAATTGAATTTTTAAAAAATCAGCTGTTCTCTTGACAGTTAAACAATTATATGTGTGTATCTCCCTCACGTGTTGCTATCACGCTTTCACTTTTAGCTTACCTTTTAGTCTAGTGTCATTACACTGAACAAATTTATTTTTTTGTTTGGGTTGTATAGACGCATTAGCACCAATTTAAAAAAAAATATTTTATTATTCTAAGTTCATTCATTTATTATTCAAGTAAATTGGTTGTTATAGTGTAAAACATTACCAACGCAAATTCAACTGCACCCTTGCGGTTAAGAGCACCCGACTTGACTATGTCAATTTGCAAAATGTGAGTATTGAGCCTGAGACTATTGAAATACAAAAATGAGTAACGACGTACAACAAAAAGATGTAAGGCAAATTGTTGTACGAACAGGCTCACCAATATTCACGCGCTCTGTTTTGTGCTCACAATTAACAAATTTCTTCACACACAACGGTTCGCGGTTATTCCGCGGTTAGGCGAGTAAAATCAGATGATTTATGATACCGAAAAGCCATCTTAAAAATGTTAGTCAACGTAGTTTTTCAATTGTCTCCGGCTGAAAATTTCAGCAATTATCTATGTGATATACATATAATCAGATTTCTTTGATTTTCTACACATAAAACATCCTCGTTTGTAGCTCAGAATGTATAATTAAATAATTTGTGATCCTAGCAACAGATCAGCAGCATATATTACAACTTTGAATCATTGAATCAAAAGCATTAAACGATTGATTATAATCGAAAAGTGAGTATACTCAATATATTGCTTTACTATTTCATTGTTAATCCTTTGTTCAATATGTATCCACAGCTACAGCTTTTATAACCAACACTGAAACGTAAACTAACCACTAAGCGCTGTTGGTTTTTTTTAATACCACCAAGGAAGCATTTCACTCCATAAGCCGGATGCATGATATAATAAGTTTACGAAACAACTCATGACAGCTGCGCCATGTCTGATGATTATAATTCACGAGACGCGGGTGAAGAAGTTTGCAATAGCTGCGTAGTTGATACCAATGTTGACGTAGAGAGAAACGTAGATTTTGAGAATAATCAAGATGATGCTGGGCAACACCTTATCCATAACGTTGTGCTACAAATGTCATCGTCGTCGAATATATCCTATAAAACAGCTGGCAATGAGCCATCGCAGAACTTATCGCAAAGTGATATTACTTTAGGAGCGGCAGGCATAACGTCACACGTGGAAATTACATCAACATCCAATTTAATCATTAATGCAACTGAGGAAAACAATGTTAATGTAGAAAATGATGCTACATATGATACAAATACCACTTACTCAACAACAAGCAGCTCCTCGTCGTGGTCCTTCGATTTGGAGGAGGGTCCCGGCAACTACTGCCAAGGAGGTTACCATCCAGTGGAAGTCGGAGATATTTTTAAAAGACGTTACCATGTATTAAAAAAATTAGGATTTGGTCAATATTCCACTGTTTGGTTGTGCTGGGATGTGGTATGTAATCGCTATTGTGCGTTGAAAATTATAAGAGCAGGTAGCCGATTCGCAGAGACAGCACCCGACGAAATACGTTTCCTACATACAGTTGCGGATTCAGACAATCCTTACCGTGATCGAATTATGACAATTCTCGATACATTCAAGATGACCGGTGAAAATGGTACACATTACTGTCTGGTTTTTGAAGTGCTCGGCGAGAATCTACTCACGCTGATAAAACGATCGAAGCATCGTGGCTTACCGTTGGACAATGTGAAGCAAATTGCTCGCCAGATACTAGAAGGACTTGACTATCTGCATACAAATTGTAAAATAATTCACGGAGACCTTAAACCAGATAACGTTTTGCTTGTGCCTGATGATCTACAAATACGCACACAAGCTAACCAGGCGGCCGGTAAATATCTGAACGCCAACGATGGTCTGTTGAAGACTAAAAGCAAGGGGAGATTCATTTATCGACGCACTACAACACACACAAAGAGGCCTACAAGCGCCAAAATTAAACGCAATATTAACTTTTTCAAGAGACATCGTGCATATCTACGTGACAAAGGTCTACAGGATCTTATTAAACTGGCGTCCGAGGGTTTGCTGACTCCTCTAATGGCAGCAGACGCTGTTACTGGAAAGCTGGGTTTCATGTCGTTCGATAACATGCAGATACTATCAAGGGACGATCTGGTTTATATTGCAGAATATGTTAAAGCAGACGACATATCAAACGCCAATCATAATGAGTCAGCGCCAGAACTGCTTCCTGATAGCTCACATAAGCTGAAATTGTTAATCTACAACCCGGAACAGTTTTTGCGTTATGTACAGAAACTTGTAGCAAAGCAGAATGAACGCGAGCAACGCAAGCAATCATACAAAGTGAGCGCTAAAAATGCTTCATCGATGCACACCCAAGACATGGTTGACGCACTGTTTAATCGCAAGAATCCGGCTCGACAAATATGCAATCTCTCGGTTAAGATCGCCGACTTGGGCAACGGCTGCTGGCGCAATAAACACTTCAGTGAAAATATACACACGATCCATTGTCGTGCTGTTGAGGTTATACTGAACGCGGGCTATGACACCCCAGCGGATGTTTGGAGTGCTGCCTGTCTCTTTTGGCAACTGGCCACGGGTGAACATCTCTTTGATCCATTCAATTCACCCGTGGACTCTATAGAAGAGACGCTAGTGGCACTAATCATACGGACTTGTGGTCCTATACAAAAACGATTATTGAGAAAGGGCAAACGAACTCGTCAAATATTCGATAATACTGATCAATTGTATAATATAAAGGAACTTCCGAATCGTTATCTTGAAGAGATTCTTAGCAACGATTTTGGTTGGCATCCATATGACGCACATGAATTTAAAAACTTTCTAAGTCAAATGTTGGTAATTGAGCCGATGAAACGTGCGACTGCTGGAGAAGCTTTAAAACATAGTTGGCTCACTACACTGAAGAAATAATACGTTTAGGATTATATTTTATATTTGTGCTAAATCTAATATAATATTGTCGAGCGTGAGATCTCGAACTAAAAAGAGTAAAGTTGGGTTAAATTTTAATCATGTATATTTTAATTTTTATGTTTAATCTAATATAATATTTTAGAGCGTAAGATCCAGAATGAAAGGGAGCTAAGTTGGTTTCAATTTTAATTATTTGATGACGAGAGATATGTTGAGCTGGTGCAATGTCGGTGTAACCATGTTCTGTAGATCGTAACTTACAGGAATCCTACAGCATGTTTCCACCAGATTACTTAATCGTAAATCTTATAAGGAGTTTGAGTTTGCGGCCACTTGTTATTTTGAGTTTAGTCAATGATGATTCATCTGTTGCAAGATTTTGCTGTTTTTAATTGGTACTGCCGAAGGCTCTGACTGAGTTTGTTGCGGATCTACATTTGTGTCATCGTCGTCTATTATCTATCGCTGGCAGTGTTGATTTTTTGTTTTAGATCAATGATACGTATTAAAATACTATTATGGAGCTTTTGTGGTGTTAAGTTGCTGTCTGTGGCTGCATTTGATACAATGTGATACTTCACTTTGGTACGAATTCAGTTGCCGGTGTATTGATACAAATATCGTTTTTGTTTTGTTTTCTGTTTCTCTGTACATAATAAATTTATCTTTAAAATTTAAATAATAGATGGCGCACGATATCCCATTTGTTTATGCACTCGTGCGTGGGCACGTGAATGGGCAAGTGAATGTCTAACAGCTGTTTATGCGCTTGTACACATGCACTGTGAATTCCAACATTTTTGCGCCGTCGTTTTCATCGTAGTGTGGACTTTGTAACGTTGAATTGCGCTTAAATAAAAACAATTACTAATTGAAATTAAACGGAAAACGAAACATATTAGCAACTATAGTTGCAAGTAAGCAATAAACATTTTGTTTGTATTTCATTCAAGTGTTGTCAGTTTATCGGACGCGCGTACGATAGCCGTAATTGTTTATTGTTTTTACATACATACGTATGTTCTACGTTCTCTCTCAGATTTCTCACTTTGCCCTCGTTGCAGTTGCTTGTGACGGATTTCAATAGTTAAGGTCATTTTGCGTAAGCGGAAGCGACATTGAATTCATCAGCGTCAAGTGCGATAGACAGCCGCACACCCCACATAGAGCCACTTCACCGCTGCGGTGTCTGGTCGTCGCTGCCAAACGCTTTAAAGTTGCGCGCGCTACTTAACACCACATTCGCTGCCTATCTCACTGAGCCGTTCCAGTTTCATTTGCGCTTATCAGCGCCGCTGCTGTCACATAACACTTTCCGTGTTCGCGTGTGCTTGGATTTGCATCGGTTTTTAGCATTTGGTGCGGATAAACGACCCACTCTCGGCCAATTATTGTCAGATAAAAATTAATAATAATAGAAAACTTTAACTTCGGACGAACCGATACTTTGAATACGCTGCATTATATGCGTAACAAAGTAGTTCTAGTGAATGCTTCCCGTTTGCTGAAAATGTATGTCCATATGAGGTTAATCACAGAGTTACACCCGTTCTGTTTCTGTTCAAATTGCGATCGATCTGCATCATTAAACATGAATGACACACAGACGTACAGAAAGCAGTTGGATGCCAAAATTGACCTTAAACGCATTAGTGTCTCAACTTCAAAGTAGTAGCAGATTAAATGTAAACTTAAACTAAAAAGCTGGACCAACAAGTAGTTTAGCAAAGAAAGTTATATACTTTTCATTATGATAAAATGACTGTGAAGACAAATGGGGCCGTTCTAGGTCTTTTGTATACTTACCGTAGTATGAAAAACTACAACGATATCCTGGCTCGTCGCCTTAAACGAAATCTTTCGGTTTCAGTGTTTACATTTATTGAGAACTTAAAACAGTCAAAGCTGAAAAGTTTTGCTACAAATGTTCCTGGAATTCCTCATCTTATAGACAAATCGATATGTGCTGTCACATTATGGACCTGTGTTGTACAGGTAATTTTTTTACCCAGCATCTCGTATGTCAACCTCATGTAGTTTTTTTGTTCTTTTCCTTTTATAGGCACCATACCATACTCTTGTAAGTTGCCCCAATTTGGGTGCAAACCGGAAATCGGTTCCGGTCCAATAAGCGAAATATATCTGCTCTTTCCAACTTGATAAATCACCAATTGTAGGCCTTTCTTTTCAATATATTGTTTCTCTATTCAATCTTTCTATACTATTAAGTTATTCAAGCATTCCAATAATGGCTTAGAATTAAATCTACTTATGTTGAGGTAGGCACATAAAGTATGCTGTTTATTAAAATGTACATTGTGGACTTTAAAACATAGTATGATTTACGCATTATTCTATTCCGAGAGAGATGAACAGAACATGCATGCTTTTACGCCCAAAATATTCCACCGATTTTATTTCAAAATAGTTTGTGCTTGACCTAGCTTCACAATAAAAAATTCCAATAAAAAAAACCAGCAAATATCAAAATGTTGTGCTGAACTGTTTCATCTTAGCCCATAGATAATTTTCAAGGCATACTTAGTTTATTCTTGTCATGTCTACGTATTTTGACCTTAGTTATATTGTACGACTTAAGATTCCATTAGAAACTTTAAGAATGAGATGAATGACAAATTATTTTTGTTTGTAACTGACAGATTATTGGAGCTTTTACTTAATACTGCCGTTTACTATGGCCACAACCTTTTTTACATTATATGTGAAGTGTATAAAAAGTCGTTACAAACTCTTACGGCAAGTTGTCGTCAATGTAGCTATATCCGTGCGTATTTATTTGTATGTGTGTGTCTTTTTATAGTTTCCGTACATATTCCGTGCATGTATTGTAGTTGTAATCTTTGATTTTTTTTTCATATGCTCTCAAAAAACTTGTTTAAAAATTTATATTCATAAATATATATATGTATATATAAAGCAAATTCGATGTGTTTTGCGTTTGCTAGCACACATTGCGCAATTATTTAATGTCGTCTACGAAATTGTTGTGCTGCAGAACATTGTCGCAAGTGCACGCGCACATTACATGGACGCGTCGCTTTAGCATTTGTCAGCGCCAGCAACAACAGCAGCACCAGCAACAACAACTGTTGGACAACATCGCAATTGGAGAAGCAGCAACAGCTTCTAAACCAAAACTATTAACATCAACGACGCCGACGACAGTTAAATTGGATTACGCGTATCAGTACCCGGAGTTACATTTTAGTAGTAGAACTCACGCGCAAAAGTTAGCATACGGTGGCAAGCTATTGCGCACGCTTCCTAGCAATCTGTTGACGGAGACACATCGGTAAGTTTGTATTGTTTTTAGTTGTCCAAAGCATGTAAATTTTGTAGTAGATAGTTGGATATGAAAAATGGAACCTGTGTTTAGCTGAGGATTTTAACAACGTTTGTTCAGTGTACCAGTAGCGTAAATATATTATGAGTAGGCCATTATCATCTTTGTTTGTATAAATGTCGTTTATTTATAACATATCACTAGAGAAGTATACGAACCCATAAAACAGTTGTATACCCTTCATCCAAATGTGTATGTAACAGGCAGAAGGTGGCGAGTAGTATATATATTCTTGATCAGCATCAAAAGTCGAGTGGGTGTAGTTGTATGCGAGAACTTGAAGACTATAAAAGATAGAGCCTTAAAGTTTGGATATAAAAAATCTCCCATTTCTTCTTCTGTTCCCTTGTATAGATACGTGTCAACCCCCTCCTTTTTTTTGTTTTTTTATGTGATATCAGTTTGATTTAGGAACTTTAGTTAAATTAGCTATTGTTATCATGTTAACGTATTATCCTATAATAATCTAATCTTAAGTGTGCACTCGCATAAGCCGCCGTGCCGCCTCATGTCAGCTGTGTCGATAGTCTAGAGCATATGAGAATATTCTGTCTGTATGCTTTTTATCTCTACAATCCCTAGTAGTAGTGACTACTTCGAAACCCCAATTGATTATAGCGGAGAATATCGTTTTTTATAGTACCTTGTTGCACAACTTGAAGATTATACATCTATTTTCTTTCATTGATAGTGTTACCAAGATTAAATGAATCCTGCTGCTTCTAACAATGTTGATGCAATTTTTTTTTGCCCCTTTTTACAATAGCGCTACAGAAGTAATTGGTTGACAGTAATACAATCATTTTAACCGTGCTATCTTAATTACATTTGAATAGATCCTTTTTAAGATTGCTTGATAGAGCACACAAGCTTGAAAGATAGCAACTCCTAAATTCTGTCTCACATTTGTTGTTTTTTTTTTACAGCTATTACAGCATGGCTACCCCTACGGATGTCTTCCAAGGTGAAGTTGATCGTTTTCGTGGCGTAACGATTGATGGGCGCAGTGCAAATATAAGCAATGCCGATTTCAGCACAAAATTGGAGCGTAAGTAATGATAAAGTATCTTAATTGACATTTGCTTATTTTCAATCGTTTATAATTTACAGGATCGCTAGAATACTGGCAGAGTAATGGTAACCGTGCAATTTGGTTTAAAATCTACAAAGATCAAGCTGACTGGGTGCCCATACTGACTAAGGTTGGTGATTAGATACATAACGTTTTGCGTTTTTATTTTTTTGCATTGCTAAAACATTTTTCTCCACCAGGCAGGTTTCGACTTTCATCATGCGCGCACCGGCGTCGTAACCATGTATCGTTGGTTGCCCAAAAACGAATCCTACAACTTGCCACACTATGCGCATACATTACTCGGTTGCGGCGGTGTCGTGATTAATGAACGCAATGAAATTTTAGTCGTTTCGGATCGTTATGCGCTAATACCGAACAGCTGGAAACTGCCTGGTGGCTATGTTGAACCGCAAGAGAATCTTGTTGAGGGCGTGATACGTGAAGTGCAGGAGGAGACTGGCATTCAGACGGAATTCCGTTCTGTTGTCTCGTTTCGACATTCGCACGGTGGAAATTTTGGTTGTTCCGATATATATGTGGTCATTGCGCTGAAACCAAAAACTTTCGATTTGAAACGTTGCGAACGTGAAATTGCTCGCGTACAGTGGATGCCGATAACCGAGTATCTACAGCATCCACAAGTGCATGAAACAAATCGACATTTTGTACGTACCTATTTGGATTATGAAGCACGTGGTCTAGTATTAACACGTCGCATTGATACACATCGCGTACTAAAGCGAGAATACAATTTGTATTTTGTCGAACCAGCACCAGACACAGCGATAAAACCAAAAGCGGACGGTGTTGATAAGCAGCCGGACGATGTGACGACATAGCATAGCAGCAAGGATGCTTGTATACGTCATTTAGCTTTCGATGTTTAATATACGGTTAGGCAAGTGTAATATATGCATACAGATAGTATGGAATTGAATATTTTTATGTAATGCACACAGAAAGATATATGTACATACATTTATATTTGTATATATTTGATTCTAGTAAAATTGAATGTTGCAGCTTAAAAATCGAAAACGTTTAAAATATCTTTTTCATGTTCTATTAATATAGAATCGTAAGATCTAAAACTGATCTTGATTGATTGATTAATTTGTCAAATAATAAAATAGCAACATGCAATCCAAACAGGCATTTATGGCCATTAAATAGAGTTTCAGCAGATGTGCATGAAGTCAGAAAAAAGCTGGAAGAAGTTGAAAAACAAAAGCATATGTCTGAACCTTTGGACGGTGTGGTCAGTGTATGAAAATTTTACAGTTAATGGGAAAAAAGAATTGAGCACCGGTGAAGTTCCCGAGCAAAATGTTGGGGGTAATAATAGAGCAACTTCAGTTGATAAATAGTAGAAATTAGTTGTTTCACTGGATAAAATTTCAGGTCACAGTGGAGTATTCCATTTGCTACGTACTACAATGTGCAATGAACTCTGCGTAGAGCTCTGATTTGAAGTGTATAAAAGTAATGCAAATGACTATAATTTCAGTGTCCAGCTAAACTGTGGTACAAATTCCACATGATTTGGAAAGTTGGAGTTAATCAAGACACATTATAATTAAATGTTTTAAATGGTTCGAAACTCTACCAATTAATGCACTTTAGAATTAACGGTTTTCTTGTGCTGCAACAGCTGTTTCGACAATCACCCTTTATTGTGTTATTATTCATCGTGAATGAAATGTTTTGTAAAGAAGTTCGAAACATAAACAAAAAAAGAGAAGTAGTAAAAATATTTATAACTAGGAATCAATTACAAATTTGCAAGGAGTTGCACCAGTTAATAGCAACAATTTAAATCTTAAAAAAAATAAAAACGAAATATACAGTTCTGTACAAAAAAGAAATGATATGCCGCCTTTGTTTTCTGGAGCTAAACGATTTCGTGAATATATTCAATGTATTACCAAGCGATGAGAATGACACTGAGAAGGTGGCACAAATCATAAATAAATTCTTTCAGATTGAAGTATGTATTAAACTATAACAATTATATAATATTCTAAATATCTGCCCTTATCTAATGCAGTTAAAGCACAGTGATCCGGTATCGACAAAAATATGCAAGAGCTGCTGGACTCAGCTGCGCGATTTCCATCGATTCCATTTGATGATTACGGAGAAGCAACAAGCGATGTATCTAAAAGACGAGGAACAGATAGAATGGATAGAAACGAAAACGTATTGGCATGCGCCGGAGTTAAAATTGTCAGAGCAGTCGAAACATGCTATAATAGAAATTTGCGAAGCTGACACCTTGGCAGACATTAAAGATGTAACATTATCTGAGCCAATTATCGATGTCACGCTCTCTGACTTGAATGAACATAACAGTAACGGCGGCGGTGACAGCGACCAAAATAGCAATTTGGAAAAAGACTTCGACGACTGTAGCGACGAGGATAAGCTGCCGTGTATTAAAGATGATATTGTTCATTCAATAAAAAAGTCTAGCGAGCGTCCGCAAAAGAAAGTCAAGCTACACCAAGTAATTGGACCAACCAGTACACGTAAATTACGAGTGCGCTTGCATGCGGTGGATACACCAGCTGCAAGTCATGTTGGAGTAGTCGAAAATACAGAGCAACAATGTTCGACTGATATTACACCTGTGTACTCTAAAAACAAGCGAGGACGTCCGCGTAAACAAGCAGAATGTCCAAAAGTAATCAGTAAAAGAGGACGTCCACGTTTGCGTCCAGAACGGCCTGCACCAACGGATGCATCACGTGCAGATTTTCACAATCGCATGGCCAAAAGTTCAGAGTTAGACAAATATATTGCTGCTAATGTAAAGCTGGATTGTTCCATTTGCAGAACGCCACTGAAGGATTTTCTTGAGCTGAAACAACATTTCCGTACAGCGCACAAATGCGTAGGTTATGCTATGTGCTGCAATAATCGGTACAGAAAACGTTCTCTACTTGTTGATCATTTGCGGCTACACAAGGACCCTGACTATTTTCAGTAAGTGAGCATATTTACTTAAAAGTACTTTCTTGTTAACGTGCACCTTTTTATGTACCTGCCCCTTCCACAGTTGCCAGGTTTGCAACAAGAAATTCGTCAGCCGAAATTGTATGCGTTTACATGATCTGCGCTATCACAGTCAAGATCTAATGCAACATCAATGTAGCCTCTGTACAAAACACTTTGCAAAGGAATTTCTTTTGAAGCAACATATGCGTGTACATCTCGCAGACCGCGAACGCACTGAAAAATGCGAAAACTGTGATAAAGCGTAAGCAAATTATTTAAAATTAACAATCAATATGCAATCATTTGTAACTCATATGTACATACACACATGGTAACTCAACAGCTTCCGCACTCCTTACGAGCTACGTGCACACATACGTCGCATGCATGATGCCTCAAATCCGCCTATCATTTGTGATCTTTGTGGCGCCAAATTCCGCACCAAGCAGAACTTTGATGTTCACAAGCGTACAGTGCATCATGTTGGTCCACAGCTGCCGGAGGCACAGTGCATAGTTTGCAGCCGTTGGCTACGTGATGAGAATAGCCTGCGCAAGCACATGTATCTCCATCGCGAACCCGAACGTCCTGGCGCCTACAAGTGCGAGGAGTGCGGCGCACTTAAATCATCGGCGTCAAAGCTAAGATTTCACAAACGCTATCATCATTCGAAGCTTCATCAATGCAAATTGTGTGGCAGAGAATTTCGGCAGTTGGTAGCATTAACCGTAAATGAATTTAACTTAGCATTACTTCTTAATACAACAAAATATAATATAATGCCTATTTCAATTACATAGGAGCACATGGCCACACACACCGGTCTCGATTTGTACACATGTCAGTTTTGTACTCGCACCTTTAAATCGCACGCCAACATGTACAACCACAAGAAAAAAATGCATCCAGAGCAATTGGTCCGCAAGTACTCTGAGCCAAGCAAGTACGCAGCAGAAAATGTTTCTGCGACTACAGCAGCAGCTGCAGTCGACCGAGATAATTTGGTAACACCACCGCTAGAAGCGAAATTCTTAACGTAACATAAGCAATTTTTAGCATGTTAGTAAAGATGAGCGCAGCTCCGACTTTATTTCATCTGATGTGCAGACACAAAACAGCCCAGTTAAACTCAATAATATTAAAGATATTCTTATAACTTTTACATAGGTAAAAGGCTAAGTGTATGGAAATGTATGTAAGTGCTAAAAGGAGGCCGAACAGATGCAATAAAGTATAAATATCAAAAGTAAAAAGTTTTTATAGTAATGCTCCTAAGAAATGGGTTTAAAGTTAAAAAAATCAAAAAAAAAAAAAAACATGCATTTTTTATGGTATTTTTGTACGTCTTGTTTAGTGGAAAAGGTAGGTTCTTTCGATTTTTATTTATTTAATATTATCATGGAATGAAACTATAAGGCTAAAGCGGAAGCTCAGCTGCTTTTAAAATTTAATTTAAATTTAATAGTTACTTATTATTTGCTATGTATAATTTATTAAAAACAATCGAAAGATACGATTTTATTTGTTAAAATGAAAAAAATTTATTTTTAATGAATCATTTGAAAATACGCTAACAACTAAAAGCGAAGTAGCTTTTTACTCCAACTCTTTTGGAAACAATGTACTACTAATTCCACTTGTTAAGCCATGAATATAAACAGTACATAAAATGAAAGCTTGTTATGAATATATATTTTATTTATTGCTAAATCAATGTTTTATTCTTAATCAAATGAAACACCACATGCATGTTATGTTTAAAAATCAGCAAATTGTTAATAGTATAACTCTAACGAGTACTTTATTTAAACCCCTTTCCCTTTTTACTTTCTTAGTCAAAACTTTGAATATATCTTATTCGTTTTTCTTTTAACTTTCGCAATAAATAACATCTTAAAAAACCAAAACAAACCGATATTTGATAGGCGGTATTAGACCGATAACCGATAAAAATTTTATTCAATTGTGAATAAAAAACACTTTGTTTATTTCTTTTGACCACCGGCGATTTGTTGTTGCTATTGTTGGACGAGAGAAAAACACTTTTCTTTACATTACTGCCTTAAACGAGCGTTGATGCCTGTTCCAGTTATGACAGTGGAAAACATCGTGGATCAGTATACAATACTAAGCGGTGACCGTCCCAAATTAAAGGATTTACTCTGCAATCGTCTCTCAGAATGCGGTTGGCGCGACGAAGTGCGTTTGCTGTGCCGCAACGCACTGGGTAAAAATGCCGGTACGAACCTGACTGTGGATCAACTAGTGGACGACATAACACCAAAGGCACGTGCCTTGGTGCCAGATGCTGTTAAAAAGGAAATGCTTATGAAAATCAAAAATATTGTTTGCGAAAGGCTGGAGGAAGAGGAGCAAAAGGTGAAGGTTGAGGAAACACCGGAGCCGCAACTGAAAGTTGAAGATAAACAGGAAGAACAAGAAAATCGAGAACAGTGAAAATTGGAGTCGACGATGTTCAACAATGGCCACACGCTTTAAGAATATATAAAATATGTATATAAACGTTTATACATACATACATATATAGAAATACAAACGTAGACAAAACATATACATAAATGTCTTTTTTAAACTTTTTTTTGTCTTGCACAAAATTTGTTGTTTAGTAGAATGTTTAATGAATGTATCTAAACAAAGAAGAAATCAAGAATCCCATTTAAATTTGTTTGTCACAACACAACTCGAATAGATTTTATAGTGGTTGCAATGGTACAAATACTTTTTTTTTTTTTTTCAAATTTACACCTTAAACAAGCACTCATTTATAGCTCGTAACGTAAACCTAAGAATATATTTTTTACAGCTGCCGTATTTCCGAAGCATTCTTTGTGTCTTCCCTGTCATGGTATAATTATACACCTATTATTAGACTATCTTCCCTTATCTTTAATTAAAGAAGTTGAGGCTCTTACAATTTGCTTACCCAGGGCATGCGTGAGCTATCGGATGTTTGTAAGCTGATAATAGCGACATTGAACAGTTCCCCCAACACAAAAAAGAGTCTGTTTAGCGTTTAATTTATTTACAAATTTATTTAATCTACTTAAATTAAGCCTAACATAACTTAATAAAATCTTATAATAATTTAATTATTTACATTTAAGACAGCATGGAGAACACAGTTTGCGTTGCCATATACTCTCCACACCGTGGAAGTCTTAAAATATGTCGAATACTGGTATTCGAATATTATACCCGACAATCACTCGATGGCTTAGCAACATGCTACGATGTAAAGTGATCAGCTTTAAACTCTGTTCCGTGGAACATAGGAACAGAATGTTACGAGAACCTTTTCACGGGTAGGAATCATAGTTCCATTACTGTTCATTATATTTGTCAACGAGCTTCTTACGAAACTCCAACTGAATGACTGTAGGTGGTCTGCCTACGGAGAAGATAATGTCAGCTCGTTGGAAATAATAAAGTGAGACTGTCTACTTAAGTTATCCCTAACAATAAAATGGATAGCTAAAATACATTTGATTGAATTGGAAGTTTTTGTAAAAAATATTTGTATTTTTAATGTTATTTAAACTAGAAACGCTAAGTCTGGTGTGTCTTAAGTCAATCCGTATTATATATTCCACATAGGTTCAGATTGCACCATTTTAGAATCTTTGATTCTTCTTTCTCCTAGCAAAGTATAGAGGTTAAACTTGATTTTCGTAAATATTTACATATTGGCTAAGCATTTAATGCTGTTCCACTTTATAAGTCGTTGAGTCTGTCGTGGTGGTCAATGATAGAGTATCGATAACCTCCGTTGGCGTCTCATGTATAACTTCAGAGGCGGAAGTTGCGACAACTGTTGATGCAATGTTAGTTGTGCTGTTTGAGGGCAATGAATATTTGGGCACATAATCGCCGGAGTGCATTTTTTTCTTGTGATTGTGCATGTTAGCATGAGATTTGAATGTGCGTGTACAGAATGGACATGCATACAGATCGACGCCAGTGTGTGTGGCCATGTGCTCCTGTCAAAATATAGTAGAAAATTTAATATATTACATACAGTAAAAATATACATACATACCTTCAGATTGCGCGGTATCTTAAACTGTTTGCCGCAAAGCGTGCATTCATGTCGCGTGTCAGTATGATGATAACGTATGTGCGAAGAGAGAGCGGCGCGTGACGACTTAACCACATCGCACTGATCGCATTTGAATGTTAGCGCAGAGTCCTGATGACGTGCAAGATGACGGCGCAGGCAACGTCGATCGCGTAACCAATGGCCACACAAATGGCACTGCACCTCCGGCTCTGGCGGACCCTGTCGATGCACAGACTTTTTATGTACAATGAAATTTGCTTCGTTGCGGAAATTGGCACCACATACATCGCAGATAACCGGCACAAAATCATCGTCGTGCATACGTTTTTCATGTGCCTTCAGTTGTAGTGGCGTACGAAAGCTAAACGGTGTAATGCAAATAATATCGAAATTATAACATGTCAAATTGTTATTGCAGCAGACTTACGCTTTATTACACAGTTTACAAACATCCTTGCGTTCGGTGCCTTTGTGACTCTTCTTGTGCATGGTCAACAAATAGGTCTTGGCAAAACGTTTGCCACACACTTCACATTCGTGTGCGAACATTTCCTTATCTGCATGAAAGCGCAGCATGTGCATCTCATAGCTATTGCGATTTTGATAGTTTTTACCACACGGTTGACACCTAAAGTACTCTGGATCTTTGTGCTTGCGTAGATGGTCAACGTAGAGTACACGCTTTTTGTAGCGATTATTGCAACAGCTCATATAGCCAGTGCAATTGTGCTGCAATCTAAAATGTGATTTCAGCTCGACAAAATCCTTTAGAGGATGCGCGCATAAACAACACTCAAGTTTAACATTTGCGGCAATGTAGTCGTCTAGATCGCGTACCTGCGCACGAAGTTCCTCACGACGTTCACTGCGCTTAGCCAGAAGTTCAACCGTTAACTTGGGCTTTCGCGCACCCATCTCTCTTGTTTTCGAACCTTTCGGTCGACCTCGTTTTAATTTAGATGGCACAATATTTGATTTCATAGACTTTTGTTTAATGGCTACAGGTGTCTCAGTTTGGTGTTGCGGTGATTGGTGTGGTGACAACGGCGATGATTCTGTGTGTGCTATTGACTGATCTACAGTAGCTGCAAAAACTTCCGCAACAACATTATCGTCATCCAAATCTTCAATTGGCTCTGTTTTAAGCAAACGCTTGCTTGTGCGTAGGCTGCGCTGTAGCATCGCCAATGTGGGTTCCGGCAGCCGTTTAGGCTTACGTCCACGTTTTTTTGGTACTATTGTTTTTTCTACTGGCTTTTTAGCATTTCGTAGCGGTTTTGTTTTTAGCTTTTCCACAGACATGTCAAGTGTTTCAAATTCCAACGCGGTACTATTAAGATGCTCCAGTTCACGGTCGAAGTTATCCGTGTCGCTTTCGGGGTCATACACATTGCTAACAAAAGCTTTCTCCTCAATTTCTGCAGAACTGCACTCTTCTTGACTGATTTGTAGTGCTGTAGCATCTATTTCTGGTTCATCGAGTATAGCACCATTTTTGGTGCATATACTCTCTTCTACTATCGTTGATTTGGGTCCATCGACAATGTGTACCTCTGGAGTGAGCCACAAGCTGCTGTCTGCATCTGTTGCCGTATCCTCGCATTTCAAGTGCAACGCTTGCTGCTTCTCGCTGACCATCAGATAGAACTGATTGAAGTCGTTCAACTGTTGCCAACAACTGCAGCATATTTTCGTAGATACTGGATCGTTTAGTTTTAACTGTGTAAACAAAACACATATGCATTAGAAAGGGAATAAATTAAATATGAATACACCTACCTCGAGTTGAAAATGTTTCTGTATAAGATTAGCCACTTCATTAACTTGCACTTTGCTGTCTTCGTTAAAAATGCTCACAAAGTCGCATAGGTCTATTAGGCACAAGCGACAGAGCATGGTTTAGTTTAAATACTGTATATTTTGGTACAACTAATTTATCTAGCATATACACAAATGATTTAAAATACAATAAAATGCAATGCATGCGCCTGCATTTGCTACGCAAATACAAATGTATAAATTCACTGTGAATACACAATTTCATGGTGACTGACAAACGTAAATATAATAGGGCGTTGATAAGGGGCCACAGGCCGTATGGATAAACATATCTGCATATTCAAAATTTAAATTGGATTATATATTTGTGTATTACTCCACCATCACAAAAAAACGAATTGTTTAATGCCAAAATATGTTTATTAAAAAATGTCACAAGTCTTTGATGTTAAACATGTTGACAATTTTTAAGACAATACAAATTATTTACGTATGGCATTTGGCTAAAATCCGTTTACCCTTCTTCCTATGCTGACCCACACGTACCCTTTTATTCTAGAGCACGGAAATTGTTGTTATTAGTTCAACAATCAATAGGCATTTGAAGAATTTGTTAATTTTTTCAATGCTTGTAATTTCAAGCACATTATTGTTTGGTTTATATAAAATACATTTTTTTTTTTTTTGCAATCAATCTCAATTTTAACTCAATTGCAATTATTAAACAAAATTTGTGTATATTGTTGTATACTTTTAGTCAACTTATTAAAGAATATCTCAAGAGCTGTATTTATAATTTTAATGTTGAGGCACTTTATTTGCAAATACTTAAATCAAAAGCCAAATTAAACTAAGCTAAGCTATATGAGTAATGCTTACGTAAAGCCATTAAAAGCCGTGCTTAGTAATGTCTACTCTTCGAGCACACTATCCAACCAGTTTTGGACGTCATCCTTACTACCAGACGCCGCCGCTGCTGCACTTGGGGTAGTAGCTGCCAATGTTGTAACCTCCGTTGTCGGCTGCACTGCAACCTTTGCTATCTGTTGTGTGGTTATATCCAGCAACTCATCCAGTTCATCCTTTTCGATTGCGGCCACCGGTTTTGCACTATTGACGCGACCAGTCTTGTTTTCCATTTTGTTCACATAACACTGATGGTAGGACTTTTCAGCCAGTTCAGCAGTTTTATTCATGGCGTTCAATTGTTCACGTGTAAAATTCGATGCGCCGTAGTCTAATCGCTTGTAGAATGGTATTGTCTGCAATCCTGCGCTAATCTGTTTTATATTTAATGTGAAATACTCATTAGCATCGATGGTTTTTTGTTCATCTGTGCCCTTCTGCAGATTGTCCACGGACCATTGTTTTTCATCATCAAATGAGAAATGACCACCACCGAGCGTTACTCTATCGGCCAGTTGTTTAAAATCAGCAGCGCACATTTGTGCATTCTCTTTGTTGTCGTCGCGTGCATCGTCATAGTCCACCATTGGCGGCGGTAGATCCAAGCAGTTTAGATTCGCTTGTGGCATAGGCTTTGACGTGTATCGTGGATAGAGTTCAATGTTGTGCGCACCACCGCGCGCGCCACGCATTGCACTGCGTGCACCACGACCGGAGGCAGTCCAACCATTGCCGCGTGCAAAACGTGGCTCATCACTGGAGTCGGCTACATCGACAATACTGTGTACACCGTCATGCACTTGTGGTGAGCTAGACGAAGTGTTGCCGGCGACAACACCGTGTTTGTTTTTGCGGTGCTGCTCGTGATGATGATGTTGCTTCATTTTATGGCGTTTTCTATGTTTAATATTTTCAGTTAATATATAAGTTTATGTAATGCATAGTAACGTTGTATATGTTTGCAACTGTGTCATACTTACTCCTTGGATCGATTGTCCTTGCCTTCCATTTTGTTTGCTCCTTTTTCTTTGAGTCGCCTGTATTTTCAACTTTGATGTGCGATTTGTTGCTTTGACAACGGCAGTCAGCTGTGCGCATGGACGTAGAGTAAACTTCATTTGGGGTTTATAATCGAAATGGAAGCGGCTCAGATTTATTGAACGAAAATAATAGACACATTCTTGAAATTGTTGGCTTTTAAACTGTCCACACATATAGCAGTTTATGAAAACATTTCATGAATAGTGCGTACAAATATTTTTCTATTCCATGTATTTCTTCCGTCGTTGCCACCTCTAATGTAAGTTGTATGAAACTCTGTAGGCGCCAAGTTTCAATTAGAGCAGACTTTGTTTTGTTTTCAGTTTCCAAAAACGGAAACAACACAATCGCGGGGAGTTACACTTTTTTTAATTCATCTGCATTATATAATAGTATTTCATATTTAATTATAAATTAATTTAAACAGTTTTGATATATATTTTTACAGATATACGATTTATAAGACAAATGCAAAAAAAGGCGATAAAAAGCAAATATTTCGAAATATTTTGAAGAGCTGCTAAAAATTCGGTATATCACTATTATGATCTCATGAGAAGCAGATATATATTTTACAATGTTGATTCAGCAATGTTTTATTAGAGTAATACGTATTGAAAAATTTAGTATTTACTCATAAAATCGGCCCTTTAAGTAACTTCATTTATTGAAATGTTTTTTATTAGTTAATATTCAAAAAGACGCAGTTACCGCTCGCGGTCAATTTTAGTGCATTTCTTAGAGCAGTACGTTGGAAAAGTAACGGACCAATGGATGTATATAACATGAACTAGAACACTTAGTGACAAATTACGAGTTAGTTCAGTGCTTTCAAATAGTAATAAAAAACAGACTATTCACGAAACCAATTGTTCACTCAGAAGTGAAATTTAAAACACGGGTGATAGTGTTCCTGGTCTTCTTAGTCGTAAACGAACTATTAACATTTTCAATGAATGAATTTTCCTAATTTAGTACATAGTAGCTTGTATTAGCCAAATTGCTTTAGACTTAGACTTGCATATGCAAAGAAATAAAGTATTAAATTTTTATCTAGAACCTTACTGCATACCTACCGGTTTAAAAAAAAACGGCTGTATGCATTACGTTAAGAAGATTTAAGAACAAAAAGTTAACTCATAATCACAAAAAATATTATTGTATTTGTTTTTGTATATTTTAGTTTTTAGCCCTTAATTTCCCAACAGCATGTATACCCTGTCATTGTTTGTATATGTTTTCCTTCCTGTTACGCGCTTAGCACACCGTTGCCAGACGTCATCGCTATTAGGTAATTAAAAACTGGCCGAATAGCCAGACAGACATAGAGACAAACAGTACGGCAGTACATATTTATATATGTACATAAATATCAGATGGCAAAGACAATAACTTTAAAATAGTAAACGAAAATAGATTGCGGGACAAACATACAAAAGAACAATACATTTTTTTTTTCTAATTTTTAAGGATAGCCAACCGAGAACATTTGGCTAGGAAAGTAAAAAGCAGTAAGCAGTGTTTTTGTTGTTGTCGTTGTTCGCTCATGACTTTGAAAATTCTCAGTCCGTAGGAAAGAAAAACATATATTTTTGAACAAACGTCTCGGTTTCTCAATTTTGGCGTTGCGGTCATAGTCGCGTAGCTTGCTATTCGTACGACGCAAAAAACAAACACAGCTGTTCGATTCGCAACCCACTCCGCGCACGCAATCGTTACACACGTCTTAACAAACCTACACACACACGGAATCAGTTAGCATTAACGTATCGAGGTACTGTCACAAATCGAAGGACAGTTATTGGTAATTCCAGTGGTATAGTCACTGCAGCCGCCGCCGGAGAATACCAGAGACTAAATAGTCGATTTCACGAAAAAATAAAATAAATCACCGACAATAGTCAAGGGCGATAGTGGTGGAAAGAGCCATAAAGATGTCTATGCGATTGCTGACTGTACGACTAGCTAAACATGGTCGTTCATTTTTGCGAAGCATTTGGAGCCGTGAAATACACACCAACATTTTGGAACAAAGTCATTTAAAGGCTCGCAACAGGCGCATACCTACATCGACGGCCAATGTTGCAAAAGTAAGTCTAAAATAGTACAAATATATGTACGCATATTTTATAGTCGTAGACATAGAAATAGCAACATCGCTTGCAAAAATTCTTTAATTATATAAAAAAAATAAAAAATATTGTTTAACTTACTATGAACTTACTTCCAAATTCTATGTTATAAAATGAAAAAAACCTTTAGAAATTTTGTATTATATATTTTGCAATAACACAATAAGCTATTTCTATGTACACGCCTGTATATACTGGCCGGAGTAATCACTAGTTTATGTTAACATTTCCTTATGCGTCCCTTTATTATTCTATTCGTCTTCATGTTTTCTGCTTGTAGTCGAGTGTTCCAAACGTTGCACAGTCTCCGCATAGCGTTCTGTCGCGCACTCAACCCAGCAGCGGCATCTTCCGCGTCGGCCAACATGCGCGAAAACTCTTCATCGATAACATCTTGAACCGCGTAACTACAAATTACTCCGAAGCACTGCGAATGCAGGCAACTAAAAAACTCTTCTATGGTGATTCAGCACCATTTTTTGCCTTAATTGGCGTTAGCCTTGCATCGGGTGCTGGCGTTCTTAGCAAGGAAGATGAGTTAGAAGGTGTTTGCTGGGAAATACGCGAAGCCGCCGGACGACTTCAATCGATGTGGAACAAAGACGAAAGCGAAATTTCGAACGTGATAAACGAAGAATTTGGCATTGATCACCTTGATGTTGGTCCACCAATTGCCAAGGGGTGTGCAGCTATAGTCTATGCTGCTGCGTTTAAAAATGACAACATTGGTGCTGGAGTTGGGGATAGCGCATATGTCAACATATCTAATGTACACGAGGGAATGTCGCCAAAGCATCAGATGCATGCACCAACCATGCATCCTGATTATATGTCGCCGCTGCAGAACATGTCGCGCTTTGTACATAATTTTGGTGGCTCTGTGGACAATTTGAATATTTACAATCAGGGTTCGGCTGCCGTTGCTTTTGCCGAAGAACTGGCAAATGCACGCCAACCTGATACTGTAAAACAGCCGGAAGCATCCGTTAAAAGCCGAGATGCCGAAATAATTGGCATAATGCACAACGAGGGTGGCAGCGGTGTTCAAAATATGGTAAGTTGTAAGCGCAAAACTAGAAAAAAAATCATTATTTCTAAGACTCTTAACATATTTTTATAGATACCGCTGGCAACTGCTTCGACGGCATCAATAAGCAGATACCCACTCGCTTTAAAAATGATGTTTAACTACGATATACAGAGCAATGCACTCTCTATATTGCGTGCCATGTATAAGGAGACAGTGCCGGCACGTGAGCGACATTTGAATGCTTCGGCAGAGGAATGGGAGCGTGTCATACAGCATCAGACTTTGACGCTGCCACCGCATCCAAATATCGTCTGCATGTTCGGTTTCTTCTGTGACGAAGTAGGAAATTTTCCCGATGGCCATCTACTCTATCCCTTTGCACAGCCGCAACGTATTAATCCGCTCGGTTATGGACGCAACATGTCGCTCTATTTGTTGATGAAACGCTACGATCTAAGTTTGCGCAATCTATTGGACTCCCAGGAGCTAGGTACACGAAATAAATTGTTGTTATTAGCACAGTTGCTTGAGGCAGTGACACATATTAGTCGTCACGGGATTGCACATCGCGATCTGAAATCGGACAATATATTGATCGATGTCAACAGCGATGATACACCACCTGTGCTGGTACTTTCGGACTTTGGTTGTTGCCTGGCTGACAAAGTACATGGCTTGCAAGTGCCTTACAGCACATACGATCAAGATAAAGGCGGTAATACCGCGCTAATGGCGCCGGAGATTATTAATAAACAACCTGGACCGTTTACTGTGCTTAATTATGCAAAGGCAGATCTATGGGCATGCGGCGCTATAGCTTACGAAATATTTGGTAAACCCAATCCGTTCTATTCGACCACCGGCGGTCTGGCTCAGGCAAATGCTCAGTTAACAGATTCTTTGCGTAACTCTGATTTTAAGCCTGAAGATCTACCACCGCTTGGCAATGACTGTCCCATACTTGTGCAAGAACTGGTATACAATATATTAAACCCAAATCCGTCGCGTCGTGTTAGTCCAGATATTGCAGCGAATGTTTTGCAGCTTTACTTGTGGGCGCCATCCATTTGGCTAAAAAGTAGCAGCATGCCCAGCAGTCCAGAGGTATGTCAATTGCTAGATATCTAAATAATGAACATAGATTAAATTAGAGTTTCGTTACCGCTTTCTTTAGGTTCTCCAGTGGCTTCTGTCCCTCACTACAAAAGTCATGTGCGAAGGACGTCCGCATCTTGTGGGCAAAGAGCAATCGAACGGTAAAGCCAGCGAACATCTCAGCTATCAGCACTCTGGTCGACGCACCTACGTGGAGTATTTGTTGATATGCAGTTTTTTGGCACGCGCACGTCTGCGTCGCATACGTGGTGCGCTTAACTGGATTCAGAACACCATTGCGGTTTAAATACATATATGTTTGGCATAAATATGGTTGAAGAGCATTGGCCAGTGTGCCGTATAAAAGCAAAGGCAACGAAATGTGATTTCGCGTTAAGTTATTGCTGCTTTCACAAAAAATAAAAGAAACAGCAATTAAATTGGGCAATGCGTGTGATATGTTTTCTTAAAAAAATTAAAATATATTATTTTGAGAGCAAACTTATTTTAAAATTTATCCTATATGAATATATTGAATCGCAACAACTACAAACTAATTGGCGTAGTTTGGTTCCAATATCGAACTAATTTTGTATTTATGTTTAATAAAGATTGCTAAAACTAGTTTTACTGTTGGTTTCCTGATTTTATGTCAAAAAAGGTTCTAATGGTAAGTAGAAGACCGTGGATATCCTGTGTTTCGTTTAAAAACTGCTTTATAGCCTCGAAGTTTTTGTGTTCAGGACAGATATTCAGTAACTGAAATTTACTACTATCGTTGTGTAGCAGCGATACTGAGCAATTCTCCTTATATGTGAGCTATAATATTTAAAAAAGATAACAAATTGTGCATTTATTTATAAACAAAATGTATATTGACTTACTGTATATTCACGGATGTTATTTTCGGAGTATTTCAGGTTCGCAATGGAAAACCCTGTTAATGCAAACGTATATTGCAAATTTTCCAAGGGATCAATTTGATTTGGGATAGTCACTGTCGATAGAATATGAAAAGAAAACAAATACAAATTATTATATTATATTCTACATATTAATATTAAAGTTAGCTTTATAAAAGAGATAAATTGAAATACATACAAGAGTTAAGCTGCGTTTCCAAAGATACTTCTAACTCTTTTATATCGCTTCCTTCCTTTTCAATTTCCTTGATGTCTTCGTTTATGGTATCCTGTTTTGCTTGCAATGTCTCCAGTTGCGAAAGGACATGCTTGAATTGTGTGCCATATTCCGTGAATGAGTTTTTTAGATCTGCCAATTGCATATTAGTATTCTTGATAATTTCCAGTGATGGTAATTTATTCTTAGCAGCGTTCTCGCTTTCGAATTTATCCTTAGCCTCGATAGCCATTGATTATTTTATAAAAGAAAAACTTGTACTTATTTCAGACGAAAGTGAGTGAACGACGCGGGCCTCTTCTTCTTTTTTCGTCTACAATAACTGTAGTGTTACCATACACTATAGAGCCATGCCATTATTTGTTGCACTTGGCGACATACGTAATTTTGCTATACAGTACATATAAAAAAAATATTTGAACGCTTTAATACGGCTTGGTTTATTATCGAACTGGATCTCAATAGCTTAAAAATAATTTTATTTTTATTATTTCGCATACAACTCAAAGGGAATATAACTCGAAAGTATGGCAGTGCTGCGCCTAAGCCAGCTGTTCGGTTATTCAAATTATATTTTGCACTCAAACTTTCATTAGAAACGGCTAGAAAATTTATTTAAACAAATTTAATCAAAAGCATGTTTCCCGAGTTGGGAACCATGTTCTTGTTGAGTTGGCGATGTTGAAGATGGAAGAAATCGGTAATACGATGCTAATAGAAAACTTCAATCGAATTTATTTTTGTTTTTTTTTTATTATTTAGATCTACAAACTATCTTAGAATATTAAATAGATTTTAAAATGACAGTTAAATAACATTTGTTGAGCTCTGGTAGACACTACATCAATGAATACATTTTAATCTAGGAATCTATGAACTCGATGAGAGCATCAGTAATATGTGCGTATTACAGAGGTCTATATGGTTAATCTAGAATGCGTACTCTTTTGAATCTACGAATATCTTCACTATTGTCTTGCAGATTTATAGCCAGCGAGTTGCTATGGGTTTCCAATTTTTCCAAATATTTGATACTAAGTTCCTTATTTCATCTTTAATTGTGTTCATATTTAAGTCTCTGTGAATACATTTATTATTTACAAACCAAGGAGCCTTACATATCAGTCTTAGTGCTTTTGATTGGTATCTTTGCAGTATCTCTACGGTGGAGTTACTTGGTTATGCTGTTGAGCCTTAGCTTTGATATGCTTATATTATATGTTATATGTCAACCTTCGGTCTAGCTTCATTCAATCGAATATGAAATGTATTAAATATTTATTCAGATAAAGTAAATTGCAAAATGATTTTTTTGCTCACTTAAATGGCCTTCAACCGTTTAGTCTTATGGGCGCTGACGCCAGTTGTCCTGGAGAGATCTATCCATACCTGGTCATTCCAACGCGTGCACGGTCGTTTTCTATTGCGTTGTCCTCCAATCAAGTTTACGCCCCTTATATAAACCATGCATGCTGGAGCTCTTTCATCCATTCGAATGAGGCAACCAGTCTAGTGCAGCCGCTGGAATTTTGTGCGCTGGACACGACAGCGCATTACCCTGTCTGGAACCTCTCTTGGTATCAAAGGGTTTAGAGAGTGCCTTTACTACGCTGACAGCGCTTTGTGTTTTTGACAAGGGCGACCAAAAACTTCGTTTGTATCGAAACCGGCTTTGTAATCGACAAATCGGTGGTGTGTCTTTGTTAAATGCACGGGTATTCACACCGGAATCTTTTCTCTTCTCAAGGGTGAGCAAGGGCGTAGCCAAGGGGGGTAGTCAGTGGGTGCCATTGCCATTCAATAATTTTTGAAAAGTTCGCAAAAAATGTTTTTATTACATTCTATCCTATCTATATATATAGGCACAGTAAAACTATTCTATGTAATCCTGTTAAGTTTGGTCGAAATCGAAGGGGGCGACACACCACCGCGCATACAAGCTATTAAGAAAATTCAGCAAATCTTTAAATTTTTTTGAAAAACAAGTGTGAAATTTGGTACACATGTTAATGGGACTGGGAGAAGTAATCCTGTTAAGTTTGGTAAAAATTGGAGGCAGCGATGCCGCACCCGCCCATCTAATCGATAAACCGAATACAACATATCTTTCCATACATTTGAGGTACAGGGATGAAATTCGGTATATATGTTAATCTTAAATCAAATATTCTAAAATATCTTTTAGAAAAGAAGGACAAAAAAGCAACGCCAGCCGGGCCGCTAGTTTTCATATAATTTTCTTTGTTTTATTGAAATATTTTTGTTCTTGTAAATTCTGGGCTATTATTAGTAGATGGGTCCTAGTCACTCTAAACTTAAAAAAGTCTATGTACGCGTCCAACTGAACTAACCTCCTTTCTGGCACATAGTATTTTTTTTCTTTTGTTTAGCATGATATGTTATTAACTGTATATTTATTGATCTTTGCACAAATCACCACGAGCGTGATCGATGACGAAAAAAAAAAGAGTGTTTGAATCGAAATACCATCTAAGTAGGACCAAGAAGTTTTTAAAATGGTTTATTCTTCGACTTTCGTTAAGCATAGTTTATGGTCATAAAAGGAACATGTTGCCATGTACAACGTTGACTGCTCTGCCGAAATATTTTGACTCCAGTCAGATCCATAACAAATGCTCCCGTGTTCTTTAAAAATTCCCGCTATGGACAACTGCTGCGTACAACCATCGCCAGCAGCTCCAATATCGACGACACTGAAGTTCTCGTACATACAAGCGGCCAGAATCAGCTCTTCACGTAATGGATGTGCCTTCAGACGCCAAATGCCACCGCCCAGGGGCAGCTCGCCAAGCGTACGTTTCATAGCTCGCGTATCAAAAACTCGTAACTGCTCGTCATAGCTTCCAGTGAGCAGTATGTGTTCTCGCCGTGGATGGCTAAGTAGACAGGTAACACCAGCCAAATGCATTTTGTTCGTCCAGATGCGTGACTGCGTCCGTATATCGTAAGCCATAAGTTTGCAGTCATCACCACCACTATACACACGCGAAGCATCCCAACGGTCAAATGCGCATATCCACGACTCAAAGTCATGCCCATGCCATGACTGCACTTGCCGCAATTGGCCTGTGCTTAAGTATTCCAACAGATTAACATAACCCTTTGAATCGGACACAAGAAGCATTTCTGATGTCAAATTCCAGTCTAACGATAACGCAAGAACATGTGCGTCTTCTTCATCAGCATTACTTAGATGTATCGAGCAACGCAATTGTAGCGATGCACCATTAGGCTCTAGTTCATATATTTCGATTTGACCAAGTGCATTTGCCGTGGCCAACGTTGGTGCTGCTGCAACTTCTTGCGCATCAGTTGATGGCGGACGCCATTTCATGTCGAGTATAGCAGATGTTTCCAAACGTTGAAGCTCGATAAGCTCATTGGTCACATCATTGAACTTGTACAAATATATACGTCCCTTACGACGACATTCAGCACCACTACCAATAATACCAACACTCTCATTTCCTTTATCCTCCAACTGATAAGTACCACAAACGAAATGCGTGCGATATGCCAAATATGGACACCATTCTACTGAATCCGCCGAATACTCAGTGTCTATCGTATGCAGTGTGGTGAACTTCATCTATTGTAGGCAAATGAAAAAAACAAAACAAAAACAATTAGACTTCACGAAAAGAAAAAAAAAAACAGTATCATAATTTTATGCTACTTTAAAAAATTATTGACTTTTATTTTCATCTTGGTTGGTTGTTAGTATTTTTTTTATATATAATTGTTTATATGTATATTATTTTTATGCGCTATCATCATTAATTGTATTACATATTAATTTATATTTATAGTTACGTTACGTTATTACACAGTAATTATTTTTTTCTCTTTATTTTAAATTTAGGTTATACAATATACATCCACATAGTTCCTACATACGTCCAGTTGATACTACAATATTCTTTTGATACTCTTGTGTATAGCGTTCGAATTCTTTGCATATATTGTATACAATATCTAGTTTAATTATTTTATATGTATTTACAGTTTGTCAAGAAAATGTTTTGACAAACTAAAAAAAAAATATTAAAAAATTGTTTTCCTTGCAAATAGCAGCACAATAACAATTTAAATTTGTTTTGGGCAATTAAAGTATTTACTAAAGATTAGTAATAAAAGCACTTGACATTTAATGATAATAAAAACAATATTCTGAAAAAATAATAATGAGCCATTTTACAAATGGATGTTTAAAATTGTTAAAACTGAGTTGGATTCAATACTTCATTCATATTGCAAACTTTAGGTCCTATTGCCGCTTTGTTCTTATGGAAACTAACTTTTAACATATCAATTGCTTAGTATTTCACTTGATTCCACGAACGTAGTAGTTCTGAGCATGTCTTGGTTTTTTGGCGTTGACGTGTTTGCTTTTTAAGATTTGCGCATGCATAAACAATAAGTGTAAAATTTTTTTATTCTCAAAAAAACAAAAAAAAAAAAACCCCATATTAAACTATTTTTAAAGCATTTGGCACACACCAAAAGGCAACAAATAATAAAAAAAAAAAAAAACATTTAACTTTTATCTCAGTATACGAGGTAATTCAAGAAGTCTTTTAAGTATACCAAGTTATGGTGCTGAAAGCAGCGTTTTTTTTTTTTTTTTTTTTTTGGAACATTACTTGACTTTACATTTTGTAGCGCTGATATTTTAACTAGTCGGCGGATTAATGGATTTGGCTTTAGTCTGATCTAGTTTTTTTGAGCGATGTTAAATATTACTTATTGTTTGTCTGATCAAGATTAACATCTCAAATAAATTTTGACCAGTTATATGAATATGTTGTTATACTAAAGCAACTGAATTATACATGCGCCACATTGCATCGACAATACGTCTTTATTTTATAAACAAATTACAACTAAATTTTTTGGTTGATTTGCGACGAAAATGTAACCAAAGCATAAATCAAACACTAAATCGATTATGGTATGGTGTATGCATTTCGTAGATTAAAATAAACGTTGTAAAAACACTTTCTTGACAGTAAAATTTTTGAGTATCATTCGTTTAGTTGTTTTTTTAGTTCTTACTTTTAATATGCGCTTTTTGTAACTATAGGCTAGTAAGTAAACACATAAATTAAATAATATTAAAAAATTTAAGAAAAACATTAAAGAAAATCTACTTTTTGGATGTAAAAAGTCAAAGTAACAAGTTTTTGCTTTGCATTTCCTTGACAAACTGTATGTGAGATGACTTTGATTATGGATAAAAAAAAAAAAAAAAAACGTATTTAGATGAGGTTACCGCCTCGTGGGAGGATCATTATCGTGCTAAATTATGATTATGTCTAAACCACCTTGTATGTATGCTAGGGCGGTCAATTTGTTCGGGTCAGAAAACATGGTAATCATCCACCAGAATCGGATTCTACGAAGAATTTTTCACCATGAAACTATTTGTCTCAAATCAATTCCTAGTCCCAGCTGAGAATACCATCGACTAGCAGTAAATAAAGTTCAAGATTATTATCAGTTCTAAACGTGCTGTTATACATGGGGTTCACTTAGTATTTGGCTTTCAAAAAAGAAAATAAATAATCGGGCATGTCACGTAAACAGAAAAAGAAATTCGGTTGGATTGGTTTTAAAATCCCTCGAACCCGGGTGTCACGGAAAATCAGATGTATACCTCACTGCATTAAAAAGCTATACACTTCTGGCTCCCACTTGTTGTTCAGCTCATTTCGTTAAAAAAAAAAAAATATTTATAAAATTACATAGTTGTAAAAAGATGAAACATGATTTGATGTTATTTTTTTTTTTTTTTTTTTCAATGCCTTAAATACCTCAAAATATGTACCTAAACCTGAAATCGTTATGCTTCTCAGCAGGGGCTAGGAATTGATTTTCGACATATCGTTTCATGTTGAAATTTTCTTAGAATTCTTCGTAGAATCGAATTCTGGTGAACGATTAGTGGAACATTTTTGCGAAAAAAAATTGACCCACCCTAATGTATGCTCTATTTGACTGCGATTGATTGAGTTTGACATGTTAAATTGCGCTCAGGAATATATACATCAAAAATGATCCAACTAACTTACACTTTTCTGTCGACTCAATGAGATACTATATTATACAAAGCACCTGGAATTGTTAACAAAAATACGCTAGAACGTACGCTTATTCCCTACTGCATGGCCAGGTGGAAGTAAGATATCAGTTTGTGTCATTTTATCAGACAACTGTAACCGGTAGCAGTTGCTACACAGGAGGAATATATTATTCCCTAAGTATCACTTCTACAATGCTAAGCTTATTTTCTAAACATTTTGAAGTTGTCATGCGTTGAACTTACAAGTAGATGCCTAATTTGCCTACTGCTTTGAAAGCGGTAACTGCTGTAAAAATGTATGTGTTATTTCGAACTACGGCGGGCAACAGCACAATCGGCAGCACGAGACAAAACAAGAAAGAAACAAAATGGGTTTCCGTCTTACTTTGCTTCGTGCAGCAGTGCATAGCACACTTATACTCATAGTGTAATAATACAAAGTGACGCCACTTCATGCATGTGCTGTAAAAATAATTGCACTCAGAATGAGCATTTTCAGTATGATGAAATTATAATCGTTGCTTATATGCTGAGATTTGCGCCACCATGTAATATTGTACCATTCTTATACTATTGTAAAATGCGCATGTATACAGTTGCCGATCTACGCTTTACTTAGTCTTCATGACAATTATGGGTTCTAAAATTTTAAGCATATCGTTGTTATCGACAGATGTAGAGCTAGTATTGCCGCCGGCACCGGTACCACCTTGTAATTCTTTGCCGGCAAACTTGTACGCCTGTTGCTGGCTAAGCGCGATAAGCCGATGTTGATGCTGCTGATTCAAGACGGATTCATGTTGTAGACTATCGTTCAACTGCTGCAGTTCATGCTGTTGCAGTTGTAAGTCGGCGAGCTGTTGATGTTGCTGCTGCAGCTGCTGTTGGTGCTCATTGGAGGATGTAGCATCGCCTCCATTATCGATATGCAAATCGGATTTAAAATGATTGCTGCTGCTGATGCTGCAATCATCTATATCACCCGTAGCGTCGTCATCGTCACCACCGTCAACGCTTGCATACAATTGACGCGAAGTCTCCACCTCAAGTTTAGCGCGGAATTCGGCGCTACTGGTACTGCTTGTACGTGGTGCATGGGTACGCATGCGACGCATACGTGCATATTCTGCTTGCTTGGCCAGTCGGTCTTTTCGCTCTTCACTTGTTTCAGTTTCTCGTATTTGTGCTCTCTTCTGACGTGCTCGTTCACTCAATTTGAGCAAACGAGTGGTGCGCTGATCTGGTGATTCATTTGCTCGAACAGCACGTTGATGTGCAGCCATTTTATCCAGACGTAAACGTTTCTCTTCTTCGGTTTCGTATTTGTGCGGGCCGCTGCGACGCGGCGTAAGTGGAGCACTGAGGATTTCGTTGCCGCTAACACTGCCGCCACTGACTGTCGTCGAGGAATGTGTTATACTATGTGCTTGGCCAAGCATGTTGATTTCGTTTTGTTGTTGACCACGTCCACGGCGCTGCGTCACTGTCATCAATTGGTGCGGTGCTGTGAGCATTTGATTCAATTCCTGCTCTAGCAGAGCGTTGACCTTTGACTGATGTTCTTGATCGTTGCCGCTACTATTGACTTTTCTAGGGCGACCGCGGACCATTTTTGGAAAATCCTGAACTATTTGTTGCTGTTGTACAGCTGCTGCCGCTACTGTTAGATTTGGATTACCTGTTGCTGCTGCCGCCAAAAGGTTATACGGATTACCTGTAGTTACAGATTGTGTAGTTAATTGAGTACTGCTACCACCGGGACTGCTGGCGTTGTTATTGTTTGTAGAAAAATGCACCGGCGTAAAAGGCGGTGGTACTGTGTTTGGAGCTATGCCCAGTTGGAAGCCATTATGATACATTGGATAATAAGCAGCAGCAGCTGCGGTTTGTGTCGTACCACTGCTCACTGATCCGGCGGTGGTTGCTGTGGTGGCTGTACCTGCTGCGCTGGCGGGAAACGTTGCCAAGTATGGAAACTGATTGTAGAGCGGTGTGGGTGGATTCTGGATTTGAGGTTGCGTTGATTTTAGCTTTTGGTCGCTTGCTGTTGTAGATGTCGTTACAATCACCTTCGATTCATTTTGGCCCAAACCAACAGACCCGCTGTTGTTGTTCGAATTATCGTTGGTATTGATCGACTGCGAAAAATCAAGATGAATAGTCGTATTATAGAGTATAATCGAACGAACGTACAATCGAACGGGCAACACTCACTCACATTTGGCTTGCTTGGTGTACAAATCTAGATTAAAAAGGATTAGCTTGATTGCTGTTTTTTAATTGCAACACAGTCTGTGATATAGGTCGTACTAGCTTGTGGCATAAAATAAATAGCCAAAAAGTTTTTTGGTTATGATTCGGAACGTCCAAAAAGGCGACATAGAATGTCAGTATGTCAGATATGGTGATCATAATTTGTTCAGCAATAATCTACGATTAATTCCAATTTCTTGCTGTCGTTCCTGAAGCACCACCCCGCCATCGCCGCTTTACTGCTGACCCGATAGCTTCGTTCGCTGCTGCAAGCAAAATAGAGTGAGTGTGGACTAGATCGATCGATGGGTCGGTCGGTCGGTCAAATCAGTCTGTGTGCGGCAGAGAATGTGCGCGCGCAGCTAATGTGCCGGGAATGCCATTAATTTAATGACTTTATTTTTAGTGGAGTGTGGTACGCACCTGAAGATCTTGTTTCTTCGTATATTTGTGCTGATAGAACTCCAGTGAATTTGCAATGGTGCTGAAGTGCGGTACGTGGCCCGGTAGTAGCTTGCCGCCGCTGCTTTTTTGGTCATCGCTGGCAGCACCGGTAGCAGTGTACAGTTGCTGTGCGAAAAGTGTGTTCGGTTCACTGCCGTCAGTAAGTAATGTAGTACCACTGGATGAAGTGGTCACTTGCTGTTGTGCATAACGTGGCGTTGCTTGCTGCATTTGTGTTTGTTGTGGCTGCTGCGCGGTGCCCTGTTCCTGCTTCAGTGTGAGTGCTGCAGGACGCAGCGTCGTTGTCGGCGTAATAAACATATTCTGATAGTATTCTATCGAATTCGCGGTCAGTGCTGCGACCTGTTGCTGCTGTTGTTGATGTTGCTGGTATGCTGCTGCCGCTGCTATTTGTTCATCTGCTACTACCGTGGCACCGCTGGTACCTGAACCCGCTGCTCCTCCTCCTCCTCCTGTGACACTGGTAGCCGTTCCAGTCGGCTGTGGTTGCTGCTGCTGTTGTTGTGGTGTTGCCTGATTTAAATTAATATGCTCATTATTATTAGCAACATTTTGCAATTGTTGCGTGGATAAGGAATTTGTCGAATTGGTTGTTGCTGTTGTAGTTGTTGTCGCTGAATGTGACGACGACGACACGACCACCAACGACGACGACGACGAATTCTGTCCATGCCCTGATGTTTGTTTATTATATTTTTTCTTTTCTCTGACCTTTTTCGCGTAATCATTGAGCTTTCTCAGTCTTTCCTTGCGCTCCTCCGCTGACTCGTTCGCTATACGTTGTCGTGCACGTGCTGCCATCTCAGCAAGACGCACCTTACGTTGATCTTGCGTCTCACTAGCACGATACATGCGCATCCTTTCTGCTAGTTTTGCTAAACGTTTGTTACGCTGTTCCGGCGTCTCCATGGCGCGGCGCAAACGTTGACGCGCTGCGTTACGAACCAAACGCATAGCCCGCTCCATTTCGGACTCATTCTGGCGACGCTGACGATTGGCTTCAGCATTCCGTACGAGCCTCTTCCGGTATTCATCTTCACTTTCACGTTGCCGGCGCTCACGCATTCTTTCAGCATTCCGTGCCAAACGGCGTTGTCGTGCTTCGGGACTCTCGTTCCAGCGCTGTTGGTGAGACGACGATGTTGGGGTAGTGGCAGGATCAAGTGCGACGGCGCCGCCACCACCAATGCTACTGCTGCCGGTGGGCGTCAGCTGCTGTGGCGGCGGTTGTTTTAGTAGCAATGGCTGTGGATAAGCGGGAAGCGTTAATTGTATTTGTTGCTGCTGTTGTTGAAACTGCTGTTGCTCGTGCTGTTGCTGCAAATGGTGTTGTTGCTGCAGATGGTGCTGTTGTTGTTGTTGCTGCTGCTGAAGCTGCAACTGTTGTTGCAACTGCTGCTGATGATGCGACAATGGTACCAACAACGTCGATGGATGCTCGATGAGCAGACGTGCATTCGGGCCATTTATTGCAAGTAGATGCGTGGCGTAGTGTTGTTGCTGCTGTTCGAGAGTGGGTTCTATTTTAATCCCATTGGGATCTGGTTCCATTATTTTGTCCAACCGCCAATCTTCAACGCTGCACAGGAATTACAAATGTATTGTTGTTTGTAGTTTTTGTTGAAGATCCGTTGCCGCTGATGCTGCTGCTGACGCCTTTGAAGCCGCATTTAAATGCTGTCGCTATTTGATTATATAAAATTACGCGAGTTTCAGCTTCTCTTTTTGCGCATTTATGATTCAGTTTCTGTTTAGATTTCGCTTTTTTGCTGCTTTTCCTTGTATCTAGCAAAATATTTACAAGTTCTCTCGCTCTCTTGCTCTTTCTTATTCACATTGCCGCCAACTTCTCCGCTGTCACTGTGCACACCATCGGTATCGGTGCTACCACTGCTGCTACTGTTCTAGAGCGCCATAATCGAACGTGCGCCATTTAGCGGCAGTGCAACTGGAAAATATATATCTACGCACTCTTCGCCGAAAAATACTAATAACATATAGTATTGCCGATATTTAACTTGAATTCACTCTGCTTCTTTCTCTCTCACTCTTTCCAACTAGACATGCCTATATATGTATGTATATATATCTTGTGTTCGCTGCAATTCTTAATATTACTATTATTGTAACTCTTTTTTTTCGCTCGAATCGCTTTGCGCAATGACGTTTCTACTGTGCGCTTCTTCTTCGTTTTCGTTTGCGCGCTTCCACTGCAGTGACATTAGTTATTCCATTGGAAATGACGACGACGGCTTCCAGTTTTCCAATCGATTTTTCACATGATAATATATATATGTATCTATACATTTATGTGCGCATATACATACATATTTATATGTACTGATCTTTTTTTATTTACTGCTCTTTATTTGCATTTTTTTACTTGCGTATTTCACAAAATTTGCCGCCATATACAAATATATCATACATATGCAAGCATAAGGAATCCCACTAAACTTTATTCACTTTTTTGAAAAAGCAGATTTATTTGCATCTTCTCTGAGAGAAATAATATGTTCAAATTCGCGGTGCGCCGAAAATCAGCTAAACATAGCTTATGAATTTTTCGTATGGGATTCTTTTAGTACAGCATGCATTTTAGTTAAACGTGCTTTTTGTCATGTTCTTTTTTGTTGATTTAATGTTTTTTACATTTATTTTAGCGAAGCAAACGTGATAGTAATAAAAAAAAATAAAAACAAAAAACAATATTATCCGGCAAACGGCGAACGCAATTTTCAATACAACACACACACAAAAAATGTAAATACGCGACAAATGTACGCGATGTGTGCGCGTTTATATGTATTATTATATATATATATGTATGTATGTTTTATTCTGAACCTGCTACTGTCAAATTGGGAAGCAGAGTTGCCAACTTATATCAACATAAGCATGAAAAGCGTTGCCACTATTACTGTTGAAAATAAGAACTTTGAATTCTCCAACAGGAAAAATGCAATGTATTGTAATATTGTAAAAATGGAAATTATTTTTCATACACATCGAATATTCAAAACTGTTCAATAAATCTCGATAAGTCTTTTAAAGTTTTTTTTTTTTTTGGTCTATGTTTATGCGAAATGTAGTAGCTTGTTTTAAACGAAATTTAAAAACAAATAATGACGGAAGCTTAATTTATGAATTAAATCGTGGCGAAAATATTGCAATTATATGTGCTTAAACAGCCGAAGGAGAAAGAAGAAAGGACACTCCGCTGTTTGTGCCAATTACCGCGGAATAAGTCTTCTTCTATCGTATAGAAGATTCTTTCGCGAGTAGTGTATAATATGCTGGTCATATGCGGATTCACTAATAGAACAATATTAGAGTGGCTTCAGACCAGAAGAGTCGACCAGTGACCTAATATGCACATATTGACAAATCCTGGAACACACCCGTGAATTTAACAAAGACACACACCACCGATTTGTCGAGTATAAAGCCGCTTTCGACACGGCGATACGAACGAAGTTTGTCGACACCCTGTCTGCACTAGGTTTCCCGGCAAAGATCGTTCGTCTTTGCATGATGACAAGTCGATCGATCTGCACTTATGAGGGATATTTTTATTGTGATTGACATAAGATACATAAGTATTTGCTGAAAGAGCTTTACGTAAGGTTCATAGTTACGGATATATAAACATTTTTACGTCGGACACTCGTCAAGTCTTTTATGTTGTAGTGTAGATACCAAAAAACAACCACACCAATTTTCAATATTTATTTTGATGTAATCAAAGCGGTAGATTATGGTTTACACCATACATTCCCACACTTGATGATCACAGTAAATGGAATGTTGCGCCTGCGTAGCATTTAAGATACCCAGAATAACATAGTTCAAAATTTGAAATCAATAATTTTAATGACCCGTTGATAAAAAATTCTAAATTCATGTTAAAAATTGTGAATGCAACTTTATTTAAGTATTCTTTAGTGTACATACAATATTACATTACTTAAAAAAAAATATTCGTAATTACATCAAAACAATTATTAAAAAAAATTTTCAATTTCGACTAGAACTTAGTGTTAGGATTTGATACAAAATATAAGGAGTGTGGGCGTGTGTATGTGTTGTCGATAGGACAGTTAAATTAATAGAGCGGGCGGGTTGAGGGCGTTCGGTTGAGGGTTGGGGTGGTAAGGTTGTTAGTATTTGAATATCGTCAAAACTGTGATGTAGATACATATGTAGGTACATACTTATGTACATATCCATGTAATATATTTGTATGTACATATGTGGAAGTATATATCTACAAGTGTATGTATACATACATTTGTTCATATAAAATGACGCCAACAACGACGGTAGACTCCAGCACAGTTGTGGGTGTGTGATTGGTAAGGCGGATAGGATTGTGTTCCGTCCGTCATCCATTTATTCTCTCGTAATGTGTACACATGTGGTATACACACATGAGAGGTGGTTTAACAACAGCGTGTACCTGCAGAGGGGGTTGTTTGGCATGGGTCTGTGCATCTCTCTCTTCTGGTGGGGTTGGGTTTGGACTTAGGGTAGAGGTTAGTTCGTTGGTTTCTTGGTTGGTTCGTACGTTTTTCGGTTGGGAACATGTGTTGTCCGTCCGACCGTCTGTCCGCTCTCGTGTGTGTATGTTTGTTTGTATGTATGTATGTATATATATGCATTTCTTTCATGTGTGGCGTGCCTACATTTACATATGTACCTCTCTATATATGTATATATTTTATATATATAACTATTCGTAGATATATATGTATATGTATATATATGTTCATTATTTATTGTAAGAATATAATGCATGCATTATAAAAATACTTTTTTTTCATACTCATTAACTTAAATAAAAAAATTTTGCTGGCGCCATATTTAAAGTGCCTGCCCGCTAACCTATGTACTGCCTAAAAGACGAGCATATCCAATTCTCGACTTGACTCGATTCCACTTTACCTAACTCCAATAGCCACTGCCCATGGCAGCTGCCGTCTTATCATCCTCTGATCCGCATTATGTTTCATCAATGTCACTTCAATCCGTGTAGCTTACCATTATTGTGCCATTCCCAATTAGAATCCAAAAGCCACAGATACTGTCTAATGACGCTCGTCAATATGTTTGCTTTGCAATGTTGTCGCTGCTGCATGGCTGCTGCAGCTGCTATCGCGTCGCATTCAGATAACGTTACTGCTCCTGCTACTACTGATGCGTATGATACTGGTGTTGATGATGCTGATGATGTGTTTTGTTGCCTGGGTAATATAGTATATGCATATGTGCTGCTCTTGTTGTACGCGAAAGTGGCAGCGGCTGCATCAATCGCCGTTTTGATCGGAACTTTAAAGCTCCCACAACAACAACAGAAACAATAGTGTGAGATTAGTATCCTTTCAGGCGATCCTGCAATGGCGGTTTTATAACCTTGGGTGCACTTGCACGCGCTACACGCATACGTTCCGCTGCCTTGGCCAGCCGCTTTTTGCGCTCGTCCGACGACTCGCTGGCTCGTCTCAAACGCTGCCGCGCTGCGTTTTTCATCAGTCTTAAGGTTCTTTGTACTTCGTTTTCGTTCTGACGGCGTACACGATTCGCCTCTGCATTTTTGGCCAGACGCAGACGATATTCTGCCTCTGACTCTTTGGCGCGTTTTTCGCGCATTCGTGCTGCGTTCCGTTCCAATCGTCGTTCTCGCGCTTCCACCGATTCGTTGCTACGCCGCCGTGCCGCCTTTTGTGCACGTGTCGACTGTTGCCCGCTACTACTGCCGCCGCCGACACTGATGCCACTGGTCGAGAGATGATGATGAAGCGGATGTGGAACCTGTGTAACTGGAGTTCCGCCTTGTTGCTGTTGCGTTTGGTGTTGCTGTTGGGAATTAGGCTGCTGTTGCTGTTGTTGATGGAAGGTATTTTCAAGATTGAGTACTACTGCAGCCGCGGCGGCGTTCGCGTTCGCTGCTGATGTTGCTGTGCTGCCGCTACTACTAGTATTGTTTGTTGTGCCCGCTGCTGCCGCGGCTACGGTTGTTGTATAATTATTATAGTCTATGAGTCCCCGATTGCTTGGGTACAAATGGTGCATGGGACTTTCATAGTTGAGGTATTCCGGCTTTATGAAAAAGGGATCGCGTGTACTCAGCGGCGCCGTAGGCGAGTTGAGGAAATATAGGCGGCTATGATGATCTGTGGTAATGCTCCCTCCGCCTCCCACTCCCGCGGACATCGGGCGTTTGTTCGCGTTAACTATTCTGTCGCGATTTGTCCGCTTTCAAGTGCAGTTTGCTGCTTTATTTTCTTGCCGTCGTCGCGGTAGTGGTCGCCTCGCCGCAACCAATTGCCGAATTTGATTTGTTCTTTAACAATGATGCGCGCGCTCTATCTGTTTGATTACTGCTGCTTTTCGGTGCACGGTCAAAGTGTACAACATGCGAATGTTCTTTTTCCGCGTAAATTGTTTCAAAACACAATTTTTACAAAAAAAATGCAGTCAGTAAACAACAAAAGCGACATAACTAATCAATATGGAAAAAAAACTTCCACTTTACATTTGGGAAACTTCCACGATTTTTCCTCCGTTCGTTGTCGTTCTTCGTTTACTCTGCTTGTCTGCTAAATACAAACACAGACACACATTTACAAACGTGTGCAAGTGTGAGCTTATAAGCTTCATGAGCGTAACAAAGGGGTCGCTAGTAACATTTGTATTGCACCTTTCAGAAAGCACTTGCAACAAATGTTTCCAAGATTAAAAAAAAAAAAATATTTTTTGTTTCTTTTGATTATAAAATTTTTATTATGTATATGTTCACATAATTTTCCTACCAAACAATCAAAAAAGTATGAAATATAAGTAATCTATACGTATACTATGTATATTTGGCAAACGAATGCTGTTTGCGCCAAATTTGAATTTTAATTGCCTTTATTTTGATTTCAGTTGCGGTGAATTGCACATACTTTTTAATCCCTCTTTATATGACAGTATTTCATATTTAATTTTAAATAAAAAATAAATAAATATTTCATAATCAGTTTTAAATTATTTTGAATATTTTTGCTATTCATTTTTACTGATGCATTTTGGCACCTCGTTTAACAGTGTCAACTTTCAGTTACATTTATCAGATTGTAAATGTCGTATAAACAGTTTCGTAAAATAAGCTCACTACACGCAGTTAAAAGATAGGCCTATTAAGGCCCATAATTTTTTTAAAGTGACTTGAAAAATTTATCTATTTCATTGTTTTGTGTACATTTTTGTGTGATGATTTGCTAAGACTTTCGTCGCAGATTAACTCAATGAATTTGAATTTTGTACATTGTTAAATTGAGACATGTCTCTGCATTAACGCTCCTATTGAAAAATTTTGGAAAAATACAAAAACACTTCGCCCAAAAGTAAATCATATCATGACAGGTTTGATCGACTCTGTGGGTCTCTGGTTTTTTTCAGAAGAATAAGTTATGTGAATACAGTAGGAAAACAAAATTGAAAGACGGTTAATTCTGTCTGAAAAATAACCATCCGTTTGCCACAACTCTTAAGTGAATGGAGGAAAACAACGCAAAAGTATTTCTTACACATCGAGTCTTACTTTTTTTCTGGAGGACAAAAAACAGGCTGATTGACCTATGAGACGCCGTATAACCTTGATATCTCAACGCTTAATTTTTTCCCGGATGCAAAAAAAGATGCGTTCTTTTGAATCGCAAAAACGCTTTTCGTATTGGTTTGTGTTCATGCAAAATTATTTTGACCTTCATAAAGATTATGTAAAAAAGCAATAAAATTAAGCCTCTATAGTATAGGTATAAATTTCAAGAATAACGTTCAATAATAAAAAAATTGTGCTTAATCTGGATTAAAAGAATATAAAATCAAAGCTTGATATCCCTAAGAAAAATTTGTCTCCGCTCATGTTAAGCTCAGATACAAATTCACATGGTATGTGTGAAAGTGTGCGCGCGCATGGAAGTCCGTCTGGCTGATGTTAAATGACGACTATGGACAGACTTCCAACTACTTCCAATGTCAAATTCAACCGGCGCATCGGTGCGAAAACATGTGCGCGTTAAATGCAACAATGTATAAAATTGTATAAATAACTCACCTTACAGAATTCAGTTATTTAGTATTGTTCGTCTAATTAGTTAAAAAGGCAATTGCACTTGTTTATATTTTCTTATATGAAAGTAAAAACAAACTAGAAATTAGGTAAACAGCGCCAGCTGGCAGAGTTCTGTGCTGCCAGACCTTTGCAATAAGCTAAAAAAGAAAAACATTTAGCTGTGCTATGCTGTACTAGAAATGTGGAGGTCTGTACTGTTGTATTTTAAAGATAGTGTGAGCAGTGCGTAATAATGAGTGAGCAGTATGGTTGATATAGTGAATTCAAAGCCATACTACTCACCTCCCCACTTCGTTCAACCTAACGATAGTTGGTTGTTTGGTCTGAGTGGAAGCAAGAGCGGCGGGCCGTATATAATTTGTAAACAAACTGAATTCTTAGATAAATCGAAAATTGATCGCAATACATTACTGGAATATTATCGATGGCTTTTGTGTAGTTGCGTTAGTATGCGTGGATACATAAAAAATAGTCAAATTAAAGTGCAAACTAACCAAAAAGTGGCATACGATACGAAGTGGTAAAAAAATATTTAAGTTAATCTGCATGTTAGGCAGCCAAGACAGCGAAAAAAAACTTGTACTACAACTCTTGTTGTTCGCAGCAGCCACACGGACAGCAAGGGTTTGCAGAAGGGCGAGGGCGACGCTGACATCGACTGCATCTCGTTGAGGCAGTTAACGAGCTAACAAGCAAGCAGCAGAAAGGCAATAGCATAGCATTGCGTGGCATAAGTGAAGAACTAAATTGGTAACACAAAAGCAAATCAAGCAAGGAAGAACACAGAGTGCTGGGCGTAAAACAGGTTTTGAAGCCTGGCAATTGCTGCTAAAGGAGCTGGTGACGGCAAGGTGCGGTGGTGCACTATGCAAATCAACGATCGAACGAACGCAGCAAAGTTAACTAGATCATAAAAAGTTAACACGCTTGCATACAAAAGCGAAATTCAGTAGCAGAAACAGTATTAGCCAGTAAGGCGGCAACCAAAGAACCTCTATGTTTTGTTGCGTGCAATGTACACACTAGGTTTTTTGATATTGTCAATTTTTTGGCAATTGGTATGCTGTCGTCTAGCCACAGCTCCACAACTGCAGCCAGCGCTATTCGAATTTCGTCAGTGTGAGCCTATACGTATCGATATGTGTCGCGGCATTGGCTATAATGAGACATCAATGCCAAATCTTGTCGGCCACGAACTGCAAACAGATGTTGAGTATACGCTGCAAACATTTGCACCGCTTATTGAATATGTTTGTAGTACCCAACTGAAGCTCTTCCTATGCGCTGCCTATGTGCCAATGTGTACACCCAAAGTGCCCATACATGCAATCGGACCGTGTCGCAGTCTTTGTGAATCCGTGCGCGGTCGCTGTCATCCGGTGTTACAGGGTTTTGGTTTTCCATGGCCACCGGCGTTGGACTGTGCACGTTTTCCAAAAGAAAATAATCATGAGACAATGTGTATGGAAGGTCCAGGCGAAGCAGCTCACTCACCGATCCAGGAGCATGAGCAACTATACGGTGGAGCAAGTGTTATGCCCATGGGCGGCATAGGTGGTAAGCTACCGCCCAATCAGAGTTCAATGCGCGACTGTCCTGGTTTGGCAAAGCCAAATTTGTATCGCAAGTTGCAGCGTTCTGGGCGGTGTGCACCACTTTGCGATGCCGATGTAATTTTCTCGGCAAAAGACAAGTATTTGACCGAGTTATGGGTTTCTACATGGGCTTATGCTGCACTGGCTGTTGCGGTACTCGCCACAATATGTCTTCTGTTGTCCGACGAAAGGATGCCAAGCAGTCCGAAATGGTCACGCGTTTTAACACCGCTGGTCTGGTGTCATGATATGGTAACAATTGGTTGGATAGTACGCTTCATTTCGGGACGAACTGCAACAGCTTGTGGTATAGATTTGCAATTGCCAAATGAATCTTTGCTTCTAGTAGATGGTTTATCCAATGCTCGCTGTGCGGCGGTATTCCTATTACGCTATTACTTTAGCATGGCTGCCTGCGCTTGGTAAGTTTAATTACACTCTTTTAGTCAAAAGGATAACTAATGTAAAATCAAATGATATTAAAGGTGGGCCATATTGTGCCTCGGTTGGCATCGTGAAATACGTCGCTACAGTCCTGATGCTAACGGGCACATTACATTACCTGCTGGAAGCTACGTCGGCGGTAATGGGCCAACGGCCAAGCGCCAATTGCGAAGAACCAAAAATGAGACGAATATTACACATAATAATTTTGTCTGTTTTGTTGCTTGGGGTCTGCCAGCGTTCCAAACTGCCGCTGTCATTGTTGCGCGCTTCGTTGATGCTGATGAATTACTTGGTAGATGATTTGCATGCTCTTTAAAACGTAAAATCATATTAAAACTTTTTTTTTATAACAGGTGCATGTTTCGTTGGTAATCAATATGACAAAGGCCTACAGGTGCTAGTTGCAACGCCTATTTTCTGCTATTGGATCTTCGGTTCAATGAATCTTATATCTGGGTATTTGGTACATCGTCGAAATAAGGAGATACTTCGTACAACCAATTCACTGGCGTTGCAGCAACAGATGAAGCTAAGTGGCAACAGTTCTGGTGGCATTGGCACATTCCTCTTCATCTACGGTTGTACATGCGCCTGCCTACTCTTCGCCGTCATCTATGAATTTGCCAATATTGACGTCTGGCTGAGCACCGTACCATCGGATTTCATGGAGAGTATTGCGCCACTTTGGCCCTATTTGACACGCGCCTTCATGGAAATAATGCTCGGTATTATATGTTTTGCTTGGGTCCTCGGCCCAAATTTATCACAAATTTACAGACGCCAAGTATCGCCGCGTCGGCAGAAGCCACAATCCAATGCAACACCTCCTACATTACCGCTGGAAGCACAACAACAGCAAAACCCACACCTTCATAATCAACATCAATATCACTCAGGATTGGCAGGCAGTGCGCGTACATCCGATCGCGCATCCAGTACTATTTTATCGTATCACACAATGCGACCGCATTCGCATAAGCATCCTACTTCAATGTCTTCATCGGGAGCAGGAGCTATTTCGCTAAATCAAATGTCCAACTATTCACTTGGACGAAGCACACAAAATGGTAATAGCGATGGCACACTGGTGGCAGCTTCCTCATTACATTTGTACATGAATAATCACAACAACTATAATAGCCACCACTACCAACAGCCGCACCATCATAAGAAACATCTACAACAGCAACATTCACAGTACAATCGCTACGGCAACGAAACTTTACTCTGAAATCAGTTAAAACAAATATTTAAAGTCAAGTATAGAAACGAAACATCTACTTTAAATCGAAGCAAATGCAACAGTCATAACTTTATCGCCGTAAGAATGTCATACAAAGTTCTTTAAACTTAAAAGCCTGTCTTGCCAGCAGTCTCCGCAAAAGACGTTGCTAATCTACCAGAAGCAGGGGTGAGTGTGTTGAAGGCACACCCTAATCGTTCTATGAAGTCTTTCGACGCGCGCAGCAAATTTTACTGTGATAAACATGTAAACAAAACTTATTCTTGCAACTAACTGGTATTCTGCGTTTGTACGAGAATTATTCCTAACCGAGCATTCAAGAAAGTATAAATCGAAACGAAATCATATGAAACATCATAAGTTTAGCGTTTCACCAAGTCTTCTAAGCCAAGTGTACTTAACTAATTATAATTTAATGTATTCAATCTAATGTAATATAGAGTAGAGATCGTGCTTCGATTTAAATTGTATTGATGCTGCACGCAATTCCTCGAGTTTTTATTGAGACTCGCTTGGTACACAGTGCAGTGCAATCGATCTTGAAATTGTATTCAATGTGCCATTAGTCTAAGGTAATCCGCAATTAACAGTACTTAATGTTTATTTTTATACTCTTCACATTTCATAGCAAATAGTGTATCAATTTTTTATCGGAATGTTATAACTACATTCACTGGATGAATTGAGTAGATTTTGCAATATCAGTCTGTCTGCATTTGTTAACTTATTATATTTTCTTAAAGATATTCCTTTTATTTTTTTTTTTAATATGAGTATAAAGCATATATAAGCACCCTACCTACCAGACATCATTAAGATAATGTTTCACACTCATTTAAAGCAAGCATGACAGACAGAAGGTTTCCCCGCCGACAGATTTTACACAGTTTCTAATATGATGCGATGACTTTATGTTACGGTTAACTAACGCCAATCAACGACACACTTTTTTGCCTTTCATGTCCGCTTTCAACGGCAGTTCAAACTGAATGTACTCAAACGATGGCTGTCACCTCAAACATGTTAGCTCGTGTACTTTTGTGATTACCCTCGTATTATCAGGTATTTTATATGCTACATCAGCAGGAGATGTAGCTAACTAAAGCCTGTAGGAAACAAAAGCAGCAGAAATATAATATTGTGTGAAGAGTATTTATCCTTCGGTTCTATCGAAGTTACTACATTTTTATTTTTTACTCGTAGGTACTTAGTTGATGTATAAGTAATTTCAAAATATTTAATTGATAATGCACAATGTGTCTTTTTACAAAATGTTTATAAGAATATGTTTTTTGTAATTTATTTTAGCAATTAAAAAAGTACAATATTTTTTTTATTGTAATGTATGTATAAAAATACCTCAAATGTTTTATTACACCTGATTAGCAGTGATATATCTGTTTATATGGCAGTAAATGTTACGATCTATACATGTATTTAATACTTCCGTATATGAATTTCAGATAAGGATAATAATAATTTAATAGAGAATGAAATGAAAAAAAAAAAAAGACCAGATTATAAAAAAAAAAAATATTGGTAACATGAAAATGTTTCGGTGACACCGTGTTGATCAGCTCCTACAGATGAGTTGATGGTTTATCTATCTTATACCTATTTTGTATGTGACATTGAGCGTCCGCTATGAGGCATAGATTCTCGTTACTAATTCTCGTCTTCCTATTAAGGTAGAGTTGTTACCCTACCATTTGTGCAAATGTACGTTTCCAACGGAAATTTGCGTATCAAGTCGCATAAAGTAGATAAATTCTTGATCAACTTTAGCAGTCTAGTCGAAAGATCGGATTCCGCCCTTCGTAAGTATATGGCAACATCATGATCAAGTTAACTATAAAAGTATGGAGGTATCAAACTCAGATTTTTATATTCATTTGATAAATACCCAAGTCATGTTAAGAAAAAATGTTGAATGTCACACCCATAACGCCCATTAGACAGTTAAGTTATTTGTTAAAATGTTACATTGAGAATATGTGTGCCGAAAAATCATTTTTTTAATGTTAATGGAATGGTCCACCAAGAGTTTGTACATTAGGAACAAACAGTAAATTTACGTGAAAGTAATTTATAACAGTAAATGAGAAACTAGATCAGGGCAACGCAAGAATTTACGTAAAATACACCATATTCTAAACAATAATGAATTCATACAAAAATAAACACTGTAAGAAATTTGGTTCGGAAGCTAACATTTATAGTTTGTTTGGCAAGTTCACTTAATGCACTTCAAGTTCAAAATTTAAGCTTCTATCATTTGTAGCCTCGAAGACAGATGGATTTCATTTTTGATGTAGATCTAGAAAATTTAATTATTTATGAAGTCCAATAATTCTCTTTTTAATAAACCCATTTAGTCTATAAATATTAAAAAACCGCACCCTGGAAAAGCAGAATCTAAATTAAAAAAGTAAAGTCTGTAGGTCTAATAGTTTGTGAGAACTCGTTTTTCATACTTGCAGACAAGATGACGGACGGATATATCCACTCGGATTTCGATGATGTTCAAGAATATACACACTTTATGTTTTCTGCTCTTACATACATGCTCAAACATAATATACGCTTCTCGCTTTGGGCACAGGGTTTAATTTTTTTTTAACAAATGAGATTTTTGTTTAAAATATTTTTGCTATATATAAAATATGTTGATATGACACATACAAAATGCTGAAGTATAAGAAGGAATGTTATTAGAAATATGCTCATGTTAAATTTTAATTTAAATTGTATGATCGTTACAGTTTCTAGCCATTAGTCGTAGTCCCGAATTTGATGGGTTGAGTTATATTTAAAAATTTGGAGATCCGCTATGCTAACATATGTTTTTACATATACATTTAGTTCAAGTATTCAGGTCGTTTGTTTTGATTGTCATGTAAAATTGCATAATTTTTTAATTCATTTAAGCGTTCATTGCCTGCTTGGTGCAAAAGTTGCAGGTTGTGCATTACACGCTCGTGGTTCGCACAAAACAATGACCTCATTGCGATTGTCAGCATTATGTGCATTGTTATTACTCGCTACGCCGTTACCTTGCCAGTTGTCGTTGTCCTCGTCCGATGCGGCCTCGGCATTTTCCTTGGCTCGTTTATAATATTCCAACTCACTGGCATATTTCGGTGTTGTTATACCCAGGAACGATGCTAAGCCACCGCCCACATAGTCGATACCAGCCAATATGTTGTTACCCACTTTGTTGGCCTTGTAACGTAGGCGTGGCACCAGCGGTAGTTCGCGCTGTAAGCAAAAACATAGCAAGGTCGTAATCTATATAAAAAGCATACGTATATAAACACAATTTAATGAAGGATACCTCATTGATTTGCACATCAAAACTTTTATCTGGCACATCGGTCTCGCCTTCACTATCGCTTGATGAAAGCTCCTCCATGACGCCATCACTGAAATACAGCATGCGTCTATTTGACTGCTTTTCAAGCGCAGATAAATTATCAGTCTCATGGCGATCATCGCCAGCGCCTGCACTGTTGCTAGCAACGTCGCCGGCACTTCCTGTGGAAGCAGTAGCTGTTCTAATCTGTGGCGTATACGACATTATAGTCTAGTTAACGTAGTAGGCAAATTCGCTTTTCAAAGGATACGATTAAATCACAGTTTTTATTATGGCTCACAAACAGCACGTTAGCGGACAGAGTTTTTTCAGTAGACTGTTTGGCGGAAAATGAGTTAGAAGTCGTTGCTACCGCTGCCTTACTCAAATGAATGTACATATAAACGTTTGTATACACATGTAATATGTTTATGTATGAGTTTCCTTTTGTTGTTTTACCATTTACGCATTTGTCCTTGAGGAACCAGCCCCTCAATACGTTATGTTCCCCGGTGTACGAACTTGACACCAGCCATTTTAATCAATAAAATTCACTAATGGCAAACCGCAAAATCATTTGACTTGTTGTTGTACTTGTTAGTTGATAAGGCCAGTGCTGTTAGCGAATATAGTGTTGCAACTATTTTCAGTGCTGTATTACAATTAAATATACAACAGCTGACATTACAGTAGTATCTGTTACTTTGTACACTTTATATTGGTATGTTTACGTTTAATGTTGTACTGTTAGAGCACAAATCAAAAACTATATGCTGAATATTAGTTTTAAATGGTTATGAAAATAAGATTATAACTATAAAGTTTTACCTGCTCAATAGCTAAAGTTATTTTCTAATGAGCTTTACTGTGGATCGGTTTCATTGAGTTGTGAAAATTAATGCCGATTGAGTTTTGCATTCGCTGCTTATTTGTTTGTGCGTGTAGTGTGCCCGCCAAAATTTTTGTTGTATAAATAAATGTTGTTTTGCAGCTTGAAATATCATTGTTAAGATGCCAATCGGAGTTTTTAAAAATATACGCGAAGTGAGCAGCGAGGACTCGGTAAGTTTCTTAAAAGTTTACTTGTAGTAAATTTTAAAAACTAATAGCACCGTGTTCCAGGTTCACGTAGCTGAAAATCTAATAAAGCCAGAGGCCAGTAAGAAATGGAAAATAAAAACTGTCGGTGAAAAATCAGCTTATGTGATTTTAGAATTCGAAGAGCCACAACAGATTACAGGTATTGATATCGGAAACGAGCACTCGGCCTTTGTTGAGGTCCTCGTCAGCAATTCAGGTTGTGGAAGCAATGACTTTCAGGTAGGTTGCTTTTACTGTGTTTAATAAATAAATGTATGTACTATACAGTCAATATAATTCCAGGAAATTCTAATAACTTGTTCGTTTATGACACCTATTGAAAGCAAAAACTCGACAAACGTCAATCGTGTACGCTGTTTCAATAAAGATGCGTTAGTGCCAACCACGCTTGATAATAAATGGAAACTACTTAAAGTGATTTGTATGCAACCTTTCAATAAGCACGTTCAATATGGGTTGTCCTTTATTAAAGCGCATGTGGTGGCGCAAGTCTCGGAAACTTCGAAACAGAATAGTTTGGTGCCGGAAAAGTTTCTCAAGCAGCTAAACGCCACAACATCGAAAACATCTGAGGCAAAGGCTTTTATGTTGGGAAATTTTAAACTGCGCGAAGACTCGCCAGATTCAGAGTCTGAGAGCACGGGTGCGCTATTCAAACGCTGGCAAACTACGCGAAACTCTGGTCTTACAGATGCTTCACCAAGTACTGCAGCTTCTATAAGAGAAGCATCGAAACCGGCAGAACTGCGTCGTTTAAGTGTTGGCAAGAATAGTATATCTAGACCGCTGGCTACTGCTACACCTGGTACACAGCATCAAAAGAAAGTTAAGGCGGTAGAAAATGACGATGATGCTCCTAAAATACTTGACCGAAATCGTGAACGTTTACTATTTGGTGACGATAATGATGACAGTATTGAAAATGGCGTCGATGGTAACGGTGAGGACTTCCAGAAACGACGTCGTTTAAGCAAGCAAATTGAATTAGACAAAGAGAGACTGCGTCAGGAAAATGAAAAGTTGAAAAAAGACAAGGATTCAAAAAAGGATCGGGACAATCAAAAACGTGCTTCAATCAGCAACGTGATAGAAAAGGTGTCGCCCAAACCGCAGCCAGAGCCAGCAAAAGTTTCGACACATAACAACGAGCAGAAAGCACGTTCACTGAAACGCTTGTCCTCACCAGGCGCAAGTAGCAGTGGTACACCCTCAAAAAAGAAGAAAGCTGCAAACAACGCATCTATAAACCAGGCACAATTCAGACCCTTTAACAAGTTGTTGAGCAACGTTGTGTTTGTAATCAGTGGCATACAGGTTTGTTAAAATGTGTAGTTCAATAGAAATGTGGTTGATAATATTTATGTAACGCTTTCTCTTTCTATTCTGTGCAGAATCCTGATCGTGCTAATTTGCGAAACAAGGCACAAGCATTGGGCGCACGTTACAAGCCAGATTGGGAAAACGGCTGCACGCATTTAATGTGAGTTTGTATTTAGTAATAAATAGCATGAATAGTAAATATTTTGAATGTCTCAAATGCCTTAAATGTAGTTGCGCTTTTAAGAACACACCCAAATACAATCAAGTTAAATCGTGCAAAGGCAAGATTGTGACACGCAGTTGGATAGAGAAGTGTTACGACTTAAAGCGTTATTTACCATGGCGACGCTACGCAATGGATAGCACAGAAGTGGCGCAGCAAGAAAGTGATGAGGAAATATTGGACGAAACTCTAAAACCGCAGACAACTATGGATGTCGATATCAGCGATAACGAAGACGACGTGGCCATGGTTGTTGATGTGTCAAACACAAACGTTCGTAAGCAAGAAACGCAAATGAATAATACTCTTGCAGTTTACGATCTTGATGGGAACGCAGATACGCGAAACAATATTTCATCTGGCAGTGATACCGAGGATGAACTGGAGCGTATTGCTCAAAGTAAGTTCTGCAATAGAACTGAATAAAAACTAATTTCAACTTTAAAATCATTATTTTTTTTTCTTCAGAAAACAAAATAACCATCAAGGTCGACAAGGAGAATTCAGCAGCAACTTCGAATCAAGCCAAAACACAAGATATTTACGAAGTATCTACTGAGGAGGAGGAGTTTCTCAAAGAGAAACAACAAAAAGAAAAACTTTTTTTTTCCAATATAATTTTTCACATTTGCTCCGATATCAGTGTGGTCGACACGGTTAAGCTGGAAAAATATATCCAAAAGTATGGTGGAAAATTGACTAAGGACATTTCAAAAGCAAAATTTGCTATTTCGGAGAAGAGTCTGTTGCAGTCGAATGGATCTAACCGATCTAATGTGACTTTAGTACGCCCGTTGTGGATTTATGAGTGCAGCGATATGGAAATGCGTGTACCTGAGACACGTTATCTTGTATCTGCAACGTAGCAACATGGTACATAAATAAGTTTAAAGAAAAATGCTCTTACAATTAAGTATGATTGCATTGATTGATTATTGAGGAAATAAAGCTGATAAAATTAACAGTTAAATGTACTTATACATATTGAAAACAATGTTTTATAAGTTTCGGGGTTTCCATTGGTTGTGTTATAATAGTGATAATATGAAGAAAGCATACAGCAGTAGCACTTGCTTGACTTCTAGATACCCTGTCCAAGTTGTTATACATTACTGTAATGCAGTATCCTTTTTAAAATAATAGAAGCTGGACATTTTTTTTACAGTTGCATTAGCCAAAAAACTTTAAGTTATATTAAAGGCTTTCAGACGAAGTTACAAGCGGCGGTGTTAAAATATCTCTAACGTCTGTACTAAGAAACAAATTTCTGTTTTTTGAAAATACTCTTTATAATGTGAGTTTGGGGAAGTATAAACAAAAAACAAATCTAGAAAGGTCGGACAGATTTGTCTGACGGTTACTTCTTTTAGTAAACTGATTTCGAACTGTATGGTATATTTAATTTGGAAAAAAGTAAAGTAGACGTAATTTGGGGTTCCTAGCTAAATGAACAAGAACAGATTTAGACAAACTAATATGTTTATATTGAGTCGAATTTTGATACTGACCCAGAATATATGTACATGTATACTTTATGAGGTCCTCCTCATCACTTCAGTCTACAGGGAATACAAACCTTTATCGTTCTTGCCTAGAGAGAACACGGTTGACCTGAACCTAAAATTTTCCACTGGGAAAGATATTGCAATGCAAAACAATTATAAAGTCCTCAACCCCGGTCATTGTATATAAAAACTTTACTCCAATGCGCGACCAGCACCAATGGCCCATGGAGGTAACTGTAAGGTCCAAGTGAGGAAAAGATTGAGATTATTATGACTTACAACTGGAAATTCATATGATAAAACTTCTCAAAGTCGACTTACGAAGCAGCTGAAAATGAGGCAAAATACTACAAAATACTGAACATAATCTTTGGATTACTAGGAGATACAGATTGTCTGATCAAGAGTTCACAGGGTAGCGAGATAGGTCTTGTAGTGAACATGATGTTTATTGTGAATAATTGCCGAGTCGAGACATTTGCTTGACCAGTTTTATATAATTGAGGCTTGATTCATTCGTTGGAATAAAGGAGTGATTGCTGAAAAACAACTCTTATTACATATATAATGTGGCTTGCTAACTGTCGACTACACAGCGGTGATATCATCCTCTCCAGCACCGCAGTAAAAGTTTTTATATGACAACCAACTTATGACAACATAGCCAGAGCTCACACTGGATAAAATAAATTGGCTTATTAACTTATGATTGCAGCTATATATACAAATATATATATATATATATATACATATTATTTATAAACAAAAATATTTATGTATAAATATATTCGGGTAATTCTACTACAACGTTTTATTTTCCTGTGATTATCAACATTGACATGAAAACTATCCAGTGTTGGTAAAAGGCATAAATGCGATATTTTTGCAAACACTTGTGTCGATGTCGTTGATAGTAATCATTCAAGTCGAACGTAGTGTAAAGAGAAGAGGGAAAAGCAAAATGGATGTTTAATTAAAGGACAAAAAACAACAGGCAAGCCGATAGAAGCCAAAGTGAAACCAAAGTGTAGCGCGCAATTAAACATGAAACCTTCAAATAAAAAACGTAAATGTGAAAATCTTCTACAGCTGCCCTGTGGTTGGCAAGGCTGCAATCAAAAGTATGCAGGTGACTGGGCGCTAAACGCGCACATCTTCGAGCACTTAGAAGAGTATTTAAATGATGATGAAACAACCGAAGAAGGCTGCAGGTGCGCTTGGAACAACTGCACATTTGAATGCCAATGTACGGAGGAATTTCAGCGCCATGTCTACTACCACGGCTATTACACCGGTTTATTAGTGCATGGCAAATACGAGTGCGATAAACGTCTAGAGATACCGAATTGCATGGCACCAGAACGTGATGGCGACATTGTGCCAGAATTAAATAACAATTACCAATGCCGTTGGGCAGACTGTAATCGTACGTTTCTGTCAATTGTCGAGTTTCAGGATCATATTGTTCAGCACGCCTCGTTCGAGTATGAAATACAAAAATCTCCCGAAGACGAGAGACCTAAAACGCAATGCAACTGGGACTTCTGCAATAAACAACTAGAGAATAAATATCGCCTTATAGAACATATATGCACCCATTCAAACAAAAAGTTTATGGCGTGCAATCACTGCGGCGAGCTATTTCGCACGAAGACAACGCTTTTCGATCATTTGCGCAGACAGTCGGACAATAATAGTAAGCGCATCCTATCTATTAACACAAAATAACATTTTAATTTTAGTTTAAGTAATAATTGTTTAAGTTTTCATTAATATATGTTTAGCTTATCCGGGTTGTTTTGCCATTATGTGTGTCATCTCTATGTTCTAAAAATATCTTACAAATAGTGGAATTTAATATAGAAAATGTTTTAGCAGCAGCTAGGCATACTTTTTTGATTGATTTCTGGGCAAATTTTCTATTTGTGGACGCGAGTAGAAGCTTTGCGTTATGTGAAGTAAATTGTTTAACAACATCATTAATATTTACATATATAAATTTTCACGACATCTGAAAAGTAAATTAAAATATATAAAAATCATTAAAAGATAAAACATCCCCTAAATAATTTAGTAAATTAAATAAAAGAGAAAGCTGAAGATTTTGTGTTGTACTATAGATTAATAAATTGGTTGGAGGCTTAATTCCATATAAGAAGTCTTTTCTAGAGAGAGGTAGGATTATATGTAAGCAACCTGTTATCGACGATCATCTTATACAGTTTAACTGAACAGTTATTAGTAGAAATTTATATATAAATATTTAAATTGTAGGCACTCTCTTTTATAGTCTTTGAGAACTCGTTCTTTATAAAGACTATAGTCTTTGAGAACTCGTTCTTTATATAGACGGTTCAACACACGGAATACGAAAACGCTGAAACAGTTTTTGTCACAGAAGTTTGGAGACAACTGAGCATTCGTAAGTTCTCTTATTCCTCTACCGATCATAACCGGTTCTAAATACTTACCAAAAATATTAACACTATTACTTCTTAGATAAATCCTGTTTATGTCGATAATTGAATATTCTTCAATATAAAAGTTTTCAATTCACTTTTGGAAGATCATAAAAAGCATAGTCAACAATGTTTGGCTTACAACTGTGCAGAAAGTACGCGCAGCACCCATCAGAAGCAGAAAAGATTTAAGATCGAAGAAAAACCAAGAAAATATAGCAAGTTATATGTACATATAAGCAGTTAATGCTTTTATTGACAAAGCCAAATCATTCAAGGATTTCGGTCTAAACACCATCTCAATGCTGATGCTGAAACATTTTTGACCCATGCTAGTATTTATGTATATTGTTTAGATTGCGTTACGTAAGTCTTGAACAGCCCCTTATTACAATTTTGCGTGTGCGATATGTACATATGTATGTATTGAAATTTTGTGTGTTCTCTTTTCATTTAATCCCACTCTAGCACACAAATATCAATGCGCACAGTGCCAAAAGTATTTCGCTACGGAGAAATTATTGCGTGGTCATGTCATCAAGCATGTCAACTGCTATAAATGCACTATGTGCGATATGACCTGTTCCTCTTCTAGTGCTTTAGCGACGCATGTACGGTATCGACATTTAAGGGACAAGCCCGTCATATGCACGCTGTGCAACACACGTTGTGTACGGGAGTCTGATTTGGCCAAACATATGCAGATTGTACACTCAAAGGATGGCTTACGTTGTGAACTACCTGGTTGTCAGTTCAAGGTGCGCACCTTTACACAAATGCGTCGGGTAAGTGCTATAGCGCAATGTTTATCATATATAATTACACATTTTTATTATTATTTAATTTTTTTCATGTATTAATACATGTACAGCATGTGTTGGATGTGCACAACAATACTCCAATAGTTTATGTTTGCCACTGCTGCGACAAGTTTCTGAAAAGTGGAAAGTCTCTGTCATCACATCTTATTAAAAAGCACGATTTTCAGTTACCTTCCGGTCATAAGCGTTTCACATATCGTCAAGATGAAAATGGCTTCTATCGGCTAGAGACAATGCGCATTGAGAGCCTCGAAGTGACGCAGCAAATTCTGGAGCCAAACGAAGCCACTTTAATGAATACGTTAAAGGATAGCGACAATTATGAATTTGTCAGTCAACCTACCTACGAAGAGGATGTAAAATGTGACACACGGTTCATAGTTTCAGGGGATTACATGGCAACTGTAACCGGTGAAGAAGATCTAGTAGAGTATAAGCCACAGCTTGTCGGCGAAGTAGTCATATCATTGCCCGATCTCGATGGTTGATCGTTTATATATAACGTTTGAGCAGGTCCTGACGTTGTCAGATGTCTGACAAGAATATAACTTTTTAACCATTTTTGTTGATTTTGCTAATGTTAATTTTAGTCTGAACAGGGCTTAAGACTACATTACAGCTTTTGCACAAACCTGATCAAAACAAATTATGGCATTAATTTAGTTTTGTTTTTAGTATTATTAGACTTCATTTTACTTTTTAGAGTTCTGCAGTACTCTTAAGCCTTGCATTGAATTATGTACACATACTTAGTTCTACATACTAAAATAAACGGAACAATCTCAACGTGCAGCCAAATTTAGAGCAAAAAACAATAATTAGTTTAAAAATATATTTAATGTAGTTACTTGTATTTATTCATACCAGCATAAGCCTTACATAGGATCTGATCCATTTCAATTCGATAAACTTGCGAACGATTACACAAAATTATACAAATTACGCCAAAGTAAATGAATACCGGAACAGATCTGTTGGTAAGTTTTATTTTATATAAAGAAGGGTACAAATTGCGTGCGTATCCCAAAAAGTATTTTTTGTTGATTTGCTCAACAAAATTTGTTGTTGCCATATCAGTATGTATTTTTAAGCCAATTAGTCCGCAAAAACACCATTTGTTCTCATGCACATCACCCTACACTCTACAAACAATCTGTTGACTATGAATTTTAGTTCTCTTTGAACTTTTACACTTAAAACATAAATACTTACATAAATATATATAAACAGTGTCCCCGAATGCAAATCATAAATTATTTCGAATGAATAATAAAACTAAATTTAAATACTTTCTTTTGTTGAATAATTGTTTATTTTTTTTAATCTGCAGAATTACAAATTTGTGCAGACCGCATTGGTGAAGTTTTATACTTTTTTGATGTAAAACATTTTACGATTCTATAGAAAAGTCGATTTTAGATTAGAGGCAAAAATTGGTACCCAGGTTATACCTTTTCGCTTTCCTCATCACTTTAGCCAGTACGATGTTAAAGAGAGAAGGTAATAAGATACAAACCTTTTGATATGATTTAATAAAGCAGGTATTTGATTACGTCAATGTTTCTTCAAAAGGTTCGCCAGAGTACGCTCTAAACAATTGTGCATCAAACAAGGACTATACCTATGCAACAGACTGTTTGCCATAGTCCTTACAATATTTATATGACCGAAAACCAGCTTGCCTTCGGGTTGTACTTACGGGTTTCGATATTGGCGGTGCAATTATTTAGCATATTACTTTTTTACAGAATATAGTTATGCCACATCAGTTATTGCCATCTGTTCGTTAACCTTCTTTGACCAGTTTGATGATAGTTTCTTCTTTAAGCTTTTAGATAGTCATATATTTTCCTAAGGCTTATTGCTGTTGTAACTTTCTGTAAGGATGAAAATCTGGTTACCGATGAACGGGAATCAATGAGATTATGGAGAAGTCATTTTTACTCGGAGGCGATGAAGCGCACAATTCCGCCGGTAGAGAAATTACACCGGAACCACCAGTTAATGATGACAATATTGTAGAGCCACCGGACTATAACGAGGTCGTTTCAGTTAATAATTAACTGAAAAATAACAAAGCGGCAGGCTCTGTTGGGCTGCCAGCTGAGTTATTTAATACCGGAGGCGAAAAGTTGGTTAGGAATATGCACCAACTTTTATGCAAGATATTGTCCCCGCTGTTTGCTTCAACTAGCGCGGAATAAGTCTTCTTTCCATCGAATATAAGATTCTGTCGCGCGTATTTTGTAGCAGCCTGAAGCCATATACGGATTCACTGATATCAGTATGGCTTCAGACCAAAAATCTTGGAAAAGACCCGTGAGTTTGGAGGACGCCGAAATAGAGGACAACCGGGCACGCGTTGAAATGACCAGGTATGGAGAGATCTCTTCGTACTTAGCATTCATAACACCTGGCGTCAGCGCGCACAAGATTATGTAGGCTGGCGCGCCTTCCTAAATGCAGCCATGATAGGAAGACGGTTGACGGCCATTTAAGTATTGCTGTTGCATTCAGTTTTAGGGCGCTAAACATTTTCCTCCAGTCTCTTAGCTGTTCTGAAATGAGTGTGGCTAAGATGTAGCTTTTAAAGCGGATTACAATTATTTGCTTGATGTCGCGATCTTTGACTAGTGGTTAAGTCGTCGAGTCAGTTCCGTGGTGAAACGCCGATTATTTCGTCATATTTAACTTATAATAAATTGTTTCCATGTTGTTTTACGCTAATTCTAATTAAAGAGTTTATTGTTAAGGACAAGCCTTCCGTCAAAATTATGTTTTGTTTATGTTCTTTAGACTTGCCTAAGACAAAGAATTACCTTACATATTTTTTTTTTTAAATCAGCTACGCACATATGTACACTTGTTAACTATGTACTCCAGATATATTTTCTGAATATTAACTAAAAGTTGTGTCCGGCGGACTTGAGAAATGTGTTGAATGCACTTTTTAAGCTAAAGTAAGTCAGCATGCATATAGCTGAAGGCCTCAGTAGTTAATGCTATTTCTTTAAACTAGATTTCTAGATTCAGCATTGTTGTGCTAAGGGAACGAACTGTGACCTAAGGCTTAAAATGCAGATCTACTTAAGTTGATTTTTAATATTTTATAATTTAAGTAAAATAAAATAAGGTTTAATTTTTATTTCATTTGTCGATGATATAAATTGATCCGCAACCCCACCATACACAGTTGGCTTGGTCACTTGCTGCTTACCCCATAAGCCTAAGGATTTGAATATTTGTTGATAGTTTTGTATATAAGTCGAAACTGGGACAGTGACGCCATCAAATATTTGAAGCGGATCATATAGAACTGAATATCTAAAATGGCTACTTGTGAGCTCTACAACAAATATTGGAACACAAAATAGTGAAATCCTGTTAATTGAATTTATTTTTCATTCACAAAGTCTATATGCAAGACCATAAAGATGTTATATAGGATAAACTTTAAAATTGGGCAGTTTACCCATTTGATAACCACAAAAAAAAAAAAAAAAAAAATATTTTCAAATTCACAGTTTAAATAAAAAAAAATTATATACTGCGCACATAAAAAAAAATTCACTTGTGTTTGAATTTAACATTCACTTTAATTAGTTTTAACGAAATTTTAGCATTTCTTTAAAATAAAGTTTTAAGCACTAACACAATCTTGACGATCGTACGTTGACGCCTTCTTAGTTGTTTACTTGGCGTGGGTCTGAGCCTTTCTCAGTTGTGTCAGGATGTTGGAAAGTTCTTCACGCTTCCTCTTGGCGCGGATGTGTGTGCCCAAGCGACGCTTCAAGAATTTCAGGGCGCGCTTATCCTTCGACACCTTCAGCAATTCCATGGTGCGCTTCTCGTAGGGTGCATGGCCAACAACCTCACGAACCAGATCGCGCATGAATCTAGTGTGGCGGGTTTGAATCTGTAGTGGAACAAAAATTAAATAATTATTCAGTATTTAAAGCACGGGCATTGGTAGACACAATGTAGCGGCGGGGACAATGTAAACAACGCCAACAACGTAAACAATACAGTGGCGCTCGCGCCAACTGTGTCGCAAATATAAACGTAAATTCCAACTTACGTTCTTCAAACGGGAGCCACGTAGACCCTTAACCTTCTTGTCGCCGGTGTATTTCACGTTCTTAACCTTTGAGGTTTTGTGGCCTCTGTTAAGGCCTAGAGCCAGTTCGTAACGTACCGCCATTGCAACTGTGAAAAAGATAAATCAATTTATTAGTTATAAATTCGTTAATTATGGAGTGAATTTGAGTTTGTACAATTACGCAAATGTGTGTTTAATGTAAAAACAATTCAATTTCGTAAAAAAACAATAAGATGTACAAGATATAAAAAGAATTTAAATTTTCATTATATTATGGCGAACTACCTCAGCTGCTGTCAAACGGTGGAAAGAGCGATGTCAAAATTGTGCGACAGGAAGCCATATTGTGAATGATGTTACACTACACTGACAGCGCAGAGTTGCCAGATCGCGTTTAGTAAAATTTTCAACGTGACACGATTATACTGCATATGTTGAATCACGCGCTGAAAATAAATGCAAAAATATGTGAATAATGCGCGAATTAAAAGAAATTAAAAAATAAAAATATGCTCGTCATGAAAAAGCGTACTTGTGACTTAAAACAACTGAAAACATATAAATAAATAAATGGTTTGGCGTTAATTATAAAATTAAAAATGCTACAAAGAGTAATTTAAATTTTACAAATTCAAAATGCAAAATTCAAAAATGTGAATTGTTATATAGTATAAAGCTAATTGGGGTTAATATGCCTTAAAAACTGTAAATAAATTTAATTAATTGTGCTTCTAATCGGTTGAGAAGTTGTAATATCATCCACTTCTAACTAAGTTCGTAATTGCGAAGTCATATAGTCGAATATATTTTGATGAAACTTAAAAAATTTTGCAATATATATTTTTTAAATATATTTGGAAATAAAGATAAAAAAAAAAATAATGTGCAAACTGTCTCTAACTTATAGCTATTTGGGCTGACCTAATTTGGAAGTTTTTAAGTTACAATACCGGTTTTTTGTTGTTAATTAAAGTAGAAAAGTCGAAATTAGCATTAGTATATATTTATAAACACTTGCTGAAAATCGTGAGCCGAGTGAGTATGATATCGTGTGAGCGAAGCATATTACAATTAATTATTTCGGTACCAATTTTTGTCAGAATGTTTAATTATTATTTTATTAGTGCACATTAGGAGCGAAGCTATTTCATACATTTACATATACTTATATGGCACCATAGTTCTGCAATTTCTTAGTAAATGTCAGTTACCAACAAGACGAATGTTAATTAGTTGCCTACTATCGAGTTTAAGCAAATAAAATTTCATTGCATCACCGTGAAAAACAAATGGTTTGCCATCGTGTTCGAATATATTGGTTGTAAGCAAGTCAAAATATTTAAAAAAAAAAAAAAAATGACTTAGTTACATTCGATACTTTTGACGGCTTACATGAATTTATTACTACCGCGTTTATACGATGGTGTTTATCATAACATTTCGGTATAGCTATTTCACGATATGCTGTGGTTCCTCGGCGTTAAATATGAACTGCCTTTGCGGCTAAATTAAAACATTGGTATGGAAAAAAGTTTTTCTGATTTTGTTTTATTCTTCTGGAATTTATAATAATATTTAACTGTATATCGTTCATGTTTTGCTTTGTACATTTTGTAAGTTAAATTTAGTTGATATGTGTTGCCAACTCTCTTAACATATCTTTAGTGACATGGCATATTTTTGTGAAATGTCTTGTATAAACAAATAAATGTATTTACATATGTATATATATAGCTATGTATATAAATAAATATTATTATTATTAGAAAGTATTGGATCATAATTGCAAATTATGTTAAACGTGTAAGCCATAGCGACTAAGGTCTTAGGCCTAGCTTATAAATAAATATATTAGATATCTCTTAACGTAATAGTTTAAAGTAGCATAAGCAGGAAGTAGTATATTTCAGCCCTTATCCTAGCAGAATTTCCCAGCACTGCAATCTTGTGTTGGCTACACTTTTTAAACTGCACTACTTTCAAAGACCGGCTATAGTGCTGCCAACTTTTAAAATAAATTTTGTTAATAAAACATATGTTTTAATTTACGTATATTCATATGTACAAATTTAAAGTTATATGCACAATTTCAAGCTTATGTGGCAACACAATGCGCATTATATGTATTCATTTATTTGCATTTTATTATTTAATTTGTAAACAAAAGTTTTGATACATGACATACACATTTCTATTATTTTCTTCATAAATGTTTGGCTACCGTTCTGTCACTCACAGCGAAACATTCATTATCTTATTAGGTTTTTGCTATTCACAGCGCAAAGCAATGTTTTGCTCAATCGCTTTGCATTTACTGTGAATGTGGTTTTTGTTCACTACTTGCGTAGACACGTGTTTAATTCGGCAGCAATTTGTACGACATCAAACGGTGTGAATAATTGTGATAATTTGCGTAAAGAGAGTGTATTTTTTATAAACAACGTAACGTTCAACAGTAAAACACAAAAGACATTTAATTCAACACAGTGTTAATCAAAAGGTAAGGCGGCGTATATTTATTTTTTTTTTTTGTCGGCAAAACATAACCTAGTACAATCAACGTTTGTCAGTTTTGTTCATTGTTAATGCTATTTCGCTCACTCACTCGGTTTTGTTTGTTTGTATGAAGCAATTCGTATGCTTTCTCGCTCGTACGCTTATATATATAAATGTAATTTTCCGTTTATAAAACAAAAAAATATCTGAACCAAAAGTGTTTTGAATTAAAACACGCATAATACACATGTAGTTTTTGATTGTGTTTCTATAGCGCAGTCGCTCTCGCCCTCGCCGATGCTTGTTATTAATCAAAATATGCCGCCGCTTTTAACGTCGACATACAGATCTTGCTTTGTTTTGCAATGTCGCCGTGAAATGTTATGTTGGTGAAAGCGGTGTTTGCGACGGTGGCGGGTGGCAAAATGTTAATTTGTGCAATACATAATCAATACAGCCAACACCTTCTTCGATTGGTTCATTCTTAACAACATTGATATTGCTGATGTTGGCTGTTTGGAACTGCTATGCAACATGCGGCCTCAGCATTTTTACCAATTCTTTTTTTTCTTCACCTTAAGCCAAAGCGTAGCAACATTTTTGGTCATGCGGCTGGTTTCGTGTGCTTTGTGCATGTTTATATTTAAGTGTGTGTGTGTGTGTGTGTCTGTGATGTGTATATTTTCTATAAATATAAAATACAAACAATGTGAATATAGAGCACATTTCTCTTTGGTCGTTCACTAAAACATATATTGCTGCCTTGGCCCCGCAAACGCAGTTGCCTTCTTCATTATTGTCATTTCGATTGCACAATGTGCAAAAAAAAAAAAAAAAAAAATCCGTTAGGCTGCCTGCCGGCCAGGAAGAATGAACTTCTTAGCCGGTGGTGTACGCGCTTAATAGTTCTGCTAAAACGTTGGCCGTCCATGCTGCTGTTGCCATTTCCAGCTGCTTCTGAAAAGTTTCCTGACTCATCGCGTAACAATTTTTCTAACACACTGCTAAATATATGTTGATACTTTTTGTTTTTTTTCGTTAGGCTTTTTTTTTTTTTGGCATAGGTACATAGTTCAGTTTAAGCACGTTTTTCTCACTCCATTGTGCCCGTATTTTATCTTTTGTACTGTCGAGCAGCTGACTTCATAACGCCGCCAGTCCATTAGCAGACCAAACTACTGCCCTCTGCTTTGCTGCTTGAACTTGGACTTGTAGCGCCACTAATACACTCAACAGCTTAAGTACAAGCACAGCTTAAAAATGCTGTTTTTATTTTGTAATTATTGTACTTGAAGCAGACTAGAAGAAAGACCCATAAATTCGCGAAAGGCAATACGCTTGCACATTTAAATACTCCAAAAAACCTCTTTAGATAAAGTAGATATGTATATGAAATGGAACTAGTAATGCTTAGGAGCACCAATAACCGATCATCTGTTTGCAAGGTTATTGTAGATAAAATTTTTAAAATAATGTCATCAATTCCAATAAAATATTGCACGATACATAATTTCAGATCGTACTACAATATTCTATAGCACCCATATATATACAAGGTGTGATGTCATTCGAATGTTGAATCTGAAGCGCCTCGTCTTTCAATTGATTTAGAACAAATCGTACACACACTTTCCTAAAGTCCAAATGATCAACCAAAATGCGATGAATTGAGTCTTTTGACAATCCCAATTCCGAATTCACGAACAATTTTGATATTTTGTTCGTTCACTGAACTTTCGTCGTCAATCAAGTCGTCTTTGAAACATGTATACCAGTCGTACATAGTGATACGAGATGGTCAATTATTTCCATAAACTTCTTTCATCATATCGTTAGTTTCGGGAAAACTTTTTCCAAGTTTAAAACAAAGTTAATATTGGCTCATTTTAGCACCGATGAAAAAAACATTCTGTCACATTAGACGCTATAATTCCACTTCTACTTTTTCAATTGTCATGTAATTTTGAAGGGATTGTTAATGAAAGATGTGACTTTCCACTACCAGAAAATGGCCTGGAAAAAAAGTTCATCAAATATTGATACACAGCCTGTATTGTATCATACAACTAAGTTAAAGAAAACCACTTAAAAAATTTGATACCCTACCTGCTACTTTTGTATGCCCTAGTAACTGTTATAAATTAAAATTTTCCGATTAAAATTTGTTTGTGGTTTTGAAGCATATTTATGGCTTTAAGTGTAGTCTGTTGAGTATATACATTTACAGTGCAGTGCAGTACATTACAGGTTGTTTTTCTTAAGCAAACGTTGCTAAAAATTTGTCACACCGATCAACCATATAACCGACCAAAGACCGTTTATCTAACATACATAGCTTAAGTTTATGTTTTTTTTCCCTTTTGATTTGGTTTCTTTTTCATTATTCGCACTTATATTTGATTAATTTGGTTTCGTTTGCTTGGTAACGTTTTATTTAATTTTTATACGCTACAGCGTAAGTGCGTAAAATCTGCATACATATATGTATACCAAGTACACTCCCACTCGACCCTCCTTTAACACCTCGCGAGTATCTGTATCTGTTTGCTTGCTTGGCTGTTTGACTATGTGGCTCTTGATTATGCATGCGGCCGAATGTATCTGATAACAAATTCAGGTCTGTCTTTTTGTTTGTTGTTATTGTTTTGTTGTAATTATTTACTTTTAAAAAATATATATATGTATTTGTTTTTGTTATTAGATCGTTTGTTAAAGAGAAGCTTTACTATTGACATTGACTGTGACTTTATATGTATGACTGTTAAGCGCAAGCGCCTAAAACCGGAATTATAAATTTATGGTTTACCAATATATTTATGTTTGAAGGTCTAATTCAGAAACTTTACTATGTAGATCAGGCGTAAATTTTAAATAAATTGTTATTTTATAGTATCTTTCGTTTCCGTGCGTCGAACTAGTTGGTTCAATGACTGTGACAACATAATAAAATAAACAAAAATGTGAAAAATAGTAAATATGAAATGGATTCTAAAACCGGGAATAAAAATCAAATCAAAATATAAGAAAATGAAGTATAACGTGTTTTTTAAATGTATTTGAAAATTGGTTCGAGATATGTTATGTGGAAAGTGTATATGTACAAGTGCTTTGTAAACATTTTTAGCTGTATCAGCAGCTCGTAGATCTTGATTTTCGTCTTTTGAAAGTGGACTTTACTTCTAATTTACTTGCTCAGTCCAAATTAGCATCTATTTGCAAGCGTGATTCTTTGCAGGATCTTCAGGCAGTCGTTGTTGCTGCTTATTTGATCCAAAGGTAGAAAAAGTTTTAAACAACATAGAAGTTGTAATTTTCCATCGTCACTGACCGACCAAAATGTCATGACGGCATGCGAAAAGACACCAAGTACTTCATTTTGTCCTCATTCAACACTAGACTCATGAGACTGCTTTTCAGTCACCGATAAAGCCCGCCTTGACTTATCGCTATTGTGTACCGATGATATCAATATCATCAGCGCATGCGAACCCGACTTATTCTGCATGTACGGGTACAGTAGTACGTAGTAGATTGAATAAAGTCGAACGACAGCGAATCACCCTGCCTGAAACCTCTTTTGGTATCAAAGAGTTCGGATAGGTTCTTTTCTACTCTGACAACGCTATGTGTGTGTGAAAACGACATCATGCAAAGACGAACGTTCTTTGTCGGTATACCTAGTGCAGGCAGGGCATCGAATAACTTTGATCGTATTGGCGTGTTGAAAGCGGCTTTATAATCGAGAAATAGGTGGTCTTTGTTCTTGTTAAGCTCAAAGGTCTTTTCCAAGATTTGTCTTAATGTGAATATATGGCCACTGGCCGCTCTAGTTGGTCTGAAGCCACACTGATATTGTCGGATCGGACCTTATCTTGCATAAAAGTTGGTGCATACTCCAAAGTAACTCTGAATAACTCTGCTGGTAGCCCATCAGAGCCTGCCGTTTTGTTATTTTTCAGCTTTTTGATAACCGAATCGACCTCGTTATAGTCCAGTGGCTCTACAATAGTGAACTGGTGGTTCCGATGTCATTTCTCCTCCTACATAATCTCAGTGAATCCTTTGCATTCATTTCCATGTTTACAGAAAGTTACTCCGGGTTTAAAATCTTCGGTCAGACGCTTGATCTTATGTTAAAATTTTCGAGCTTCATTTCTGTCACATAAGCTCTCAACATTCTCTAACTCACGCCTTTCTTGCAACCTTTTCTTGCGTGTGAAAAGACGTTTCTCCTCTCTCCGTTCCTCACGATATCGCTCTCTAACAGCTCGCGTTGCTCCCGACTGCAGAGTTCGCTGATAGGAAGCGTTCTTCTCTGTAGTAGCATTGCGGTTTTGTATAACCAATGACTTCCTTGGTTATGGTTCATGAAGTGGGTTATATGTTTCCACTGCTCAAATATATTTTGAGAAGACGGTGAGATTTCCCAGAGCAGTCGGGAGATTGTGTTTGAAAAGGCTTTGGTGGTCTGTTTTGATTGCAACTTGCCTTTGGTAAATCAAAACATGATCAATTTGGTTGCGTGTAATTTGATCTGGATTCAGGCATGTAGCCTTGTGGATGTTGAGGTGTTGTTCCGACCTGCGGCGGAATTGATTAGCCTCTCTCCATTATTATCGTGAAGGCTAAAATTTCCGAGGTTTGAAACAAAGATTCCTTCCATCCCAAGTGAATGGCAGTCAAGAACTTCTATAAACGTTCCCAACTCTCTGGTTGTCTTTTCTTGTGTTTCTTCCCAATGTTTGCATTGTCTTAAAGAATACATCAAACATTCCATAAAGATTATAATTATATATATATTCGAGATCAGCACAATAAGCCAAGTCGTTCTAACGATTTTTGTCAGTTTGTACGTACATATACACCCGATTATTAATGACTACACTACATGATGCAATTGATATGTTTAACAAATAATTGTTTTGAAAGACCTCCTATGAAATGTGTATCAGGTTAGATATTTTTTTATACATTTATTTAATGATTATAAATAATCTTTTAGTAACTTTAACTAAATAAATATTGATATTGTTTGAATTGTACATTTTATATAAATAAATATTTGAGGCTTCATTGGATCAACTGTAAAATTAACCATTTAAGTCAGATCTTGACAACTAAGTGAAAACAATTAAAGAGAGCGAGAGTGAGAGTGCGATAAAGAGAGAAGGCCAAATGTATTTTCATGAGATGCTTTATTAGCATCACTGCCCAGTGGGTGGATGGTTGAATACCGAGCATTCACTCACTCACCATGGCATGGCTTGGCGCTCTTGCGTCGTTGTTGTTGGTACGCTCCTTGTAGTATGTACTCGTACATTTATTGTATTTATGTAGAGAAAGACATGCGTCCAATGCCGCACAATTGCTGTCGTGGCTGCTGCTGTTGCTGCTGCTACAAACGTTCGTTGACACTTTTAGGGGCAAAATTGTGAGCATCGGTGGCGTTTAGATGCTTGTTGGTGTGGCCATGGCGGCTATGACAACGATTGCAGCAGCGCGCACAGTCAGCCAAACATTCAAAATGACAAAATAGTCTTATATCGATCGAGTGTAGTTTATATTCGCTTATCGAAGTGTTATCAACGTGTATACGCACGTTTTGTCGGCAGTCGAAAACGATTAGAAAGACAGCGAAGATCGACGACCGGTGGTGACCACAAAGACGAGATCGTCTCGCCTATCGAACGGTCAACATATATACTATATACAATACGAAACGAAATCAAAAAAATCGAACAACTAAAATCTATAGATCGCGATTAATCGAGTCAATAAAGTATTCAATAAATGTTTAATAATAATTTAAACATTTATATATATATATAAATACTATATTAAATAAATAAAACTTTAATACATGTTTCGAAATTTCGATTGATAGAACTTAAAGCAACCCGTGCAATACGCATTCAACTTCTTTCAATACTTTTCAACTAATCGTCAATTGGTGTTAACGACGAAGAAGAAGAAGAAGCAGAGAAAGACAACGAACGCTGTTTCAATTTTTTTTTTTTTTTAATAAGTTGCTTTCAACTACATTTTTTCTGCTATTGTCTTCGACGTTTTTGGATTTTTAACTTCTTTATTCTTGGCTACGTTTTTCGCCTGTTTTTCTTCGTTCAGTGAAAGGTGCTGTATTTGTTGCTTTTGTTGTTGTTGTGCTTCTATTTATGCTCAATATCTATTATCGTTTATCTATTTATATATTTTTTTATTGTTGATTTTTTGTTGTTTTTAGCTATTTTACTTTTTGTTTTTTTTTTTTGTTTTTTTTGTTTTAAGCATTATTTTGTAATGGTTTCATAACATAACCGTGACTTTTTATCTCTCTCCCTCGTTCTCTCTCTGTTTTTATTGCTCGCTCGTTCATACACATTACTTGTAAAATCTCTTAAGGCATTTGAAGATTTGGGTGACTTGGTTTTAATGTGGGTGTAAAAAAGTACGTTATTTCTTTTGTTTTTTAAAAAAAACTTAAACCCCATAAAAAATATATATGTATATATGTTCATGATTAGCATCAAAACTTCAGTCCATGAAAACTTGAAGACTATACGAGTTAGAGCTTTATGTATATTTAGATTATTTTATTTCTGCTTTAAATTACTTGTATTCAATGTATATGCCAAAACTCATATCCCCACCCAAGGGGGATGATGGCACTAACCATACAAACCTATCGTGTTAGATATTGTTTTTGTATGAAAATATGTATTTTGTTGTTGTTAATTTATTAAATTTTGATCTATCTTACACTAATATTTATATACCATATAGGAATTTGTCCTTTCTTTCTGGGTATTTACAAGTTGTTACTCAAAACTTCCCGAACTTTTTGATTAAAATGAAAACAACAATTTTTGAGTACTTGTTTTTTTTTTTTGATTATTCAAATTAATCTCCCTCCGACTGAATACACTTGTTAGCTTGATTTAATAAAATTTTAAATGAGTGTTTTAGCTCGTTGGCCGGAATAAGCTTAACGACGTCGGTGCACGCCTCTAGGATGGCCCCCACATCAGCATAGCGACGTCCTTTCATGAATAATTTCAACTTGCCGAACAGAAAAAAGTCACATGGTGCCAAATCAGGCAAAACGGCGAATGGTTGATGGTCAAATGCTAATCAAACGCCAATCAAACATGAATTTTCTTTTTCGCGATATTCTGGCCGAACACGACGGAGCAAACGCCTCATAGCACCAAGATAAAATGGCTCATTAATTGTTTGGCCCGGTGAAACGAACTTTTCAATGGACATTGTCTTCACTTTTGACTTTTCCAAACGTGATTTTTTGGGTTTTAGCTAACCGAGCGGCGGCTTCCATTCGGCACTTTGACGCTTGGTTTCGAGGTCGTAACAGTCAGTAACAATGTTGAAAAGGAAAATTTGATCCTTTTTGGCATCTTTAATGTTGGCTTTCGAATGTTGAATCCGAAGCGCCCTTTCCTCGTCTTTCAATTGATGCGGAACAAATCGTGCACACACTTTCCTGAAGCTCAAATGATCGACCAAAATGCGATTGATTGAGTCTTTGGACAATCCCAATTTCGATTCCATGAACCGCAATGACGATTTCGGCTCATTTGTGTGTATTCACGGAAAATTTTGATGTTTTGTTCGCGTTCACTGAAGAAAATGCCCTGGAAAAAAGTTCAGGAAATTTTGAGACAAACCTTGTAAAGCATTTTTACTCAGTAACTCCCATTTTTATAGCATATAAACTTATATGAAGGGTATAAATATATTTGAAAAAGTCGGAAGCAATTAAGTTCCAATTTCTTGTTTCAATTATTCTTCTTTAGCTAAACGATTTTTTGCGTTAAATTTTTTTAGTGATTTGTAGATAAAAATAGAATAGAAACATACATATATAATATGTATGTTGTGTGTGATTGTGTAGGTGAGAAAGAACAATCTTTTTAAAATAAACTAAAGTGTTAGAATTGAGTTGACAATAAGAAAAAATACATCATAATGATCTGCAACAACAAGAACCACAACAACAACAATGTGGTGAACTACTAAAAGATAGTGCATGAAAGGGAAAGAGAGAATGAAATAGTGCCACGAGCGTCGTAGGTAAATGAGATAATGAAAAAGGTTATAGACCAGCTAGGGGGCGTACGGCAAAGAGTGATTCAATGCCAATATTTTTTAATTGCTATATTTGTTGTTGCGAAGTACATACACATACATATGTATTTCTTTTAACTTAAATAATATATACTCGTACATATATATATTGTACAAATATATACATATATACCATATTTCGCATTTAAAAAATCATTGCTTTAGAATTTTCATAAAACGCAGTTTTTACTCGTTGTCAACTGTATCGGGTCTAGCAGTGGGTTGTCAGTGGTGGTGTCAGACGTTTTCCCGCGTGAGAAGACAATCACATGGCGCGGCATCCATTGACATTTTAAATGATTACAGTAGAATGAATGCATGCATTTTTCCGAATTTATTTGTGTATGTGTGACCGACCACGTGATTCTTTTGACTTGATGCTTTCGTCTTACGCCGGTGTCTCTATGTTGCCAACGTCATCATCATCATCATCACCAATGCTAAGAAAAGCTGTTTTCATTATTTCCGCTTTTCATCGATTGCATCATATGTTGGATTTTTGTTTTTTTTTTGTTTTTGTTTTCAATGAGCTTAGATAATAACACTTAATACATTACAGAACTAAAAATTTATGACATACTTTTGAACTTTATATAGAAATTATATGCAAGAAGTTACATGAGAATATGAAAACTTTAGGTTTTGTTTGGTTCTTGAAAATATTTATGAATATAGATAGATCTAAAGTGCAAACTCCGCTATGAAGAGTGGTATGAACATGCTATGGCAAGTAAATTTCTTTATGGTCAATTGAGTATGTTAAGTGATATATTTTGAAAAAGTTAAAGATTATATTACATTCTATGTAATTAGTTATAAAATGGTAGAGAGTTTATTTCATACCAATCAGCTTAAATTAATGTTTTGCTAAATTGCATGAAAGTGTCAACGTTGCAAAATTGTTTCAATAACACCGCCATTTCTTAATACAACAAAAAGTCACATTTTGTGCACAGTTGATACGAGTTTTTGATCGGTTTAGCTATATGCCTCAGTCAGCCATAAACTGGTAATTATACTCTGCATACCTTACTTAGCTGGCCTTCAACCGTCGTAGTCTTGTGCGCGCTGGCGCCAGTTGTTTTGAATGTCAAGTACGGAGAGATCTCTCCATATCTGGTCATTCTAACGTGTGCCCGGTTGTCCTCGGCCAATTAAATTTGAGCCCCCCATGTAAGCCATGATTATTGTCTTTCGAGAGAATGCTTTACTTCTAATTTGCTTGCTCAGCCCAAAATAGAATCTATTTGCAAGCGTGATTGTACGCCTGATCTCTAGGCTGACGTTTTTGTTGCTGCTCATTTCGGATCCAAGATAGACGAAGTTTTCTAAGACATAGAAGTCTAAAAGTTGGATCACACTACCTACTAACTCTTCGCTGGTGCTTTTTTATTTTTCAGCTTTTTGATAACCGAATCGACCTCGTTATAGTTCGATGGCTTCAATTTTCTAAGTTAGAAGTCTTAAAAATCCATTCTTAAAAAAATTGTCATACCATTCATGCCATGCAGAGAGATTTGGTATTTCTTCAAATCAAAATATTTGATGCCAATTTATGGCTTCCACAATGCCTAAAATAAATCAAAGTTTCCCCCTTTCGATTGGGATTTCATCAGTCTCAGCTTAATTTCAAATCTTCTACCACTTTTGAAACACTTTTTATCGCTTATGAATCAGAGTTTCTAGAATTATAATCACGCTTTGATTAATTTTCTTCGTCATGGGTGTCAAATATTAACAACTATATACGATATCAGACATCGTCATCAATATAAAAGCATACTATTGAAATGAAACTGCTGAACAAGTTTCAAAATTTTCTCCAGAGATGTGTTCAATAATATTATTTATTAACATATATCATTATTTTATGATACACAAGTTATTATGGTAACTAAAATTGAAAATCTTTTAACCTCAACGAGTAGCTCATAAAGTTCGCGGTTCATAATTTGCTTGCCCCGCCTAAAATAGCATCTATTTCCAAGCGTGATTCTTCCCTACCCTGTGTGTGTAATAGCGTCATCATCGCGCGGATGTTGCGTTCGCATAATAACCTTTCGCTATTGTCTCTTTATCCTTAAAAGAGCACTAAGAGGCGTATGACGTTAGAGCTCTCATCTTGCGCGATAATAGCTCCAAAGGAAAATCAATATCCTGGCTGGAATTGGCCTCCATGCGGTTGATGCATTCAAATCGTTTCTTCGCTTTGGACAATCACAAATTCTTTTGCTTAAGTCGATGTTTGTGGACTCGCTCGTGCAAATAAATGTTTCATGAACGATAAAGACGAGGAATAGACAACTGCTTCCTTCAATGTGCTTCTTCCGGGAACATCTTTTACTGGATTTGGCTTGTCTTGGGAGACATTACAATCGATTGCGGTTATGATTCGGGCGCACATGTACAGATCTATGATTCGTCACCACTGCAGATGTTATGCATAGCGTTTACTGCACTTTGATCAAGACGTGATCCAAGACAAACAAATCATTTTTACGGCTTAATGATCATGCAATGGCAAAAAATTTTTTACTGTGCTCTAGCATTGTGCTTCATTGTCGTATGAAAAATAAGTTCATCGATGCACGCTTATCTTGATAATTCACGTCAAAGTCATGAAAAATAATCTCAGGAGCATTTTTGCACGAGATGCATTTTTGAAGTTACTGTAAACATCAGAAATTGTGTTTAAAAATGTTAAGTTTCTAATGGAAACGTCGGATGACAACTGGTAATAATATTGCCAAGGTCAGAAATATAAATAGCAATCCACGTTTAATAATACCAGGTGTATTGTTGAGTTTATTTTTAAGTCTTATGTTTATGACAATAAACCCAATGAATTTCAGCCACTTTTGTGCAAAGTTGTCATGGAAAAAGTCCGTGTAGGCCATTTACCCGATATGCTATTTAATATATATGTTATAAAACAATAAAATCTGTAAACGTTTAAATTAATTCATGCGTGAATTTTGGGTCAACCTTTAATATAATTATATTTATAAATAATCCAACGATTTCTCTGTCAGTAGAGCAAATAAAAATAAAACACAGAATACATTTGTTGTTTGTTCGTCTGGAATTGATTCTACACTTGCGCAATAATCTTGCTTATCTGTTGAACAATTAACAATTATATATTCTAATATGAACGTAAATGTGTGTGCACGACATTTTTAATCAGTATAATTAATTAGTATTAAGCGTGTGCAGTGGTCGAATATAGACAGTTTTAACCAATTTTATTGATATTTATTAATAAAATATACGCACAAAATTTACTTTAAAATTGATAGAACGATACTGGCTAATACGGTTTTGCGCTTACCATTTGCATTTGATGTTTCTCAGCTCTATCACTGTAGCATTTATTAAATTTAGTGAAAGTGTGTATGTGTGCGTTTTAATAAATATATATATATATATTTTTTAACTTATTGTCTTTACAGATTATTCAATATTCAGCGAAAATGGTATCTGGTCGCCCATTGTTATATCTCTCACTGCCCGGTGTAGCATTTATTCTTGGCGTGTTTTGGTTTCGGCGTAGAAATAAAAATCGTTTAGAAAAAGATGACGAAGCTAAAGGAGTCGGCGGTGGAAATAAACTGAAAGAGACAGCGACTATAGAAAATGAGCCAATTATACAAAAGACACAAACACAACAGAATGGCAAGATACCAAATGGAAATATTTCCTCCAACATACAGAACTGTACTAGCAAATCTATGAATATCAATGGTAGCGTTCCTGTCTGTAATGGGGAATTGGAAAGCCCTACTACGAAACTCTTTGGTAAATCGGCACCGATAAAGATACAAAGCAATGGTCGCACTTCGACCGGCAAACAGCATCAACAGGTCGACTCAGAAATACTTAAGACTAAGATTCAAGATGCGGAACATAAGATATTGCGCTCCATTGATGAAGATTTTGAGAATCTATCGTCGCCAGTTGATTTGCCTGATTCCGTAAATAATCGTATTTCATTCTACTCGCGTACAACTTCGTGTAAAGCTGACGAACCGGTGGTTATTAAGGCAACACGCACACCAAAAATATCACCAGAAAATTCGTTCTTGGAGAGTAAATACACAACGGAATGTGAACAAAATAACAATTTGGAACCGGTCACTACTAAACGTGATGACGTGGTAGATGTTGCAACGTTGGCAACTGCTGCAATTGGTGCTGCAGCACACACACAGGACGAGTTGGATAATTTGGCGTCAGTGGAGCAAACAATTGTCAAAGAGCTGGACTCTTCGAATGAGCAGCAACAGCCAAAGCGCAACGTTGACTCAGCTAGCCCATCACTCAGTTTGTGCAGCATTCAAACGGGTGATTCCGGCAAGGGTTCGAGTTTGCCACGTTCAGAGGCGACACGTGCAAAGACCACATATGAGTTCTTATTTCCAACTACACTAATCGGACAGTTGTACGGTCGAAAGCGTTCGTTTATCAATCACATCAAGGCTAAAACCTCGGCCAGTGTTTCATTGAGCAAGAATCGTCAGCCTGGCAAGGTGCGTATCTGCACCATTGAGGGTACCGAGAGTGAGATCAATGCAGCTTTGGCTATGATACGCCAACGTCTGCCAGTGAAACGCTATCCCAATTTCACAATGCACCGCATACATTATGCACTTCCACAGACCGTAGTTCCTCTATCCACAGAAAGTCTCTTTAATTTGGAAGTGAGTATTTGCACATTACAAATGAAGTTCGCATCGCACTCATATTAATTATTTTATTTTATCTAAAATTTTATCAAAAATTAGCTCAAGCTCATTGAAGGCATTAATAATGACGTTGTCGTCAGCGCAGTCATGACCGGTGCGCATATTTTTGTACAGCAACCTTTACATCCATCGCATCCTGCACTGCCAATGCTGCAAAAGTGCCTCTACGATAGCTATACCGGCACAGACGCGCCCTTGCTTCCGAGCATTGAGATCAGCGCTGTTTGTGTTGTAGCTATCAACAATGTTTGGTATCGTGTGCAAATTGTCGACCAAGATGCAGAGGATGAGCAGCGTTGTATAGTGAAATTCTTAGATTTTGGCGGCTATATGAACGTAGATTTTAATGATTTGCGTCAAATACGTACAGATTTCATGGGAGTTCCATTCCAATCAACAGAGTGCACATTATCAAATATTGAGCCAGTTGGTAAGTGCTTTTAGCAATACAAACGAGCATGTGAAACATTTAAATGTATTTTCTTCTTATTTTTTTTAGACACACATTGGTCGGTGGAAGCTATAGATGTCCTAAGTAAACTAACCAAAGGCATTGTCTTACAGGCACAAGTCGCTGGCTATAATAGTCACAATATACCCGAAATATATCTATTTGCTACGTTAGGCCCAAATGTGAGTATTCTGCTCTTGACAATGAGCTGATCAATTAAATACTGATATGCAAATGTGTACAACTTTGATGAGGATAAATGGAGAAGCATAATCAAAGTTTGCCATTAGCATGATGATGTATTGCGAAAAAACGACCGAAAACATAATCGGTATATAATGAATGGGCCAGTTTATTGTTGAGCATATGCGTATATAACAGGCCGTATTGGCTTTATATGCAGTTGTGCCTTTTGGCCTTTTGACAAATCTAGTCGTGAACGCAGAATAGACTGTCAAAACCAGCGGCGACAGGTGTGTGCAAATAAAGCTAGACATCATTGAAACTGGAAAAACGTGAACATTGTTTTTGCCTGATGTCCTATAGCGTGCGCCACCTAGAGTGCCAAAAAAAAAAAATTCAAATATGATTATAGCCACTACTCGAAAGCTAAATTCTCTAAAACGATAAAGTGTTGCGGGTAATGTATGCGACTAGTTAAAGCAAAACGTTGAAACGTGCAACAGTTGCTGTGCTTAAATAAATTGTTTAAATTTACAATAATTTTAAGTTATGGAATTAAAAAATTAGTATGAAAGTTAGACATGACAACGTTAGGGGTCAGCATTGTTCTAAACATTTTGTTGTTTTCAAATTAAAATATAACGAATAGCTTAGCATTTTTAACTTGTTTTTATTTAAAGAATCATTGCTTTGCCAAAATTAATGTCTGTTTATGCTGCCTGTCTTAACTGTGAGAATACGACCCTAACAAAAGTGTAATGTCCTTTGTTTGTAGGTAAATTAAAAATAAAACTTTGTTACTGAAACTAGAAATTTGCAATTGTGATTTTATCTTGGCTATTTATGCAATATAGAAACAAATACTATTCAAGATATTTCAATAACTGTTATATAGTTTCTGGGTTCGTAATTTTTTCAGAATTTTCTAAACGGTATTCTCTAAACTGTTTTCTGTAATAAATTTGTCGTAGCCTCTTTTGTGATTTTTTAAGCTTTTGATCTTGTTTTTATCGAATTATTCTACATTAAGGCACAAGGATGTTAATAACAGGCAGTAGAAGGCATAATAGATCCCCATAGATTATAAATAGCCGAATTGTCCGATTGTTTCATAGTTTAAATTGACAGATCTGCGAAATTTTAAGTGCATCTAATTTGGATTTTTACACGTCTCTAAAAAATGTAGCCGCAAATTTAGCTTTAATGACTTTATAGGAGAAACAATATTAAACAATTTCTTATAAAGAAAATACTTGTTTTGAAAAAAAAGTTGATGTGCCTAACAATAACTTTAGGAACTAACTGTAACTAGGAACGCGCATCCTGCCTTTTTATTAATGTTTACTTATATGTACACTGTTTATGTTAAGTCATGTCCGTCTGCCTGTGCATCTAACCTCAGTCTGTATGAATCAAAATTAGTCGCTCCGTTTTTAAAGATACAAACCTGAAATTGGATATAGGATGTTCTTATATTATATTCGATATACATATAAAAAAGTTAACTTCAATTAAAAAAAAAATTAATTTAAACTATAGCATATGTTGTAAGTTAAGTAAGAAAAGTCGATTTATGTCGAAACAAAATTGTATTTATTGTTAGCATAAGCTCTAGTTAAAATATAAATTGATATTCGAATACCTACCGGCCGCGCTTCATAGAAATTGGCACATTTTGCTGAAGAGTATTCGGACCTAATTACTAATTTAAATGTTTCAAACCTTATAGACACGGTTCGAATCATTCAACATAAGCTCATTTAAAATAAATAAATACCTTTCGGTTTTACCGAATTATTTGCAATATATATAACTGAATAAATTACTAATTCAATTTGTATTTTTACAGAATATAATCTTTATCAATAAGGAACTCGTTGCTAGAAATCTGGCACGCTGGGTTGAAATGCGGGACTGATTCTATTAGAATGCCTATAATGAACAACACATTAAAAAATATATTAAATAATAATAACAGCAATTATAAAATAACTAAAACCACAAACAAAGGCGGATATACAAGCAAAAGCAACAACAAGAGTCCAACACAAATTCAAGAATCACAAAAAAAGCAATAACAACAACAAGAACATCGGCAACTGCAACAATAATTCTGAATACTTCCAAACAAAATAGTTAGTAGCTGCTTAAAATATGCAAAATAGAAAATTATTGTGTCAAAAAATGTGCACATAAATCATTAACTAAATTATATTTAAAGAACTACAACAACAAAAACAACAGCACTTTAAAAAGAAAAGAAAGAAATGTATTGTTAAACTATTGTTTTCTTACTTTTACATTGTTAATGATTAATTATTTAGTTTTGTTTTGTATATTGAGAATTTGAGACTATATGTGAGTTATAATTTATTCATTTTATTAAACTTCTTTTTATTTATAACAACCAGTCAATGTCAAAAGAATTATAACTAATTTAATACATTTTTCATGATGTTATACGTTTTTAATACTTCATTTTAACTCACTGTCGATAATGTTCAGTTTAAAAAAAAAATCAGCGTTAGTTAACAACTACAACTAATTGTAGATATAAATAAATAGAGAAGCAAATAATTGAAAACACTATAGTTTATATATTTATTTATATTTATCTGCGTGCGCATATGTATTGCATTTTGCAGTGAGAAAATTATTATATGCTTAACAAGAGCACATTTCGTTTGGACAAGAGTCAGCCATGCATAGAATTAATATATAGCTGCAGTCGCCTATAACATACAACTAATCAAGGCAATAAATAAGTCGTTAATTGAAAGAAGAAAAAAAAAAGAAGCAAAACAATATACAATAGAACAATAAGCAAACAATTAAGCAATCATGCAAAGCAAAACAGTTTTAAGTACGTTAAACTTAATGCTTATTTGACTAAAATAGCAAAGCAAACAATAAATTGAGCCAGAAATTAACTACTAGAAAAACAAACGCCTAAGATATTACTATACTCAGCTTTTAAGTAGGCAACGTGTAAATATATTTTTTATATATATACAAATAAATTTAAAATTTAAAAAAATATAACAACAGAAGTGAGAAAACAATGAGAGAGATAATAAAAAAAAACAACAAAAACAAAACTTAAGAATTGTAAAAGAAAGTTAATTATTTCAAAAATAGTTTCATTTTATTTTGGTTTTCGCTTTGTATAAAAATAAATTAATTAAAAAATGAAAATAATTTTCTTCGAATTATTTCTGTCTTCAAAGAGATGTACAATTGTATGTAAAAAATAATAATAAGCTATATCTATATACATATATATATATCTTACATATATACATAAAAATATTTTTTTTATCATTCAATCAGCTCATTGTGCGATTATAATACTTAATTATGTATTATTAAAAATATTAAATTTAATAAAAGAAAAGAAAATACAATTGTCGAAGAAAAAAGAAACAAGTGAGAAAAAATGTAAAAAAATTGAAAACAAACAAAAAAAAAAATGTAAAACAAAGGAAATACAAACAGAAAAAGGCATTTTGATCATAGAAAAAATATAAAGCGGTGAATATTTTTAACAATTAAGCTTGCAATACAAATTTAAAAAAATTACTGCAACAAATACTAACTTTAATTTAAATTGTTGTTAATTATATAAACTTGAAACAATAATAATGTCAACCAACAGCAAACAATGTTACAAATTTTGAACAAACAAAACAATTATATATGTGCAGCAATATTATTTTATAAGAAAATATCTTTCGCTCATGTACAAATCTGTGTTCGCGCGTGCAGCAGTGGCGTAGAGCTACAAAACAAAAAAAAAAAAAAAAAAAAAACAAAAATACAATTATTAATTATACATACTTCTCTATAATTTTGTGTGTTATAATGTTTTAGTTTCTTTTTCGTGTGCCATTAGCAAGCATCATATTGTCTAGCGTCTTAAAATTCTACTCATTTTATTTTTATATAAATTGCAATAAGGACAATACAAATGCAGCAATGGACAAAACCAATTAGCGGTTATTTAAATTAGGTTTTCTTTATTTTTTTTTTTTTTAATTTGTGTATTTTTTATGTAGTATAATTAATTTAAATATTTATGTAAATTATAAATTAATTAAATTTTTAAGTATTTGAAACAAAGAAAAAATGAAGAATATTATTGGCGAACAAAATTTTTGGCGCATTTATTTCGTAATTTTATTAGCGCTTTTCATTAACAAAGTCATAAATTATAGAACGATATGCTTAGTACTGCTGGCCTAGTTTTGAATTATATTGACAGAGCTTAGACAAACAGCAAGACGGACATGTTGAATACGTCTTATCGTCGCATGATAAATCGACTATTTATATATATACAGAACTATTTGATTTATTCAATCTATACATATATATAAAAATGAATGTATGTCCTTTATAGATTAGTACACCATTCATTCAAACACCATAAAACTTTGGGAAGCTATTGAGTAAACTTCCACGCAGAGTATAGGCATAGTAAAATTTTCCTACGGATATATCGATTAATAAAATTTTGTAAACATGTTAATGGTGTCGAAAAAAGTAATCCTGTTAAGTTTGGTTCAAATCAACGGACATGGCGCTGTCGGGTACAGCTAGTATACTATAAAATTTTGCAGTAGGCCAATTTTTCAGGCATGCATTGTACGGCGATGACAATTTATATTAGTTTAGTGCGAAATATGTGGTAATTTGCTTAATCGCGGTCCTAATATTAAGTTTCCAATTAATATTTTACTAAAGCAGCCTAACAGCCTAACAGACTTTTTAAACTAATATTTTAACAACGCGCCAATAATTTTGTCAGTTTAATTAATTTTGATATCTTTTAGCAAACAGCAAGCAGAACTAGAATATTTTAAAAAATTTTTCCAAACCAAACTTTTCGATTTTGAGTTATGCCTATTTTATTTTCGTTCGCTCATTTTCACTCTGACTAGAAAAGATTCAATTTGGAACGAAAAATTATTATAAATTTGTCAAAATTTATTTTTTTGTCGAGGAACTAATATGGCATAGATTAAGAGAAACTCAAATCGCGGTATAGACAACCCACTAACAAAAATAGTTTGTAAAAAGTTAAGTTGAAACTAAGTCAAGGTTTACAATGAACAAGTAATTGCTAAAAAGTATACAAAAACCCGAAAGATTAACCAACTACTGGGTGTAAGCAAGAACTAAATAAAAATTATAATACTATGACATGCATGACAATGAATGAGAATGCAGCGCACAGAGAGAGACAATGTATAAATGAAAGCTATTAGCTAACCAATTTATGGTCGTTCGAAATAAAAAATAAAAAGAGAAAGCTAAAGCTGATTTTCACGCGTTTGATCTCTAGAGAACATATATAAATAGAGACGTTAGCCTGCTTTGCAGTTGGTGTGTGTGTGTGCAGGGTATAATATAGGCGAACAGCTCGACTATGGTTCTTGTTTACCGACTTCGTCTGCATGTATGATTTTTTTTTTTTTAAATACTTATTTTTTTATTTTATTATTTTCTTTTGTTATACTAATATATAGAATGCTGAAATATATTCACATAAAGATAATATTATTATTATTATTAAATAAATATATATTTATATACAATAAACAAAAAAAACAAAAAAAATATATAGACAGACTTAAAAATAAATCAGGGATTTGTAATTTTAGATATACAAATAATACAATAATAAATTATATAACAAAGAAGCAGAAAAATACTATGCCCGGCACTGTTAGCATAAATTTTGTACATGAACGAAAACAGCAAAGCCTGATAATGTTATTCTAAAACAAAAGACAAACAAAACAAAACATAAAAAAAATATTAAATTGTTTATATTATTAAATTAAAGCATGTACGTTTATACAGTTTGTCGCTTAAACTTATGCTTCAGTCAATATAAAAATGTCGAGCGAGCACCAAGAACTAAATGGCGCATGAGCTAATTTCTTAAATTTGAAAATCTTAATAATCGAAATTAAAGGTTTTATATGCCATGCTTAATTAGTTCTGGATTTTATAAGTATAAATTGTCTAATCATCGAAATGCCTTTTCGTATTGTTTAATGAAAAAAAAAAAAAAAAAAACCAAAACAAAAACAAAAAACAATTACAATAAAAGCAAATGATAAATTTAAATTAAATTCTAAATATAATTCTAAATGTGCATAGTGAAATTGATTTTGAAAATATATATACCAGAATGTTAAAAGATATACACAGATAATAATATAGAGATACGCATGGGCGGCGTTAAAGTATAGAAAACTAATTGATTAGTAAAGAAGAAATTTTTAACTTCGCTCATGTAAATACGGACAGTTGGACGTATAGGACAAACGACTACGAACGAACGAAACAACGAACAGAAAAACAAAAAAAAAAAAAAAACAAAACGGACGGACTCTTGTACAGCAGCTTGCTACTCTACTGTACACTAAATACCATGCTTATATCTATGAATGATTCAAAAAACATACATAGTCGTTTTTTAGTTATTTAAGCGCTTTTATTGAGTAATTTACAAATACATTTATTTATTATGATTTGATATGCTGCCGAAATGGCAAATACATACATTATACCATAAACCTACATACATATATATTTTTTTTCTAAATAATTAAATTACAATTAATTTTAGTTACAGTTGATTGATTGATTATTAATGTAATGCATAAAAGCAGTTGAACGACGCTATATGCATACATAAATATATATATTAAAAAAAAAATTTACATTTATTTAGAATTATTTGTTTTACATTTTCATTTAAACACTACTACACATACAAAACTTATAGATTTAGTTATAGTTTTTTAATAGAATTCTCTTTAACGTTTTTTTTTTTTGTGTTTAAATATAATTTTTAATTATTAAATTACATATGTAAATGTTACAAAAAAAAAAAGAAGAACATTTTGTGTTTTTATTTTGTTTGTTTATTTTTATGCAAACAATTCAAACAGACAGTACAGTAGACATATGAACAAAATAGTTGATTAATCCCACAAAGAAGAGGTTTGCATTTGTAAAATTGAACCAAGACAACTACAAGCGCTCAAGCTACCGCCGCCATGTTTGGCAGTTTGTTTCAACTGGTGCTGCATAAGGTCACCGAAAATATTCCTTCCCATTAGATTGCAATCGTTTGATTATTTTTTTTATATGAAAAAATGTTTAAATTTAGTTAGCAAAATCAAATTTGCTTTTTTATAGGACAATCCTAAACAAATATGTATTCTATAAAGGTACAAATCAGACCACTTTAAGAGGTATAAGCCAAGTTTATATAGACATGTCGCTCTGTCCGTTTAAACCTCGTAACCTTGGAGATATATGAACTTCAATAAAAATAAAATTAATTTTACACTAATTAGTCTGGACTTGGATATTGTAATTCATTTTAAATGAACAATTTCTGTCAAGAAATACAATTTGTTGGCTCTATTATTGCAGGATGCAAATATTTTTTTAAAATACGGAGGCAAGCAGCCTTTCAAAATTTGATTGAAGCAGGATTGGGTTTTAAAGCTTGATCTGTGCGCTGAGGTTTAGACCAATGAATGGCCGATAAAAATCATTTTTAAACAAGTAAATGACTTAAACTGTTTATATCTCTTATTTAGATAGCCTTCAACCGTTGATCGGTCATGGCCGCATACCAGTTTGGGTTATTCTTTCAAACAAAATAATTTAAAGTTTTTCTGAACCAACCATATTTGCGGCCAATTTATGGCTGCCACAATTCCTAAAACAAAACAAAGTTTCCGCTTTAAATTGGGATTACATCAGTTTCAGCTTAATTTAAAATCTTCCAGCGCTTCTGAAACACTTGTTATTGCTTATGAATGAGGGTTTTTAGTATAATGTGTTCAAAATACTGAAATACAATCATGCATTAATTCATTTTCATTGTCATGGGTGTCTAATATAACCCATAATATACGACATCGTCATCAATCTAATAAACAATAATAAAAAAACAATAAGAACTGAGAAAAAAGCTAATTACATGCATAAAAGCCAATTAGAAAAAAAAGAAAAACTAAAATAAAATTGAATTTACAGGCGCACTGAAGTTAGATAAGCAAAAAAATTAGTTGTATTAAATTTCAATAATTATATATTGAGAAAAATAAATCAATCTGCAATAAAATGGAAAGATATAAAATATTTGAAAATAAAAATCGTTCAAAGAACACAAAAAAAAAAAAAAAAAAAAAAACATTTTATTATTTTTTGTATTTTCTCTCTTAAAAATTTAGCAATGTTCTGGAAGCTCTTTTATTATATGTTGGGCTGGTGGTTGAGTTTATCTGCATAAATTCCAATTAAATGAGATTTTGAAGGATAAATATTAATAAATTTTCCCATGTCATGAACACACAAATTCACCGTCATTCGGCCATGGCCGCAGTAAGGAGCAGCTGCTGTTGGCGCCAAGTACGCTTAGATCTCCTCATACCTTTTCATTCCAAAGCGTGCCCCGTTGGTCCTCTATTATCAATTCGAATGAGGGAAGCAGCCCAATGCAGCCGCTGAACTATATCAATCTCATCGAATAGCTCATGCAGCACGCGGTTCATAATAGGAGCAAAAATACTGCGAAGATTCTCTCAAAGAATTCTAACTCAGTTTCGTCTGACTCAAGCACAGTCCATGCCTCACCGCCATACAGTAGGAGCAGTAGGAGAGAGAGGACTTTACTTCTAATTTGCTTGCTCAGTCCAAAATTGCATCTATTCGCAAGCTATTCTATTCTTCGCCTGATCTACAGGCTGATGTTGTTGTTGCTGCTCATTTCGGATACAAGATAAACACAAAGTTTTCTACAACATTAAAGTTAAAAATCTCCATCATCACTGACCGTCCAAGACGCAATGACGATGTGCCAGAAGACACCAAGTACTTCATCTTGTTCTCGTTCACCGCTAGACCCAAGAGCCGAGCCTGTTTTGCAATCTCCGCGAACGCTTTGCAGAATCACCGTTCCTGTGTGCCGTTGATATCAAAATCATCCTCGTACACGAGCAGCAGCACTTCCTTTTGAAAGATCGAAAGCGTTATATTCTGTACGTACGGGCACTGTTGTAAGATGTATTCCAACAAAAGTTTAAATAAATTGAACGACGGCACATCACCTTGCCTGAGACCTCTCTTAGTATTAAAGGCTTTGCTAAAGTTCTTTCCTACGCTGACAACGCTTTGTGTGTGTGATAGCCTCATCATGCAACGATGAACCATCTTTGGCGAAATATATAGTGCAGACAGCGCGTTGAAAAACTTTGTTTGTAACGACGTGTCGAAAGCATCTAATAATCGATGAATAAGTGGTGTGTGTCTTTGTTAAATCCACGGGTTTTTTTTTTTTCAAGATTTGTCGTATTGTGTATATTTGGTCATTGGTCAACATTTTTGGTCTCAAGCCACACTGATATTGTTCTATCAGTGATTCCGTGTATGGTTTCGCGCGACAGAATCTTATATCCGATGGAAAGGAGACATATTCCGCAGTAATTGGCGCAAAAAGCGCGGTTTCCTATTTTAAATATAAAAAAAAGAACACTGAGATTCCAGTCATTGGGTATGCAACTAACTTACTCTTCGCCGCTGGTCTTGAATAGTTCTGCTCATCAGAGCCTGCCCTTGGTAATTTTCAGCTTTTTGATAATCAAATCGACCACTTTATAGTACGATGGATCTACAATAGTGCCATCATTAACTGGTGGTTCCGGTGTCATTTCTCTATCGGCGGAATTGTGCGCTTCATCGCCTCCTCCATAATCTCAGTGTTTGCTTTGCATCTGTAGCAGATTTCTACTTTAGTCTTTACAGAAAGTTTCTCTGGGTTTTAAACCTTCAGTCAAGCGTCTGACCTTTTGGTCAAGCATCACGCCTTGCTCCATTTCTTGCGTCTGAAAAAGTGTTTTGTTTCTACCCATTTCCCTCGATATCACTTACTCTCTCTCTCTCCATTGTTCGTTGTAGTGTCATAAAGGTTAAATTTTACGACATTTCAACCAAAGATTTCTTCCTTCCCCTTAAGAAAAATTTTGAAATAGATAAAACAAAGAGTCGACGGATATGAGCCAGACTTTTATTTAGTATTACCGAATAGATAAAATGATTTTGGATCCTGACGGATTTTGTTTTTCATACTTATTATATAATATTTATAGGATATCCTCTTTGCTAATTGAAAACTATAACTTGGAACCTCAAAGATCTTTTAAAGTAACGTAATTTTAAGTAATAAAGTTGGCACGTGATCCTCGGAGGTTTAGAGAAGCCTTTTTGTGAATATTTCAGAAAACACGCTTCAAAGTATTTTATGAGAACATTATAAAATATTATATATCATAAGATATGTCAGTGCTGCCCTTAATGTATAAATTACCACACTGTTCTTCAGAATTATCAGGGTAGAGTATCAACTAGTCACCCCTTTTTTAAGGTTCGAAAGAGATGACTTCTACCGCCTCGAATATGAATAAAAAAAATAGAGCAAAATATATAAATGTGGATTAGAAAGATATCAGCAATTCGTTATGTTGTAAAATTATCACAGAATATATACAAACCGTGAGATTTGGGTTTGGCACCCTCAAAATTGTTCTCAAAAATGCCACGATGGATGAGATAAAACCAAATTTTAGCTCCTTGGAAGTGCTCCAGTTCGTACTAGGGCGCGTATCAGAAGTGCTTCGAGTATTGAAAAAAGAGTTGGCACAAGTACATTATATCTGAAGGGGTTTATTTTGTAGTGGACAAAATTGATATTAATAGATTAATAAATAGCCAAATTGGCAAAACAATATTATCAACACATATTCGTATAAATATTTAGCTACAAAATACTTACAAAAATTCTACACAATCTCCGAAACATTTGCAGGTCACAATAAAAATTCCACAGTTTCAACTAGTTCCGATCAGATGGCGATCATGAAATTCTTGTTATTTTTCGTCGAAGTAGTAAAAATAAACTTTATGGAGTCTGACAGAAATTAACGCTTTTTATCGGTGTTTGGTTAGAAATGCTCGTGACACCGCACATCGATAAGCATGGAGACCAGGTTTAAATTTTATGTTAAGCAATACTGAAATTTTGCATATCATGAATATGGCTCATTCGAAAAACAAAAAAAAAAAAAAAACAAATCAAACCTTGTTAGAGACTAATTTCAGAGATTTTCGCAACTGTTTTAAACTGTTGACGCGTATATCTGGCGAAGAGGTAGTTCTTAATGAACTAAGACGGTTGTGCACGCGTTAGTGTCGATGTAAAACACATTTTCTTTCATCAAATCAAAAAAAATTAAACAAAAACACCTTTAAACAAATAACTATTGGCATGCACGCGATACCAGTTCAAGTGCACCGATCGCAATATTTGGTCATATGCCATAAAAAAAAGAACAAACAATCATATCAGTCGATACTCTTATAATATAATAAAATGTTAAACAAAAAAATGTGAGAACAATTTTTATAAAGTTTATTGTAATAAAGTTTGACGGTCTTTACTCAACCTTTACAACATTGAAACCGGAATAATCTAGACTATAGAAACAATAGAAAAAGTGGATCACAAAACCGCTATCGGCATTTGTCATTTACGCCATACTCACCAATCTACACCATACTCCTAAATATTCGTGCAATTTACAAAGCCCACAGGTACCCGGGCAGCAGTCAAACCAACAATACAAGTAAGCCAATATAGGAAAAGAACAAACCAATCCAATTCTAGAAGATATCCCAGCAAATTTACTATAGTCTCTTCACACATATTACCTTCAAAATCATTTAAACTTGATAATCTCAGAAACACCTATGACAATATAGCACTATCCAAGCCACATTGAGCTTTTTGAAGAGATCAATACAAATTTCTCAACTCATAGACCGAATTTTAATTTAATATAATTTAAATGGGAGATTGGGATTCGTTTGCTCAAGTGCACATTGTGTGGAAAGTTGTTGACTGCCATACACCTGGGAATGGCCAACAATGATTCTTGTGTCAAACGGTCCAAGCAACTCACACGTCCGTCAGGACACGTATCTCCTGGGTAGCCTCTGAACATCCGTTCAGAGGTGAGCTAACGTGAGAAGGCGAAGGGGCCCCCTCTCCTTTAAAAAGGGGTTGGTGCGCTGGGCTTGGGACCCGCCACTTTAAAAAAAACCCCCCAATGAAAACGAAAAGAAAGCCTCGGAATGGACCCTTTGATGACGACCCCCGCAAACGCTATAAGGATCACGATATACGGATATGCACCTGGAATGTCCGCACCCTTAATTGGGATGGTGCAAGTATCCAGCTGGCTGATGTCCTCAAAAAATGCAAGGCTGACATCACCGCAATCCAAGAAATCCGATGGATAGGGCAGGGTTGCTCTAAAAAAGCATCCTGTGACATCTACTACAGCTGCCATGCGAGTAAGCACGAATTTGGATGTGGTTTCGTGGTGAGTAGGAAACTACGTGGCCTCGTCTCTAGGTTCACACCTGTTGACGAGCGTCTAGCCGCGATACGCATCAAGGCTAAATATTTCTATATTAGCCTGATTTGTGCGCACGCCCCGACGGAAGAGAAAGACGACGATGCTAAAGATGAATTCTATGAGCGCTTGGAACGTCAAAATCGTGCTTGGCGATTTCAACGCCAAGATTGGGAAGGCCCAACCGTCGGAAAATTTAGCCTTCACGACACTACCTCCAATAATGGAGAGAGGCTAATCGATTTCGCCGCAGGTCGGAACATGGTAGTTAGTAGTACCAGATTTCAACATCTTAACATCCACAAAGCTACATGGCTGAGTCCTGATCAAAAAACACGCAACCAAATTGATCATGTTCTGATTGACGGAAGGCACGCATCGAGCGTGTTGGACGTGCGAACGTTACGTGGTCCCAACATTGACTCGGACCACTATCTTGTCGCAGCCAAGGTACGCACTAGGCTCAGCGTAGTGCACGCCGCACGTTCCAACATGCAACGAAAGCTAGACGTCGGCAAGCTGCAATCAGAGCAGACCGCCGCAGCCTTCTCAAACACACTCTCCCGACTGCTCCGGGAAACCTCTCCGATTTCTCGAGATATATGTGAGCAGTGGACACATATTACCCGCTCCATAGATGGAATACATCCTACGCCAATGCCCGTACATACAGAGTATGTCGGGCTCGATCTTCCAAAAGGAAGTGATGCTGCTCGCTTACGCCGATGACATCGATATCATCGGTACGCAGGAAAGGCGAGTCAGCAAGGCGTTCTCGGAGATTGAAAAACAGTCTCGGCTCATGGGTCTAGCGGTGAACGAGGACAAGACGAAGTACTTGGTGTCTTCTCGCACTCCGTCAATGCGTCTTGGACGGTCAGTGACGATGGAGAATTTCAACTTCAGTGTTGTAGAAAACTTTGTCTATCTTCGAACAGAGATAACCAGTAACAACAACGTCAGCCTGGAGATCAGGCGAACAATCACGCTTGCAAACAGATGCTTTTTTGGGTTGAGCAAGCAAATGAGAAGTAAAGCCCTCTCTCGACGGACGAAAATAAAGATCTATAAGACGCTGATACTCCCGGTCCTACTGTATGGCGCAGAGGCATGGACCGTAATTGAGTCGGACGAGACAGCGTTGGAAGTCTTCGAGAGGAAGATTCTTCGCAGGATCTTTGGTCCTATTAGAGTCGGCGATGAGTTTAGGTCCCGTATGAACCGCGAGCTGTACGAGCTATTCGATGAGGTTGACATAGTCCAGCGCAAAAGATTCCAGCGGCTGCACTGAGCTGGGCACCTCATTCGAATGGACGAAGGAGCTCCAGCACGCATGGTTTACATGGGGGGCCCAAACTTGATTGGTGGACGCCGACATAGAGGACGACCGGGCACTCGATGGAATGACCAGGTATGGAGAGATCTCTCCGTACTTGGAATTCAGAACGACTGGCGCCAGCGCGCACAGGATTATGGAGGCTGGCGCGCTTTCCTGGACGCGGCCATGACCGGTAGACGGTTGACGGCCATTTAAACAAACAAACATAATTTAAATAATTATTCAGGAAGTAAACCAAGCCATTCCCCCAATACATTCAAATCATTTATTGAAAAACGTCCCATTATGGGACCGAACTCTACAAGAGCTAAAAAAATCAACTTATCTTCATCTAAAATCAAATATAACCACTATCAACACTCTTACATATGCAAGCTGTGTCTCAAAATTTCCCGAATGTATACACTTATTAGCTCGATCCAATAACATTTTAAATTAATGTCTAGCTCGTTGGCCGGAATGACCTTTACGACGTCGGTGCACGCCTTTTGGATGGCCTCCACATCAACATAGCGCCGTGCTTTCATGGATAATATCAGCTTGCCGAACAGAAAAAAGTTACATGGTGCCAAATCAGGCGAATACGGCGAGTGGTTGATGGTCAAAATGCGGTTTTTGTTCCATCGATGAGATGGCGCATTATCGTGCAACAAACATCAACTTTCTTCTTCGCGATATTCTGGCCGAATACGACGGAGCAAACGCCTCATAGCACCAAGATAAAATGGCTCATTAATTGTTTGACCCGGTGCATCGAACTTTTGATGTGTAATGCTCTTCGAATCGTAGAAACAAATTAACATTGTCTTCACTTTTGACTTTTCCAAACGTGATTTTTTGGATTCTAACTCAGCGAGCGGCTTCCAATCAGCACTTTGATGCTTGGTTTTATGTCTCGTCAACAGTGACAATGTTGAAAAGGAAGTTTTGATCCATTTTGGCATCTTTATCTTTTGAATATCTTTATCTTTGTCTTTTGAATATTGAATCCGAAGTTCCTTTTCCTCATCTTTCAATTGATGCGGAACAAAACGTGCACACACTTTCCTGAAGCTCAAATGCTCGACCAAACTGCGGGAGATTGAGTCTTTGGACAATCCCAACTCCGATTCCATGAACAGCAAAGACGATTTCGGATTATTTTTGATGAATTCACGGACAATTTTGATGTTTTGTTCGTTCACTGAAGATTTCAAGTCCGTTCAAGGCCGTCTTTGAAACCTGTATACTAGTCGTAAATATTAGTTCGAGATGCACAATTATTCCCATAAACTTGTTTCATCAATTCGTAAGTTTCGGTTAAAGTTATACCAAGTTTAAAACAAAACTTAATATTGGTTCTGTGTTGAACACTCATTTTTGCACCGATGACAAAAACATTCTATCACATTAGACGCTATAACTCCACTTCTACTTTTCTAAATGTCATGAAATTTTGAATTTCAATGAAAGATGTCCCTTTCCAACGCAGGTCCTCACCAAGCGGTAACGCCACCAGAAAATGCCCTGGAAAAAACCTACATTTCCAATTTTCTAAGCAATAAAAATTAGCAGTAATAAAGCTCTGGTCTTTCCAACCTTTAAATCAAAAGCCTCCACATCAAACATTAAACAGGAACGCGTCCCGAAATATATCAACAAAATATACTTGTAGCTGATGTATCTGTAACTAATGCTGTTTTAATCACCATTGAGGTGGATCAGGCTTCTACTGATGACGCCTCTTTTGAAGAAGAAACTAATGATGCAAATAAAAGTATGTCATGTGAAGAATTCGAAAATCAGCAACATGACGAGCTGAATGAATTTCAAGTTTCAGAAAATCATCAACCCGGAAATTCCAAGACGAGTTAAGTGATTTCGTTTGAGATGCTGGACTTTCAAAACCTATTTTTGAACTCATAATTTCTAGATTGAAGGAGAAGTACTGTTAACTTCTTTTTATCGTAATCGAGATCGCCCATGCCGGAAATTCTTCTCTAAAGCTTGCTTTAAAGGTATTATAAATGAGTATTGCAGCTGGAGTCTATTTATTGAGTCATCAGTGAGTAGATTGAAAGCTGTCTTACTCCACAATGGAATGAAAGTGAGTGAGAACTTTAAATAACACGATATACGTAAATCTTCAATTTGCAGTGGGTATACGAATCTTATAAGCAATTCCATTGATAAAATCGATACTTCCGATCTATACCTCCAATTGACCTAGAAAGGTTGGTTCCTGAAAATAAGCGTATTCGGACGTAAAATTGACGGCTCTTTTTGAATCCGAGGTCGAATTAAGGTTTTTGATGCTGACGTGATAGCAATTTCACTTTGTGGTCCTGTCACAATTTTTACCCAACGCATAGTTTCAATATTTTCAAAGACAATCAGTGGGTTCCTAGTATTGCATGCCAGAATTGTGTGGTATCTTCCAGACAGAGGTCTACTAGTAAAAGAAATTATATCAAGGATAAACCACCGATGATCTGGTGGGAACCTAAAAACTGATTTTTTTTGCGTCGTAAAGTTCTGACGAATCGAAATCCGTGTTCATATTCCAACTTAAAATTTGTTCAACGGAAATCGAAAACTAAAATGATCTTGAGTTTGTACGAAGCCTGTCTGACCCTCAAAAGTTTAATCAAGCAGAATTAAATTGGTAAGAGAATTAAACGAATCAAAGGAAGCTTGAAGATCTGACCATTAGTGTAAAAAAAGCAATTATTAAAAGGAGAAGGTCCATTGCCACTCTCGATTTCATTCAAATCCTACTGCAAATCTGCTTTGTTTTTAGGCCCTGTACCGAAGGTACAAGAGCCTATTGGTTTTGTGCAAATGTATGTAACAGGTAGAAATAATAATCGGAGACCCCCCAAAGTTACCCCCATTATGGTCAGGAGCGATAGAGGAGTCGATATAGACATGTACGTCTGTCCGTCCGTCCGTCCGTCTGGCCGTCCGTATGAACGAAAGGATCTCGGAAACGGTAATAGATAGAGACTTCGTGTTTTTTGCATTCGACTAGGACTGCTCCGGAATTTCACAAGTTTATTTTAAAAACTTGCCCCTCCCCCCTTCCCCATAAAATCACCCCCAAGGGTAAAAATTTCTTCGGCACAAAAAAAAGTAAGTATGCCAGTATAGAGATATCGTCCTTCTTAGCCAAAATCCAAAAAGTTCATCAAAATCGGATAATAAATGACGATTTTATAAGCAATTGAATTTGAGCGACCCCCCTTTTGGTTTCATACATAAAAAAATGTTTTAAAAGGCACTTAGTCGTGCAGTGAGAAGTGGTCATGTGTTTGGTCATAAGCTAGGGGAACATTTAATGTGTTTGTTAGGCGACCTGCACTGGTACAGGGCCTCTTACAGTCGGTTACGCCCGACTGTGATTTTCTTACTTGTTTACCTTAATCAAGTCAAAATGATGTTCTATAAATTTTAATTTGATTCTAGCAGTACCCGGCATGCTTCGCTTCGTAAAAACTTTTGTCAAAAAGAATGTTGTATGTGTATGTTTCCTATAGATATTCAAACCATCTAAACTTTTTTAAAGGATCTTACTTCTTCTGATCACATTAACATGTATACAAAATATCATCTCTGTAGCTCAAATCGATGCAAAGATAGGACGAAATATATTTATCATTTATATGGCGGAGTATCGCCCCTTCGATTCCAAATAAATTTAGCATAAGTTACTACTTAGAACATCAGCCGGAAAAAATATATCGGACAGACAGGTAAAAATTTAAAAAACTCGATTTTCAACTATGTACATATATATAGTCATAAAAAAGTCATCATGCTCCGACTTTTTTCACTTACTTTTGCGTTTTGCGATTTCAATAAAATCTTACGATTTCGTTTTAACGTTCTCTTTTGCAAAACGCAAAAATATGCTATCGATATGTTGCATTTCGTATGTGTTTTACATTGGATGTTATCGGTTATCGAAATAAGCAAATCGTAAAATCTGAAAAAAACTTAATAGGCTTTGCTCAATTTCTCAAATTATTTATCTAAAACAGTAGGCAGTGCCATTTCCGTTTTCATTGTCAAGTTTAGTCAAAAGTGAAAATTTTGTGCGCACGTATTAACAATATGGCAGAGAAAAAGGATACTACTGAGAACCGTGGACGTATTACACTTTGGCGTGTAACTGCAGACGTTGATATCAATAACATAGAGATCAGCTCAGAGGGACGTCCCACGATTTCCTACGAGAGTCTGCGGAATTTCAGACGGGAGTCTTATGAACCCACGGAAGAGGAACTTTTGCTCTACGTACAGAATAGACTTTCCGATCAGAAAGCAACGGCCAGTAAAACCGAGGGCACTAAATGTAAGTATGATGCGCAGGTTGGCGACGGCGGACTTGAACGTGCTGGGGCTCTCAAAGTTGAAGACCAATTCGAGGTTAGCGACGACGAAATAGACAACATTGTAGACCTAGAAACGATTGTACAAGATGAAACGGACGCCACCGAGGAGTGGAGTGATGAGTTTGACAGCATTGGAAGAAGTGATGAAGATACTGACGTGCAGAATGATATAGTAAAATATATTGAAGACTTGCATGGTAATCAATTTGAAGATGAAGAATCTATGACACCACCTTGTACTCCGGCATATTGCGATGAAGTTCGCAATGATGCTTCTATGCGTAAGGTCAGAGGTAATGTCGTTGATAAAAAAAATGCAGTGGAGAAGAGCGCTGTTGGTCAGCTGAACAAAACTCATGGAAATTTTAATGAGAAACAGAAGTTGTCCGCCGGGCAGAAGAACATTGCTGGTCAAATAGCTAATACAAATAAGCATCTTAAGTCTGGTACTAAAGACAAGTCTCGTAATGAAGGAACTGCTAAGGTGACTGGTGGCACTGTTGATCACAAAAGTACTCGTAAGCAACTTCCCGAGAAGAATGCCATGACAACTAACAGTCCATATTTAAATAAATCTGGTACTAAACAGAAAGAAGTTTTGGGTAAAGTCAGAGCAAGTGCTGACCAGAAAACTACTGTCAAGAGAATGACTGTGCCCAGTAATAACGCTTTAGCAAATAAAAAATCCGAACAGAAGGCTGGAAACGCAACTTCTGCTAGAACAACTACTACCGCATTTTTCGGAAAGTCCACTTTTGAAGAACAAATATCAAAACGGGACAAGAACTATGCCGCTGGCTTTCAGTCCGCTCGTAACCACAAGCCTTCTGATAAGGATTTGCGTACAACGCTGCAAAACCGTAGCAAGTCTGTTGAAAAAACCAAGCGTAAAGCAAACTCAAACGCAACTTCAAATAGGACTCGGATTAACACCACGTTGGCTGCTGCTGCACCTACGTTCCCCTGGAAATAATGTCATTGAATTCACCAAAAGTTATATTTTTTAATAATGGCAAGCTCACGCGATTGCCGGCAACAATTTGGTCAAGCTCTGCAAATACAAGTGTAAACCTTTTCGATGGGGCTGTTCAAAATTAGGCATTCATACATAGACGTGTTTAGATCAAAAAATTGGTGTATGGACGGCGATTATTTGTTAAAGTACATAGAAAGAAAGCCGCCGTAGCCAATTTTATTTAAATTTTAATGCAGCTTCACCAGATATTTGCAAACACCACCGCGTTTGACATGATTTTATATTTTTATTAGCAAAGCAATTAAACGAACATATAAAATGCACAAAAAAAAAAATCTTACTTTATATTAATCGGGAAGGTGTAAAAATTTCCAAATTAGATAAAATTTCTGTAGAGTTTTTAGTATCTGATTTTTATAACAGAGACATTTTTTTCTACAAGCACTCTGACGCTACATCAATTACTCAATATAAACTTTGTCTAAAGAAGGAATATCGGAATATCAGTATAGTTGAATGACGCTCGTGACTGCCCAGAGGCCCATTTGAAATTGTTCGATTTTATCGCCTGAATACTGCCATATCACTGCTTTTGGTTATGTATTTGCGGATGTATTTGATAGATTTAACAGAGGTACAGGTGAGTACGGAACAATCCATCTATTGTCAATCAATGTACAAATCAACATTTAGTACTTTGATCTCTGCTGTGTGGCCTCCATCTTCGGGCTTTCTGCACCTGTACAGAGGATCTCCATATCCAGTTTGGATAACGATTTGTAAAATAACAATCCTTCATGCATGGTGATGTTGGGTTTATATCTCCACCAATTCTATGTCTGCAGAATTGGTTTCGCTTCAATATCAAATCAAGATGTGTGCCCTTTTTCCGCCATTCGTTAGCGAGTTTTTCCAAAAATTTGATTCTTGTTGATGACGTCCCCTAAGCCTTATAATGTTTTGTTTGAAGACTTACGCAATAAGGTCAAACCTGTGTGAAGTTGTTTGCTCAGCGAAAAGGAGATCTGTTATATTATGGAAATTTTGGATTGCACGTGAAAGTGGAAGTGAATTAATGTGGCTGACTATAGAGGTAGTGAAGATCAGGTATATATACTCCTTAGATTTAAGTCCCTAGGAAAAATCCTTTGTAGGCGTGTTTTTATTTTAATTCCTGACTCTCTTCGGAGTTTCAAGAGGCAGCTGGCTAGCTGATTTAATTGATTATTAAGTCTTGCTTTATAGTCTGCGGTCTACTTGTATAATGACATCCCTGATTTGCTGCACTGGGCTGGGCATCTCATTCAAATGGATGAAAGAGCTCCAGCACGCATGGCTTACATGGAGGGCCCAAACTTGATTGGTGGACGCCGACATAGAGGACGAATGGGCACTCGATGGAATGACCAGGTATGAAGAGATCTCTCCGTACTTGGCATTCAAAACGACTGGCGCCAGCGCGCACAAGATTAAAGAGGCTGGTGCGCCTTCCTAGACGCGGCCATGACCGGGAGACGGTTGAAGGCCACATAAGTAAGTAAGTAAGATTTGCCACTGGGCATGTCCCAAGTTAAGAGAGTATACAAGGTGGGACTTAGTATACTTTCCTGTAAAACACCTGCGCGAATTTGTTTCGTGCTGGACTCCACACCATTCAGAACCACCGAAAAAAGTTCTGTCGGTCAGGAAACTGTACAATAGCAAAAACAACTGAGCTGGGAGTATGTCTTTCAATTTGCACAGTGGACCGTCGTGCGAAACCCTGTCAAGCCTGACGGGTGTCCAGATAAAAAGCTACTGTATATTGCTTTGCCTGGAACATATTTAGAAAAAAGTTGATTACCCTATACAGCTGCTCGAGGGTTCTGTGTGCTTTCCAGAAGCTAAACTGAACAAGTAAGGAAATTTCAGTCGGGCGAAACCGACTGTAAGAGGCCCTGTACCAGTTCAGGTCGCCTAACAAACACATTTAATGTTTCCCGAGCATTCCACTTCTCACTGCGCATTCCCTGTACCGAAGGTACAAGAGCCTATTGGGTTTGTGCAAATGTATGTAACAGGTAGAAATAATGGTCGGAGACCCCCCAAAGTTACCCCCATTATGGTCAGGAGTGATAGAGGAGACGATATGGACATGTCCGTCTGTCCGTCCGTCCGTCTGTCCGTCTGTATGAACGAAAAGATCTCGGAAACGGTAATAGATAGAGACTTCGTGTTTTTTTTGCATTCGACTAGGACTGCTCCGGAATTTTACAAGTTTATTTTAAAAGTGGGAAGTGGTCATGTGTTTGGTCATAAGCTCGGGAAACATTTAATGTGTTTGTTAGGCGACCTGAACTGGCACAGGGACTCTTACAGTCGGTTACGCCCGACTGTAATTTTCCTACTTGTTTTAAATAAAATTATTTAATTGTTTTAAATTATTATTCTAATACTTTTTAGGCCCTGTACCGAAGGTACAAGAGCCTATTGGGTTTGTGCAAATGTATGTAACAGGTAGAAATAATGGTCGGAGACCCCCCAAAGTTACCCCCATTATGGTCAGGAGTTATAGAGGAGACGATATGGACATGTCCGTCTGTCCGTCTGTATGAACGAAAAGATCTCGGAAACGGTAATAGATAGAGACTTCGTGTTTTTTGCATTCGACTAGGACTGCTCCGGAATTTTACAAGTTTATTTTAAAATTTTGCCCCTCCCCCCCTTCCCCATAAAATCACCCCCAAGGGTAAAAATTACTTCGGCACAAAAAAAGTGCCAGTATAGAGATATCGTCCTTCTTAGCCAAAATCCGAAAAGTTCATCAAAATCGGAAAATAAATGACGATTTTATAAGCAATTGAATTTGAACGACCCCCCTTTTCTTTTCATTCATGTTCGCGCAGTGAGAAGTGGTCATGTGTTTGGTCATAAGCTCGGGAAACATTTAATGTGTTTGTTAGGCGACCTGAACTGGTACATGGCCTCTTACAGTCGGTTACGCCCGACTGAAATTCCCTTACTTGTTTGGGTATGGAAACTCTGGTTTAAATGAAATGAGAAAATTATAAAATTGTTCGAAAAGTTTCAAAGTTTTGGTTTTTAGGGAACTTCAAAGTTTTAACTATGTACTCGTTGCATTTGACTTGGGAACTGAGTATTTTGGAGATTTTGTTTTTATATAACGAAAAAAATTTGAGCCAAATAAAGACAAAATAAATTTTTAGTTTTCTTTTTTTGCCTAAAAGCACCAAAATGGTTGAATAGAATATATTTCAGTAATTATTATGAAATTAAATTAAGTAAATTAAGTATGGGAGTGCAGATAATAATGTGCAAGTCATTCGTGATTTGAAACATAATATAGGGGGACGTAAGCTAATACGCTATCAAAATTTTTATGAGCGTGACTAGCTCAAAAATTCTATAGCTGTATGTCGACAGTAATTACTGAGTCTAGTCTTTGCTAGAAACTGCAAAAATATTTTATTCAAGAAGATTGCTTGAAAGAAATTTTAATAAAAATTATTCTGGCGGCAGAGAATGGATATGAAAAAGCACAGTTGAAGAGTTACAGATACACCCAATCAAACCAACGCAGCCTTTTGATCTGTAGTTGCATAATTCTAGAAAGCTCTTAAAATAAGAGAAAGGTACGTCTTAACAAAATATTTTGTAGTATTTAATCGTCCAAAACTAGACTTTTCTAGGTCAAACGCGTCCTCTCTACCATGACTGAAATTTCTTTTTAATAAATCTGTATTAAAATTGTTGACAAATTTGTTTTTGTTTGTTTGTGCTCGCATCACGCCTAAACCGCTAAACCAATTTGTATGAATTTTGGTATAGAAATAGATGGAACGTTGGAAAAGAACTTAAGCTACTTTCGGACCGGAGGAAGTGAAGCCCCACCCCCATATTAACGGTAAACATATTTTTTGAAATCTTTGCATCTACTTGAGATACAGAGATAAAAAATTTGGTATGTATATCAATGCGATCTGGGCAAGTATTCTTATTAGGTTTGGTCAAAATTGGAGAGGGAGATTCATTATTTAGAGATGGAGTCGTTTATGGAAGTTCACATTCTGGGAAAAGTTGTTAACTGCCATTCACTTGAGAGTGACCAATAATGTTTCTTCTTCGGAGGTGAGTGGTGGGCTAAGGACCCGCCACGGTTAAAAAACAGCTCCAATAAAAACGAAAAGAATGTTTTTGATTGAACCACCATGTCAAAGTCGTGCTTAGAGCTTTCAACGCCAAAAAAACAAGCAATATTTCGCATTGCGACATTTAAATTCTTACATAATATGTCTAAAATGAACGTACCAACATCACTCACTGATTATACATGGTGTTTCTCAAAATTTCCCGAGCAGGGCATTTTCTGGTGGCGCCACCTCTTGGTGAGAACCTGCGTTAGAAATGGACATCTTTCATTGACATTCCTTTAAAAATGGGAAAAGTAGAATTGGAGTTATAGCGTCTAATGCGACAGTTTGTTTTTGTCATCGGTGCAAAACTTCCTTTTCAACATTATTACTGGTGACGAGACATGGTGTTTTCAATTCGACCCTGAACCAAGCGTCAAAGTGCCGAATGGAAGCCGGGCGGCCAAAACCCAAAAAGTGAAGACAATGTTGATTTGTTTCTACGATTTGAAAGGCATTATTCACCAAGAGTTCGTTCCATCAGGTCAAACCATTAATGCGTAATTAAGCCCTGTAGCGAAGGTACAAGAGCCTATTGGTTTTGTGCAAATGTATGTAACAGGTAGAAATAATAATCGGAGACCCCCCAAAGTTACCCCCAATTATGGTCAGGAGCGATAGAGGAGTCGATATAGACATGTCCGTCTGTCCGTCCGTCCGTCTGGCCGTCCGTATGAACGAAAGGATCTTGGAAACGGTTATAGATAGAGACTTCGTGTTTTTTGCATTCGACTAGGAATGCTCCGGAATTTTACAAGTTTATTTTAAAATTTTGCCCCTCCCCCCCTTCCCCATAAAATCACCCCCAAGGGTAAAAATTTCTTCGGCACAAAACAAATTGAGTACACAAGTATAGAGAAAACGTCCCTCTAAGCCAAAATCCAAAAAGTTCATCAAAACCAGATAATAAATAACGATTTTATAAGCAATTAAATTTGAACGACCTATGATACTTTCGTCCTCCCTATTTCTTTTCATACGGCACTTATTCGTGCAGTAGGAAGTGGTCATAAGCTTGGTCATAAGCTCGGGAAACATTTAATGTGTTTGTTAGGCGAACTGAACTGGCACAGGGACTCTTACAGTCGGTTACGCCCGACTGTAATTTTCCTACTTGTTTTAAATAAAATTATTTTATTGTTTTAAATTATTATTCTAATATTTTTTTTTAATTTCAAAATGCTGCATAAGTCTACATAATAAAGAATGTAGGGTATTTCAAAGCCATAAATTTATGTCTGCTGCATTCCTCTTTGTTTTGGTTTTTTACTGCATTTATGTATTCGTCAACGTATGCAGACTCTAAGGTGCCTGTTGTCTCACTTGCAATTATACATGCTGCTGTGGACTTAATTTGTTCTTTTTATCGCAAATTATTTGTGTATGTCGCCTGGAAGTTGCAACAACAGACAGGAAATATTGTCTGTAACAAGTGTGGCGTGGACTTATTCCGCAGTTTGGATGGTTCGACTGATGCATAAGCAGGTAGCTGTTGAAAATGTGCTACGAACACGACCGCTAATACGCTCGAATGATGTTGGTTTCGCAAACGAGCTTCATTTGCACAACATTCCGATATGAAGTGTGCATTGAAAACATCACAAGTCCGCAGATCAATGTCAAAGATTGCGATTGTAAGGGATGTGTTTTTTAGACTGGTAGCCAATATCTATTAGAAAGAACCATCAACACCTTCAAACAGTTCTGCATATTGGCAGTTCTTTGTCATTTGTACTCAGTGGATGTTTTCTAAAGAAGACTTCTTTAGACGTCTTTTTTTGTTGTTGTAAAAACAGCATATCATCAATGGTGAATAAATTTCGTAACATTGGATGGAGATAGTTTACATGTTGGGGCTAGCAGTCACGCCATTTTTCTAGCTTTGAATAGGTCAGTTTTCTGCACCATTGTGACGTGTCTCGCGAACGTAAGCCTCCTAACAAGATAGAATCTAGCAACGGTACTCCAGGGGAAGAACTTTTTCTTATTGTAAATGTAAAATTTGCCGCCCTGAGGTACTCCCGCCCTGGGGTACTCCCGCGTATGTGCATCTCTTCTGAACTCGAACAACTGAGTGTCTAGGAGGATCTTTAGTTTGTTCACAAGACCACAATGTTTCATTCTGTCAAAAGGTCCATGAACGTTCCATCGTTTCAAGAGCGAAGTTGATAACACGGTAAAGATGTTCCGGAGTGAAGTGACGTTTACGAAATCCAAACTGCCACTTTGACATTCTCTGGGTAATGCTTTCTTATTGCTGAAACCGGCTATAAATTACTCTTTACATCATCTTCACTAGGGCGGTAAGGAGACTGCTTTTCTGCTTAGGGATCATAGTGATGTTGCTAAAGAGCAAGACTATAAAAAACAGTGCTCTGCTTGGAAGTAGTTTTAGCGTTTTGTGATCCAAAAGATTTTCACTTGGTGATTTCTTAGCCTTCAACTTTGTAAACTGTTGCCTTACCTTCTGCAGGGTGATAGGATTTGTGGGATGGGACATTTAATGAGAAGACTCCAGCACTGCTTGAACCAACCCTCTCTTGTCGCCTAATGTAAGATCAAACGGTAAAAACTGCTTTGCAAACAAATATCTCCGCCTTCTCATGACTACTAGCCACCTGCAGAATCATTGGTTGAAACTTTCGGAATACCCAATTTATTAAAACGACTCGAGAGAGAGCCGTTAGACAATTTATCAGGATCAGCATTGGACAAATTATTGTCTCTTTGTTCCTAGCGAGTAAAAAGTAAAGTAAAATCGTTGGCAGTAGTCTATGGGGTGCAAAGCGTTTTAATCAAAAATTTAATTTTTGCGACGCTTTTTGAATCTTTAACTTCTTCTCGTCGAACAATCTTTTTAAAGAAATGCACAAAAGAAATCTAACAATGGTGCTCACAATGCGGAAAGTCAAACGAAGTATTCTACCAAAAATACTTCAATATAAGAAATTGTCTTGGTACGCCTCGACATTTGCTTTTCGCGAACAAAATACTCTTGTTTCGTATATCAATGCCGCACAATGCATGAAAAGAAACTTCCCGAAACATGAGGTACGGGGACGATATTTGGTATACTTGTTAATGGGATCGGGAGATGTAAATCTATAATTTTTAGTCCAAATCTGAACGATACACAAAATGCATCATATCATATCTATATATCCCTACAATAGATTTGGATAAAAAAATATTGACACTGTGCGGCGTAAGTCTCGAACTAGTTATGGCCGCACATGCCAACATGTGCCCTGTTACAACCTGAATTGCCAAGTGCTGATCTAACGGATGTAAAACTCTAAGCTTACTCTCCGGGTGCGCCGTGATAACTGCGACATATAAACGCCTCACAGAAGATCACAGTCATTACTATTTAAATCTACTCTGTAAAAATTTTTTCTTTAAACTCGGAACTGCTCTGCAACTGTACAGCGGTTGCATTTGAGAAGACATCTGCCTTCGGCATCGAATCAACACAATTTAACCATTCTTCGCGACAGAAGGACCAGGGCAGTACCGCTTGAAATGACACGGCCAAATAGTAGACGGTCAATGCCAACAATGATGAGTAGTAGGTAATAATGCAAATGGTGGCAAACGCTTGACCATAACCAACGCCTGGAATAAATAATTATTATTCAATATTTTAATGTTTAGAAAAACATATAAAAAGTATTTTAAACCTACCCAAAAACGATGGACAAACGGACCAGATCTTAACAGAACCCTTGCTTGTAAATTGTCCAATAGCCATTTCCAAGTAATACATCGGCTTGCCTGCAATTTTAAAGAATTCGAATTACTATTTTTCGGTATGTCTCTAATATGCTTAACTTACCAATAAGAATTAGCACAATAATGTATGGAATCAGAAAGGCACCACCGCCATTTTCATATGCTGTGAATGGGAAACGCCAAATGTTGCCTATGCCCACAGATACAGAAATGCATGACATGAGAAATTCGAGGTCATTGGAACAGTTTGTACAGTCAGCAGCAACAGGTTCCGATATCTAAAATAAATATTTAGACAGCCACACATTTAATACACAGAAAGTTGAAACTTATCCAAAAATTATTTGAACGAGAAGCCAGGCAGACGGGCAAAACGATAAATAATCGAAAATAAATACTTTCTGTGGGTGTCTGAAGATGCCTTTAAGGCTTTCAAAACTCCCTGATAAAAGTCTGATAGTCCAACCATTCACAACAAAAATTATAAATTAAATTGGTGTTCGATTTGGGTTGATATAGACAATTCCGTCTATCTGAACACTCGAATAAATAGCGAAAACTTGGAGACTATAAACGATAGAACATTTTTAGTTGCGTTACATCTCTAGAATGCCACAAAGGAACAAACATAAGCTGGTCAAACACATTACCCTTCTTTGATTCGGGCAGTTGAATAAAATTCGTGAAATGGAAACTTAAGAATAAAATTGAAAATCAAATTCATAGACAAAAAACCTTTTCAATGGATCTTACGTGTCCCAATTTCTCTAAACATGTATACCAAATTTCATTCATATAACTCAAATGGATGGAAAGATATGAAAACATTTTGTTTATTAAATATATTAGAAGCTACTGATTCTGACCAATTTTATGATGTGATTCTACTTCTATTCATTCCAATTAACAGGTATTACAAATTGCATCGCTGCACTTCATAAAATATGCAGGTTATTGATGAAGGAATGTGAATCTTAAGCATTGTTCAGATGGTAGAATATGTGCAAAATTTAACTAATTGTGATAGCATATTCAACGAAAATAGTTATTACAGACAAAACAGAAAAATATAGAAAATAAATTAAAATAAAATATAAAACGCAGTAAAGAGGCAGACTATTTCGATTACTTCAAATAAACTGTTTGCGAATTATAAGTCATAGAGTGTTAATTCTCCTTTTTACTATACATATTACCACAACTTTCACCCACACAACAGCATGGATCCTCGATCAATCAATTTATCAAAAAACCAATACTGCACGAGCGCATGACGAATTTGATGGATGCAACGGATGACCATCGTTCTTATATTTTTTTATTTTATGTATATTCCCTATAGACTCCGAAAACACTCAACCGATTGAGCTGAAATTCACAAATAAACTCCGGGTAGGTCACGAAAGTAATTCGATTAAGTTTGGTCAAAATTGGAGAGGGATATACCCCACACCTTATACAAGCGATACAAATAATTCAACATATCTTTGCATCCATTTGAGCTAGAGGGACAAAAGTGGAGGTGTACATATATAGACAGTATTTATGTTAATATTTTTTACTGGGCACGGCAAAGCATGCCGGGTACCGCTAGTTAAAAATAAAAATAAAATATGTCATGTATTTTGAAAACACTTAAGCACTCGTTAAGCAACAACATACGGAAGTACTCTGTGATGAGTAAAGTTAAAGCCAAGTGGGATTTTCAGAAGTAATATACTTACTGAACACTCAATTACTCATTGCTAAAACTGTCAAATCTACGTTCATAGATCCAATTGATGTGCGGTCGAAACATACTGCGTCCAATGTGCGGACAACCACAACATTAAAAGTTGTTTAGTGACGATGCTTTCCTAACTTTGCTAGCAAATGAAGCATCGTTCTTCTCAGAAACGTGGACGTAAATTACGCAAAGATTCCAATCAGATCGCAAGCAAAGTCGCCAATGCTTACTAAACGGAGTGCTTTTCCAGTCATTTTCTTTCTAAAGAAAAGCCAAGCCGCAGCAGTGGTGATCGATGAGTTTGTATAAGCGCATTCGTATATGCATGTGAAACGCCAATTCAAAAGCAATCATGTCGACTCTTGAGCTAATATCTTCCTAAAAAAAATAGTTTTTTTTTTATACAATTGAAGAATTTTGATGTCGACCACGAGCCTAAAATCTATATAGGGGATGTATTTCAAGCTGGATCTGTGTAGAATATATTATTGCGATTTTTGACTACCTGGCTACCCCTTCTAGTGGTTTGATCTGGAATTATATGGAATATTTATAAGCATTAAATACAAGTTATGTAAAGAAGAAAGAGATTGACGGACTATCAGATAGAAGGACATGAGTATATTGGCTTAGCAAAATTTTAAAATAAACTCGTTACGTTCCAAAGAAGTCCTAAACGAATGCAAACAAAACGAAGTCTCTATCTATTACCGTTTCCCAGATTCTTTCGTTCATACGGACGAACAGACGAAAAACCGAGACTGTTTAAAAAATTAATTGGATGGTACAATAAACAATGAAAAATCAGTGAACCATTCCAACGACACAGTCATGTCATCGGATGATTTCACGTGTTTCCCTCTGAAGTTTCCAAACTCTTTGGATCTATCCCTACCATAAGCTAGAATTAAAGGTAGGTGTATGCGTTTCGTTAATGTGCAACCTAGACGCTCTAAGGTAGTGCATTGGTACGAGATTGCGAGTTACAGTACTAGAAAGCAATATTTTAAAGGCCACAATTTCAGCTGGCGAAGCTAAGGGAGACTGTGTGCTTATACCACGAATTCCAGTTATATTTAAAAATTTAAAGTTTAATTTTAAACATCTGCAGTTTCCATTAAAAATTGCATTTTCGTTGACCATCAATAAATCCCACGGTCAAACTTTAAAGTTAAAAGGAATACATTTGGGAACGCCACGTTTTCAATACAAACGAAGAGATCCCCTTTGATCGTCTGACCGGATTATGAAGAGCTCATAATAGAACACACCCTTGTGATCCCACCAAATGCAGACCATTACCTTGGTGCCATGAATGTTCGGCTTTGACGTGGATGTTGATGATTGACCGGGCTTCACATACGATTTCTTGTGCCTAGGGTAATCTTAATAAATTCATTTTTCATTACCAGTGACAATCCGATACAAAAATGACTTCTTTTTTTGTGACGTTTAAGCAATATACTCGACATGCAGTATCGGCGTTCGACGTCTCTAGAATTCATTTGATACGGCAGCCAATTTCCAAGCTTCTGAATGAATCCAAATGCTTTTAAGCGTCTGGAAATGCTTGCTTGATCAACTCCCAAAGCTTTTCCAAGTTCTATTTGCGTTTGGCACGCATCTTTATGGAACAATGACTCCAATTCTTCATCTTCAAATCTTTCGGAACGTTCTTCGTCTTCTAAGTCGAAATTGACACTTTTTAACTGTGCAAACCACTTCTGGCACGTTCGTTCAGCTAGAGCATGGTCACCATTAACATCCACTAAAATATGATGACTTTCGGAAGAATTTTTCTACATGTTACAGTAATGAAGAAGAACTCCACGCAAAAACACTTTATCTGGCACAAAGTTCGACTTTTTCAAATGAATAGAAAAAATTTTTGTTTACGCTTCAATCAAATGACATATACTAAAAAATACCCGCAATGACAGTAGCTTCCAAATGAATATAGTCACGGATGAACACGATGCGAAGTAATACTAGTATTGCCCTCTGCTAATACATGTAAAATTAAAATAATAAAAAAAAAAAATGGTATCCCACTTTCCTATTTATATTATAAATGCGAAAGTTTGTATGAATGGAAGTATGCATGGATGTATGCATGGATGTATGTTCCTATCTTACGTCTAAACCACTAAACCAATTGGTATGCATTTTGGTAAAGAGATAGCTGGGACGATGGAAGAGAACATAGAAATTGGAGTAGGAAAAAGATACATTAAGCTACTTTGTTATAGAAATCTAAGCGAACGAAGTCGCGGGCAAGCTAGTCTGTCAATAAAAAGACAGACATGGAGACAACAGTAAAAATTGAATTTAAATAAAATCTTCAAAGTAACAAAAGTTCAATAAGTTCTTAAAAAGATTTTATAAGATTTAATTTTTAACCGCAATTTGTACGTTTTAATCAGACCTTGCAGTTGCAGCGAAGGGTACAAAAAAGAGAAAAGCTGACGATATACATACGTCTCAGAGAGAGAGAGAGAGGGAAAACCAAGAAAACCCTGATTAATTTTAGCATTGACACTGGTTCAGAGTGTGACTGACTGATTGAATGAGTTCGTAGCTGCACACGTGCAACAAACAAGTCGAACCAATGAACGAAAGAATAAAGCTGCGGCCAAGTCAAACCGATCGGGCCAAGACTTATTTTTGTTTTGCAATATGTATTTACCCGTACAGTGTGTCAAGTAAATGTGTTGACATAAAAATATTTCAGTTAAATTTATTGTGAAAAAATGTAAAGAACGCAGCTAAATAAACATGGTGTGTCGCCATCCCTTAGATCCCATGGTTACTTCTTATATTCGGTTGTTTTTTACAATATATTTTATTCAGTATGATCTCTCTATTTGTTAGGCGTACGCCTTTAAACATTTTTTATAGAAAAATTTGGAGCAAATTCAAAATGTGTTGTACAGAGTGTTGTATGCCGGGTGTATATATATATGTAGCTCCTGCTTTCTGTTGTTACTTTTGGCTATTAAATTCATTAATACAGAGAGAAACTATATTTACTTCCAATATCTCTAAATTCTTGTCTTGCAAAAGTTTTAGATAAGATCATTGCTAAGAGATTGTGGAGGTTTGTTAGAACTAATCAATTTATTCACACCATTCAAGTCGGGCTTAAATAAGGGAAATCAATTACAGATAATCAGATAATTTAGATTATCTTATAACCGAGGCACGTCACCATTATATTTTAAGACTTCACTGAAGTCACTTTAGTAAAAAGCATCGATATACATGCCAAAAAAAAGCAGCTTGTAGAACAAAAACCTTTCTGAAACCTTCTCACTTCACAATGGCATCCCCCAAGGTTTTCCTATCTCGGTAATACTACTTCTAATTGCCTATAAGAAACTTTCTAATTTATTGACTAAACTAGAAATCTGTCAATTATTGCATCTGCGAATGACTTCCACGTTTTAGTTGAATTTAATCAAAAGGGATAGAAATCTAACAATAAACTTGGATGATCTTTTTGATAAGATTAAACAATGGAGTACTTTTTCAGGTTCATAATTTTCTTTAAATAAATGTAAGCATCTACACATTTGTTGAGAAATTTTGTGTCAATGCGCCATCTCAACAAATAGCATTATACAAGGTGTGTCTACAAATTTCCCGAAAATTGGAAAGGGACATTCCCTTCAAAATTTCATGATATTTAAAAAAGTGGATGTGGAGTTATAGCGTCTAATGTGACAGTATGTTTTTGTCATGGGTGCAAAAATGAGCGTTGAACACAGAGTCAAGATTTAGTTTTGTTTTAGACTTGGTAAAATTTTAACCGAAACGCACGAATTGATGAATAAAGTTTATGGGAATAATTGTCCATCTCGAACTACTATTTACGTCTAGTATACAGGTTTCAAAGACGGTCGGGAAGACTTGAAATCTTCAGTGAACGAACAAAACATCAAAATTGTACGTGAATTCATCAAAAATGGGCCGAAATCTTCATTGCAGTTCATGGTTTTGGAATCGTTCAAAAACTCAATCCATCGCATTTCGGTCGATAATTTGGGCTACAGGAAAGTGTGTACACGATTTAATTGAAAGACGAGGAAAAGTCGCATCGATTTAAACATTCAAAAGACATCATTAAGTATGTCAAAAAGGATGAAAACTTCCTTTTCAACATTGTTACTGGTGACGAAACATGGTGTTTTCAATAAAGTTCCTAAAAGCAATCCATTTCTACAGTTTTATATCAGTTCTATAATCACTAGTAATAAATGATTGTAAATAATTCATAATAATGTAACTATTAAAACTAAGACTTTTAGTATAAACACTTTAAAATAAAATAAATAAATAAATATTTATTTTTTTTTTGATTTGTCAAAATAATTTCTTAACAAACTGTACGCCTTACAAACAATTTTCGCTTGATTATTCTCTCGCTCAGTTACGATCTTCGTTTGCGATCTTCGGCTAGCATCGTCGGCAAGTTAGCTAGTTGGATCGTAGTTTCGTTCAAACTGTTTATTCCAATTGAGTTTAGTGCGTTTTCGAACGTCGTCGGCGGTGTAATGCAATATATTGCAGCATAGTAGTTCACAATAGTTGCTTCGAGTAAAGTGCCGTTAAGTGAATATTGTGAATTGTTTGGACTTTTTTTTTTTTTGTTGTTTTAAGCCAAATTCGCATTTTAAGTTATAGCGAAAAATAAAAAAAAATAAAAATAAAATTTAGAGTTCCTTATTGTTGGTAAAACCTTGAATTTGAATTTTGTGTGGATTTGTGTTTATACGCCAAAATGACTGAAACATTTGAACTAAAACAGCAGAACGGTACTGTAGAGTCCGAACCAAATGGCAGCATAAGTACACCATCACCGCAGCCTGGAACTACAGATGTAAGTCGATACTAATTAAAATAAATTGTATTTACGCCTAAAAATTAATTATTAAAAAGTATATAAATTATTAAAATAATAAAATAAACCAGTCTAAGTTGCTTTATAGTATATTATTAAGTGAAAGTGCTAATAGCCTGTTATATGTTAAAGAAGTGACTAAGAATTCAAGTTGATATATGTAGCATTGCTAAGGTTCCGGGTTTGCGTTCCGGAACCTTAGTAAGATATGTAGCTATTAATATTGTTCAATTTGTGCATCGAAACCTAAGAGGATTTAGTTTTATTCGTCCTACTAAACAAATGTCGATCCTAGTAAGATAGAATAAAGACTGTGGAACTAGATTTCGTATGCACACACATAGATAGACAGGACTAAATATGTATACTTAATGCTGTTACAAACTTGCTAACAAAATAAATATACTATGTACGCTATATGTGAAGAGTATAAAAATATAAATCTGTAAAAATGTAAGTAACAGGCAGAAGAAGGCGAGGCAGATCCCATAAAGTACTATATATATATTATTGATCAGCATTAAAAATCAAATAGATATAGAACGATACGTCTGTCTGTATTAACAATGTGAAAATAGTGGCTATAAGATATAGACCTCTTCAGATCACTTGCATTCAATGAACGTGCTAGCTTCTCGGCCCAAATCTACATGGCATTCAAAGTTTTTGTATGAAAAATTGTTTATTGTTTTACTTAATTAAGCAAGAAAAACCAAAAATTCTTATAAAATATTTTAATTAGCTTCAGCTTGTATTACTTGAAGCTGTAGCTCATATACAAATGTGTTCTATCTTTTTGGATTTATGTAAAACCGAATAAAACAAGTAAGAAAAATTTAAAAATAAACTTGTGAAATTCCGGAGAAGTCATAGTCGAATGCAAAAAACACAAAGTCTTTATGTATTACCGTTTCCGAGATCCTTTCGTTCATACGGACAGACGGACATGTCTATATCGACTCCTCTATCACTTCTAACCGTAATGGGGGTAACTTTGGGGGGTCTCCAACCATTATTTCTATCTGTTACATACATTTGCACAAAACCAATAGGCTCTAAAAATTCCATTCCTAAAAAGCCTACTAAAATAATTGGTCTCCTACAAAAAAAAAAAGTCCACATAAACATGTCCGTCTGTCTGGTTATGAATAAAACGAGGAGCGCTATTTATATTTCGGGAATAGCAAATAATATCAAACATTTTTTAAATGAAAATATGTAGATTTATTGTTTTTCAAAATATTCTCCATGAAAATTTAAACACTTTTGCATTCGGTTAAACCAATTTTCAAAGCACTTTTTCCACTCCGATTGAGACATCTTCAAAACATGGATTGTGAATGCATTCACAGCTTTTTCGTGCGTAAAAAAATGTTCACCATGCAGTTTATTTTGCGTTTTTTGTCAATAAAAGAAATCATTGGGTGATAAATTAGTGCAGTACGGTAGATGATCCATCAAATCAATATTTTAAGTGCTCAAAAACTCTCTTGTTTGAGCCGATGTGTGAGAGCTTGAATTGTCATGGTGGAGAGTGATTCTTCTAGGGCCGTTGGTTTTGCGAATTTTTCCGTAGACTTCAACCGAACAAATGATCGTGTACCATTCAGAATTGATCATCCAACTTTGCTCAAGCGGCGCAATGGCCACATGCCCATTATGCCGAAGAAACAGGCAACCATTGGCTTTGGCTCGTGTTGGTCGATTGCACGGTCAATTGATGTTTTGTTTCTGGATCATATTTATGATTCGTCACCTGTGACATTCTTATAAACGCCTTTTGAATTATTTCTTTGCACCAATCCACACGAGTCTTTGAGTGATTGTCAAATTATGCGGAATCCAACGCGAACAAGTCTATTTTACGGTAAGGTGTTGATGCAATCTTATATACGCTGGTGGAACTAATGTTTAGGGATGCCACAATCTTAGGGTATGTCACATGGCGATCTCGCATTATTAGTTCACGCACAGCATCGATGTTTTGGGTGACCTTCATGGAATTGAATTTACCTTACCAGCGATTTACAATGGTTTCTGATGGTGCTTCATCGTCATACAAAGAACTGAGCTCATCGACACACTCTTGTTGAGATAATCCACGTCGAAAGTTGTGAAAAATAGTCCAACGAAAACCTTCCCTTGAAATTTCCATTTTCTAATAATCCAAAGAAATCCAAATAAAACATTTCCTTGAAATTTTCATTCTTTTCCCAAACTAATTTCCCAACTCACTGAGTACGTTCATGCTAAAAAATGTCAAACGTTATTTTAGTATTGCCAGATTTTATCTATTGATATTAGTGTT